>JBBMOI010000018.1:4380000-4737500 GCA_038088405.1 Porites divaricata
GTTATAGCTCCTCCATAGTTAAGGCAGTTGATTATAGCTTTCTCACAGTATAGCATCCATAGCTGATAAGCTCAATCACAACTAGCCGTGAGGGAAAACCCTCGGGCACATAACAACAACACCTTGATACTTGGAAGCCTAGTTTTATACTTTTTCTTTAAACATCTAGAACGTTCCACTACTATTTATAGTGTATTACATCATCTACTATTTGCGGAAACTGCTGAGTCACATTACAGATATTTCTGGAATTGCATGACGGATAAACTACTGTGAAGCGTTCAGCATTATAATGAAATAAAATGCTAAATACGAAGAGAATTACCTCAAGGCATCTAGTGTTTTTGTGCAGAATTAAACCGTTAACAAACGGAAACATATTATAGCCCGAAAAGTAAGTGCGTTCAAAGTTGCATCTGGTAAACCAAAACGCAAACATTGCAGTAAACTAATCTCACAGGAACAGGAGGAAAAGGAGAATACTAAAAAGTCCAGGCCATTTAAACAAATGCTGTATAGGAGGGCTCCAGTTTTTCTTCTTTCTCCTGGAATAAACACACTTGGGGGGACGTCTTTGTCGCCATGTTTAATTTACTCTTCGTCACGTGGGCTGGTATCGGTCAATCAGACATTTTTCGCCAGTGAAGCCAAAAACAGTTAAACGTCATTGCGCTTGAGCACACCATTATTTGTAGGCAGTTACTTGCAGGTCACGTGGTGGGCTCTCGGCCAATGAAAAGGAAGACTAATTTGCATCGAATGATGATGTTTTTTATTTTAGTGACAACTTCGAGAAGTCGCGCTGTGTCTGCCAATGGGTAAAAAATAGCCATGTTCAATTTCGATTTCTGGATTTTTTAGTTGAGGTACAACAAGGTACATTGTCATTCCTTGAAATTATACCCTTTATCTCTTCAAAAATTATTATCGTTTCACAGAATCTCGACTATTGGAGTAGGAAAGTAACACATTTCCTTGAGTACCCGACCGTAAAATTTAGCTCTCTTTGTCGTTAAAATAAGGCATTTAATTATACATTAATAGGTTGGAAAATTCGCCCAATATATCAATTCAGTCCCAATTAAAAGGAACGAAACAAAACAAACTCACTGCAAGCCGTCAAACAAGCTCTTGAAAAGTCATCTCCGACGCTCACGATGCATCCAAAATGGCCACGTAATACGCGAAAAACTGCGAAAAATTGCCGCATGGAATCATGGGAAGACTGCATAATCCTCCTTTCCCACGAATCAGACTAGCGCTGTCTTAGGTGCTTCGCAATTCTCCAGGTTGAAGCTATCGGGAGATAACCGGAAATAATCTGTTATTTAAAATGTCTTGTTTGGTACTGTATTGGGGAAAGACGATAGTTGAAAATTCTTTTTAAATCTACCTGTTCAAGGTTTTCAGCAACGCCTTCAAGTATGACAGAGTGCTCGAGTATTGACATCGAATGACATCACTTTTACGGAAGCAGAGCTACCACACTTGCGCATCTGACTGTAGCTAAATTATTTTTTGGTTGTTGTTGCAAACTCACTTAAATTATCAGGGCACTTCTCTGCAAAACCGTCTCTTTCACCATTTTTGTCAAATACTCGGCCAACCTAAAAACAGACGGGGACTTACATTAACGTTTCTTCTCGAAAATTTATCCAAAGCAAAAAAAAACCTGTTGGGACAGATCACTACGCTATAGATACAAGCGGAAAGTTTGGTCTAAGTTTTCGCGAGGTTCATACATGTAGTCTAGCAGGTTACCACAAATCAACTACAGTGCTTGATAAGTTCTTTTCAAATCTACTTTCAATTAGTATTTTGAAAAGCTTCTTGTACAAAATTATGTTGCATAACCGTCATAAACATTTGTATTGTCACTGAAGTACCATGCGATTCTCTTCTTCACACAATGAGGAAAGAAATACTAAAATACTTTTTGATGGGAAAGTTCAGTGTGTCAGCCCTCTTTAGGAACAGGCTCCTAGTATGTTTGTTTTTTCTTTCCAGGTAATGCCTTGAAATACAACCATTGTGTCTCTCTTAAGAGCTGGAATGACTGCAAAAACAACATAACAGACGTAACCTGTTTGGACGGTCAGGACCGTTGTGGCAAAGCTGATATCAAATTAGCTGAGAGCCCAGGCACGACAGGTGTAGTCTTTGTCAAAGGATGTGCCACTTCATCTGACTGCAGCCAGAGGAACTGCAAAAAGTTCTTCACCTCAGCGAAAATCGCCAAATGCAAAGTCAACTGCTGTAAAAGTGACCTGTGCAATGGAGCCCAAGTACCAATGGTCAGCGCTATCATGCTGTTGACATGCGCTATCGTAGGTTTTGCTCCTTAAAGTTCTAGATAAAGAGCCTAAATGTAGACCTTTGTCGAAAAATAAGGAAGATGCAGATGTTTTAAATGGGCATGTAATTTGTTTTTGTAATGTAGTGTGATTTTTTTAAAGGTTGTTTTTAATTTTCAATCCATCGTGATTACTAACAGATTTATCATTACGTGTATAGATCATTTTCATTGTCACGCAACAAAAAAATAAATTGGAAACAGTCCGCTAGAAGAAGCCGAGAAAACACAGTTTCTGAGTTATTTGCCGAAACGTTTCGCGCACCTTTGTGGAGCTTTGTATGGAGACGCCAAAACGGTGCACCAATATGGACGCCGGAAATCAACAAAAACATCTGGAGTTCACTTTTTCTATAAAAGCTCTTTCTTTTCACTCGAGAACTAGCATATGTGCGCATAAACATATCTTTTAATACTTGAAATAGTTATACTGCTATTTTGGTGTCACGCGCTGTGAAAACTCGGAAGTTCAAATTGCTGTATTTGTGAAATGAAACATGCTACGGGAATGGAAACTTTTGCAAAGATTTCATTTTTGTGTATCTTCAACCTAGTGCAAAAAGGAATTCGAAAAGTTGTAAAACCTTGCTATTTTGACTTTACAATTTGATGACGACACTGTGAAAACCATCTATAACACAAGTGTTTATCTGTAGGTGACAGTTTGTTTAAAAAATTCAGTTTTGTAATGCATGGAAATAAGACAGTTGTTTCTTTTTATCTAATTGACGCTGTCTTATAGTTTAAGGGATACATATATTCACTATAATAAAGTTCAGATATAACTCGCACTCTGGTTGGTTGACAAAACGTGCTTTATTAGAGTATAAAACTCGGAGGTAAAGTTGTCACGCCATCTGCCAAGTGTTTGCTTTGAAAATTAGAAAGTAACGCGTGGGGATTTCAACGGATCCTTTATCATAAACTGAACAAATCCACAAGCCTTGCCTGTGCTCTGTTTTGATGTAAAGCGCTTAGGAAGCGGCCAGAGCCATCTGGGGGGAGGGTGGATACTACCTTTTATAAGCTATAGCTATATGTTTTATTTATATTTAACAATTAGTAAAATCCAACTAGTGGTCTATTATCAATGCTGCGTTCTGATTGGTTGAGCTACTACTAGGCTATATGTTATAGCCCACTAGTAGCGAAAAGCGAGGGCTTTTGGGCGGCAAAAAAGGATTAAAGTCTAGCTTTAACTAGCTAAAAAAATTTTTATTCTCGATATTTTGGACCAGCTAGTTGGATTTTACTAAAACAATTATTCCTCTCGCCCTCATGGCCTCTGAGACTCAGAGCCCATTCGGGCTCGAGGAATAATTGTTAATTAGCCAGGGCTAAAAGCGAAGCTCCAATTAATAAATTATAATTTAAATCAAACAATAAACTTTTAATCCACAAATCAGTTAACTTGAGAGCACATTCATGTGACTTTTGAGGGAAAGGCAAAGTTATTTTAGAGTGAAACATCTTACATCGAATTGATAACCTTATTGCTGGTTTTCAGTGTCATGCCATTCAAAATAGATTAAAATAAAAATCAAAACCATTCGACAGACAAAGTCCAGAATCTTGGAAATGAAATGAGGTAAATATACAAAGACCCTCGCCAAGATTTGGGTCGAAGAAATAATTCGTATACGAGATATCCGAAGAAATGTTTTACCCAAATTTATAGAGCTTTGTATGGAGACGCCATGCTGGAGCTCATCCGGATGAGCTCCAACATGGCGGACGGAAACCAACAGAAACATCTGTACCGAGTTTTGCTACAAAAGCGTGAATTTATTCTTCGAGAAACTCATAAACATTAAAGTAATACTTTTTTTAATACATGAACTGTTTAGATAGCAAAATTTCCTAAAATAAGTCATTTTTTTAACCCACATGACAGCTCTCTTGGCCGTCATGTATATGGCGCGTCACGCAAAAGCTTAGAAATTCAAGCGTACTCTATCACAAAACCAAGAATCCTTTTGAAGCGAAAATTTGTATGAAAATTAGTTTTCAGCTGCTCTAATGCATCGTGAAAGTAAAATCTCGGTAGGATCGATAGTTTTTTAGTTTGCATTTTGGTGACGTCATGTCAAAACAAACAATATGTACACCCAAAAATAGCAAACATCTTCGATCACATTCAAGACCACAGTAGATTAGGCCTCGAAAACAAATTCTTGGAAAACAAATCACGCCAAATTTTTTTGCGTTCGATAGGTTTACTTTGCAAATTCTTGCCAACAAATCTAGGGGTGTTTAAACCAACCTTTTATAATTCTTATACATCACATTTGAGGTGAGACAGTGCTATTTGTCATACAGACCGCGGAGAGAATACGGTATTTCACAATTTTTCAAGACAAATTGCACTTAGGAATATTCAGGACGATCAATCGTGGGCTTTAAGCGAAACCGTTCATGAATTTCCAAAATCACCCATACGGCCAGCTGGTTCTCGTTTCTATAGTGCGAGCTGTCAGTGTGGTCGAGTGTTTGAATGAACTTCAAGAGAGTTACGCTTCAACATAATAGCGAATTTATTATTATTATTTTTTTATTTAATGGTTTTAGTTATAACGATGTGTAATCTTATAAAGCGTTTGATACGCGAGTCATTTTTCAGTACTCCTGCAAGTGATGTTCATGAACGATGAAAACAAACGGCACGGACAAGCGATGAAAATTGCAAGAGGGACTACTAACAATCAAAAAAAGAAATATAATTCGGTGAAAAATTTACAGAGACAACAATTTTCATTCACGAAGATAAGTATTAAAGTGTCTCTAAAAATCCTCAGAGTCTTTAAGCGTAAAGCTTACCGGTAAGCCGGCTTCCCGGCGCGGTGTTTACTGCTTTCAAAGGTGAACTCCTCGAAGCAAGAAAATCGCTGAAAGTTTTCTTTCTACAACCAAATTTAGAACTAAATATTCTTCGGAACATTTTCTTTCTATTCGTGGTGAGCAAATATATCTGAAGGCTTTTTAAAGTTCTGTAAGCTTATATCAAACCTGATATTAGGTCAGATCATTGACTCAAATCCTACAAACGTGCATAAACTTGCCGCATAAACTGTCAGCGTGAACTGTGCAAGACTTCATGAAAATTAGATTTAACAAAAACAAACATCAAATACAATAATTACTCAGGCTTACCATTCGAGATTCAGTTCCTGAAAGCTATCAAGGAAGGCCACAGTTGGTTGAGACTTTTAAACTCTCTTACGCATGAGGCAAGGTGAAAAACGAAAACGATGCCATTCAAAAACGAATTACCGAATTTTGACAAGCGACGCATTTCTCAACCAAAAACCCAGTAAACAAACCAGCCATGAATAACAGGAGACTCTTGATAGCAGCTGTATTTCATTTTGTACATCCAGAGGGAAAAGACCGTTAAAAACATCACAAGTTGACACAAAACTCTGTCAGCTTCAGCTGTCAAAGTAAACAACTTTCAAGATGCTGCATAATTTGTCGCATGAACTCACCTGTCAAATTTTGACCAATCAGAGTATAAAAATTGGACGTAGAGCGTGACCAGCGCGTGACCATGGTAAGAATAAGGTCTTCCCCGCCTGTACTTTTAAAAAGACTGGCTGAATTTTCGCTTCCGAGGCCAGTTTGAAATCAAAGCCCTAATAGTGCGGGGCCATAGTGACATAAACACAACATATTTGATATGAATCCCTGGAAAAAATAAACTTGAGCCTGCGATCATTTGAAACTGGTAATTTGTCAGCGGATAACTTCAAAAAAATATTTGACCTCGATGGGTCGACACTTGAGCCCGCGGTACGGTCACGTGATACTAGTCAGCGGATGCCGTGTTTTGACAGGTTTCAATTGATTACAACATTGATGTGCAATTAGTTTTCTCTTGGGCTCCCAAACTAGCTGAAAAAGTGAGAGTAAACATTGGTTTTCCTGTGGTGCGGACGGACGGTCGGTCGGTCACGTGATTACCAAATTTTCTGGGATGGGTAGATTTATTTACCCATGGTGCTCCGCTGGCGCGCTTCGCGCGCGGAGCTCCGCTATCAAAACTGTCAACGCGAGAACGGACTCGCCTGGACTGGATAACACTTTTAAAAACTCATCGGGATTTTACACAGCAGAACAGCTAAAAAAACCTGCCAGATAATGTGAAGAAAAAGAATTTTTCATCGACAGCCGTCGAAATAACTGTGAATTTGGATTTTCAGTGCATTTACAAAAGTAAGTACAACGGAGAAAAACTATTACCTCGGTCGCTTGTTATGAACTTGTTTGAAGCCACCAGCTGGTTTTGCTGAACGAGAAAAGAAGCTATACTGACGCCTCGATTGATGTAGTGAATGGCTGCATAGCCTGTAATTGTAGCTGGTTGCTTGTGATTTATATATCTTCATGTCGGATAAACAAGCCGCAGTTACCTATCGGCGAGTGACTCGGCGAGTGGCTTCACAATCATGAAGAAGCAACACTTGTCTTTTTTCGTAACTGGTCAAGGTACTTTAGTTCCATGTGTTTTCATGCGTTTTTCTATAAACTTTCAAACAAGCTCTTGTGGCTTTATTGTTTGTTTGTTTTTTGTCCGGATGAAATTGCATTTTCTAGTTTTCTAAGAAATGAATTAAAACGACTTGCTTCGGGCGCCATTCTATGCTTCGCGAGGAAAAATCTGAGCTAGCTTCCAATTTTAAACTGACGCGTACACCGACCATATACGGAGAGCATGGTATAATGGCTCATATACCATAATGGCTAAGCCAATCAAAACACTAGAATTGCGTTATCCAATAATTCAGTTTTTAATAATTTAGTTTATCTCATTAGCTTCGCCTATAACTGAACAATGAATAAGAATA
Source organism: Porites divaricata (assembly GCA_038088405.1). NCBI lineage: Eukaryota > Metazoa > Cnidaria > Anthozoa > Scleractinia > Poritidae > Porites > Porites divaricata. The sequence goes on from JBBMOI010000018.1 coordinate 4,387,198, forward strand.
AATGCTTAATGGGCAGGGGTGCCAGAACAGCGGAGAGCCAATTACAGTGGTCCCAGAGCTTAAAAGATATGTAAGAAACAGTAAAACTTCATATGACAATTAAAAACAACAACGGAGATGGACAGACACATTACGTGAAACGCTACATGGCGAACAGATGGTTTTCCAGGATAGTGGGTTCTGTGGGTCGTAGTTACGTTCTAAGGCATCCACATAGTACTTGTGCGTGATGGATCTGATCTGAAGGTTGCATGGTTCTATTAAAAAAAGATCTCTGAAAAGTGATAATATTACATTTCGTTGAAATAAAGTGAGTGGCATTATATATTAAGGTTGCTGTTAGATCTGGTAGTGCGAGTAACTAAGACTTGCGGGAGAACAGAGGGACTAACAGCACCTAACTGTGCCGGTGACAACTTTGAAAAAGAAAATCATGTTTTAAAACTCTTGCCAACAGGAGATTGGTAATAAGTTAAGATTCATTAGCATGTCCCTACATGTTTGTATGGTCACAAATGCATGGTAGATCTAGGATATACTTTGTAGCGCGCCTCTGGACACGCTCGAGCTTTCGAATCAGGTCTATAGACTGCGGAGTCCAGACTTGCGTGGCATAGCCTACATAGGATCTTACAATGGTAAGGTATGCCGAGCGTTTAACTGTAATGCTTTTGACGAGTCTGATGTTTCTCCGTACATATCCGAGGAGCCTGCTGGCCTTAGCGCATTGCACATTGACTTGCTTATCCATGTGAGGCTGTCCGTGATGTAAACACCAAGATCCTTCTCGGCTCAGACAACTTCAAGCTGAGAGCAGGTCATAGGATAGACAAAGATGACGGATTTAAGTTTCCTAGTGATGCGCTGCGCTTTGCATTTGCTCTAGTTACAGTTTAGGCTAGCAGAATCTGAGCACGCGACCAGTTCAGTATGTCCTCCTGAAGTCCTCCTCGCTCGTTGATGTTATTTATTTGAAAATCTTTGTGTCATCGGCAGTCTGGCTTGATCTAACAACACCTGGCAGAGGGACCCTGAAGTCAAAAGTAAGGGGCTTGATGTTGCACCCAATATAGTCACTCGCTGGGATCGATATCTGGTACGATTCTAGCTATGTTAGCAGGTTCCCCCCAAAACCATCAGTGATGAAGCTTCCTTAGGAGTTTCCCGTGGTTTACTGTGTCAAAGTCTTTTGACATTCCCAGATATATTACATCAACTTGTCCTCCTCTATCCAGCATTGTGCCTATTTGGTCTAGAACTTCAACAAGCTGGGTTACACAAGACCATGGGTATGTGCCGCCCCATCGGGTAGGGTTTTTGCGCTGTTTGGTCTGAAAACGGGTATACACTTTGCCCATTTTGGTATGGAATCGTGTATGGTTTTCGAGGGAACTAAGGTTGTGGATGAACGTATTTATCGTTTCAATTCCAAATGAGTAAGAAAGAAAGAGAAATATGCGAATTCGAAATAAATTTGAAGAATATTTTTTTGTTTGCGTAATTCATAACATTAGGAAACTTATTAAGCACCAGGCGTTCTTGATTCACGAACGGCATGGCTGGCGGCGCAGAACTGGATCGGGGACGCGGTTTACGCGCCACATGCAAATCATAAAGCAAACCAACGTGAAACCCTTACGAACGCCGACAGAATAATTCATTTGAAAATGTCTTTCAAAGATTTGCGTGAGGTTTTGTTTCTTTCTTACGAAGAAAACATGATTTCAGGCGTAGAATTTCTACTTTTGTATGACGAATACTCTTCAAAGAACCCAGAATTTGAACCTCTGGTTTCAACCTGAGAACTCGCGTTGTGAAGTCCGTAACTGCAACTCAAGACAAGTCTTGACACCGCAGTGGCTGTCATGCTGCAAAAATACTTCCTGTTGGCGTCGGTGGTACCAAGAGCTTCTGGTGTTTAAGTTCCCTTATAGCTCAAAACACGATCTTGAGTCTGTAGATCGTAAAGTTACGTTTTAGAAACAGTTCAGGCGGGCTACTCGCCATTCTTGAGTAAAACTGAAAGGACTTTGTTGTTCAGTAAATGTTCAATTGTTATTCATTTTCGTATTCAGTACGTGCCATTCAAGCACTTGCCATGCGGTGGTTTTCAAGACCAAAGGTTTGCATTTCAAAGTTGAAAATACACTGATGAAAGACACAAATGGAAAGGGAAAGTTCAAAAGAATGCTCAGTTTCGTTACGAAATTCCCTTCGAAGACGGCCGAACGCTTGAACTGTTTTGGACCAACCAAGACAGCGAAGGTATTGAAGATATTCCAGTTCAGGCACATTCTGTACTCCGTGGTCATGGAAAGTGGGAAAGTGCGTTTTTTAAAAAAGGTTTCAAAGGCGTTTTGTACATTTTGACATAATATATCGATATGAAAGGAAAAGTACAAAATATCCCCCGATCTGATTTTATATTGAATTTTGCTATATGTTCTCAGCTGATTTTACTAGCGTGAACAATCTTCGATCCACGATCCAGTCAATGTTACGCGAATTGCAATTAAGGATTGGCTTATGGGTTTTTGAATAAAAATTTTCAACAAATAACTTATTTATAACTTATCATCTGTCTATTGTTTATTCATAACATTAGCTCAAAACACGATCGTGAGTCTATCGTAAAACATTTAGAAACAGTTCAGGCAGGCTACTCGCCTTTCCTCAATAAAACTGAAGAGACTTAAGGTGGCTCGATACAGTTTTTCAGGGTCAATACCTCCCACGTTTGAGGGTAAACTACGTCGCCATAAACAAAGATTTGGAAAAATTAACACCACAGTTGTATTAGATAAAGATGAAACTTTGTTATGATCAAGGTTGCAATGGCATCGGAGTTGTCATAGCAACGAAATGACGCTATTACCTATTTTACTTGCAGTAGTATTTCTCGGCACTGGGAACTGTTCTTCCAAAATCGTTTACTGGAGCATTTTCCTACAATAGCCACCTCGATGTTCGTGAAGTTTAAGCGAAATCTGTAAGAGCGTTATCGAGATGTTTTGGGAAGAATATTTTATGGTTAGAAATACGGTAAAAAATGGACAATCTTGATATTCGACTATTATCTGTACTAAACGAAGCGCTTTTGACATGCAATTTCACGTCAAAGTAGTTTCAGCCTTTTTAAAAACGTGTGTGAAGGATCATGGAGATATCTCCAACCGATTGCTAGAGAGAAGGTTTTGATTGGTATGTATAGAAGCGCTCTTCTTAGCGGTAATGTAATCATTTCGGTCTACTTTAACAAATTAGCAAATAATTTTTAAACCACTCGATAAATTTTTTAGAAAATTTAAGAGTCTTAAGATTAACCGTCCTTTTGTATGACCTCTTAGTTTCACGATTATTGATATATTGTAAGGCAGTAAAATACGGGCTTGAATTCGCTAATATTTTGTCAGAAATTTTGTGTTTACAAGTGAGAGCCTCTCATTATTCAGGGGTGTTGTCTCCAAAATTCATATTTTCGTGCACAACAATAGCTAGCATTTTTGCATATGTCAAATGCATTGTTAGTTACTGCTGTTCACGTGAAAATGAAACTTTGAGACAATACCCTAAATAATAATAGCTCTCACTTGTAAACACAAAATTTCTGACAAAATATTAGCGAAATGTAGCCCTTATTTTACTCCCTTACAATATATCAATAATCGTGAAACTAAGAGGTCATACAAAAGGACGGTTAATCTTAAGATTCTTAAATTTTCTAGAAAAATTTATCGAGTGGTTTAAAAATTATTTGCTAATTTGTTAAAGTAGACCGAAATGATTACATTACCGCCAAGAAGAGCGCCTCTATACATACTAATCAAATCCTTCTTTCTAGCAATCGGTTGGAGGTATCTCCATGATCCTTCACACACGTTTTTAAAAAGATTGAAACTACTATGAGGTGAAAATTGCATGTCAAAAGCGCTTCGTTTAGTACAGATAATAGTCGAATATCAAGATTGTCCATTTTTTACCGTATTTCTAACCATAAAATATTCTTCCCAAAACATCTCGATAACGCTCTTCCCTTCATTTTTTCCATTGTCAGCTCTAAAGAATAAGCACAAACTCTGATCTCTCATGATGAAAAGCTTTTCTTCTAACATCAAAGCAATAAAATAAGTACGTAAACCTACCCTTAAATCCACAGGAACTTCTAATTTGGATTCTGTACGTTTACGTTTTGAGCCGCGTTTGGTGTTATTTATATAGTCTCTCCTGTTTTGAGAGTCCATGATCAGTTCGCAACTTGATGTTTTCTTGCTGAAGGCTCTCTAAAAATGAATCCAATCTCCTGTTCATACTTTCCATAAGCACAAGCTGTCTTTCTTGAGAAGGACTGCACGAAGCCATGATTCCGTTGTAAAATACGATACTAAAGACCAGGGCAAAAGCTCGCAACGAACAGCACAACTTTTCGAATTGAACTGATGAAGACGCTGTGAAAACAGTGATCAAACATACCTGCGTTTTAGCTGTGGACATTTGATTGGCGTTCTATTGCTGACGTACCTTTAACGTCACCAATATCCGATTTCACCTGAGTGGGAGAATATTTTTCGCGCATTCGCGCGCCCGTTCGTTCAAGGAGACGACGATCAAGATGAGTTCGCTTGACTCAGACAATGAAGTTTTTTGTTTCAGTTCAGAAACTCCGGATTCTGTGTTTAGCAATAAGTGTGATACTTGTGGAAAGTCATTTCAATTACAAATGCCTTGACTTGTAAGTCTTCAACTCTTACTTTCGTGTGAAAAGATTAGTACTATATTGTGAAAAAATTAGGTTGTTAGAGGCACTCCTTTTTCCCTCTAGCTGAACAAGGCACCATTTTAATTTTTGTGCACCTTATTCCAAAATGGCAAAAAATTTTAAGCCAAAGGCCAATACATGCATGCATGGATGGAGAAGGATAATTTCTTGTAAGGGATTGGGGAAAAGAGTGTGTAGCAGACTTAGCTAGGCTTAAAAGAGGCTTCAATGGACTTGGAATAAATTCTGGAAAAGATTTAATAATAATAAATAATAAAAGTATTATTATTAAATTATCATTTGAATAATTATGATGTAATATTTTTTTACCTTTAAATCAATAATACACTTCTTAATCTGGTATTAAATTTTTGGCATATCTAAGAACACTTTAATTTGTCTTAAATCTTTCAGTCCATTTAATGGTATATTTAAGAAGACTTTAATTTGTTTTAAATCTTTCATTCCGTTTAATGACATATTTAAGAAGACTTAAATGTAATTAAATCCTTACAGTAATTTAGGGATGTTTAAAGTGACTTAAATATATCTTAAATATAAAGCTAGTTTTAATATGCATTTAACTTAAACGTAAACATGACTTAAAATAAACTTTGCTTTTAAGTCATGTTTAATATCCTTAAATCTGACTTAAAACTATCTTCAAATTTAATATTTATTTAATGTTGCTTAAACTGGACCGAAATAAATTATTTTGCCCAGTGAAAGCTGTTGCAGTCTCAATGAATGAAGCATGCCATTTGCATTAAGAATTCTATTATGGATGACCCAGAGGCTATGGAACTTTCTTGAGCATGCATTATCAAAACAGCCGTTAAGCTGCGTTTTTAGACGTTCCCTGTTTATATCTGAACCATAAAAGTTGCAGGTTGATAATGGGTCACTTGAGAAATCGCCTGCTGAAACTGTCTTCAGAAGCAGGTTTTCGAGATCTATTATAATAGATTTCAAGGGCATAGCGTGAGATTTTGAATGTCTAAGCAAAGGGGAAAAGTTAGCAGGCCGAAGGCGCTCCAAAGTGGGGGAGTGTAGGGGCATGCTCTGCTAGAAAATTTTTAAATTTATGGGCTCAGAAATACCATTTCCAGGCAAGCGTTATCGACAGGACATTACGAAAATGCAAATGGTTTGAATATATTTTACCCATCTCTAGTGTTGTCGTTAAGGTACAGTGTTAACTGAAAATGGTCACACAGTGACGCCGTCTCACCTCGTCTCTCCTACGAAACATCCCTTGTGATGCGGAGCGAGGAGAGACTGCTGTATTCGCTGGCAAAGGCGAGACATTCACCCTTCAGATGGGCAAAAGACAGCAATCTAATGCGAAACATTTTGCAGTCACCCTTGTTTAATGATAAAAATGCTTTCAGGAAATCAATATAAATATTTTTCCAGATTTCAGCTGTTCACACGGGCGTATGTGCGTACATGGACGCTACGCTCCTGGATATTATAACCTGGTGGATCAATCTAAACTTGATACCGTTCACTAACAAGTCCAATTCCAAACTCCTCCATCTATGTGCTTTCCTATCATTACAGGGATTTAAACGGACTTGAGAAGGCAAAAGACCCTAACAACATATTTTGTGAAATAGAAGCAGGAATTGTATTTTTTTTTCACAATTGTATTACTCAACGGTATAGTGGGGGGGGGGGGGGAGGGGAGGTACGGGCCTACTCGGTCCTCCTACTCTTAAGGCCCTGACACATAACTGTCTGTCCGGGCCAGATAAGAAAACACATAATAAGCCTACCGGAACACAAAAGCCGGCCTGATTTTTCTCTTAAATACTGACCCCAGAAATTGCTGCTACTGAAGAGACATATAACTTTGCAAAGGGGTGTGGTGGTACGCGGGTTCCATGATGTATATGTTGTGGCTCAATTTTGTTATCGGTTTAAATCTTATTTTTCTTTGTCTTTCGGTATGACAAGTACTGTCTAAAAGACGAGCAGGAGGGTATTATTAGGTTTATAACTCTAGGCGAAGCCGACAGTTCTTAGACATGATCGGTTAATTGACTGATCATGTACATAACTGATACGACTGCGAGTTTTTTGAACGGCTTCACAACCTCTGATGTAGATCAACTCATTCTGACTTGCACTAATATTTAGAATTGGGGTTATTTTGGTCTACAAAAATTGGACGAAAAGTTTGACTGTGTCTTCATCAGACTGATCCCATTTATATTATACAAAAAAAGGTAGCTTATCGTATTTCCTGAGATCTTGCTGGAGCTATTTAGGTCCCTTCTAACTGTGTGGCTGTCACTCATGAGTATTTGAGTCAGTAGGTCATTGTCGCTATTAAACATATAAAATCATAACCTAAAGGAGGGGGGAAACTTGTAAGTTTCGGAGTGGGATATGGGCAAGCCTTGTTTATTGTCATTTTTGCCATACACAAAATAGAAAACTTCAAAGAATAAAAAGATAAGGCAAGGAAGCCCAAGAAAGCCAATAAGGCTTATGAATAGGACCACCTTTTAAGATTATAATATCTAATAAATTAATAATTACAATGCTGACATTGGCAATTTAACTCTAAGTAGGCATAATAGAAAATGATCATTAATCATTAAAATAGGACAAAAATAGAAAAGGCTGAACGTGTAAGTGCAAAAGAAAATTAAAAAAGGTGAGAAAAATAAAGCAAGAATAAGCACGAAAAAAGAAAAAAACAAGCGAAAGAAGCGAAAAAAGCGAAAAACTACGCACAAGCATTAGGAGAACTAAAGTGTGCTTAAACCAAGAAAAAATTACTTAAGTTTAGAAGTGAACAAAGCAGTACTAGAGGCATTCTGAAGGGTCTCAGTAAAGATAAAATAGGGACCTTAAGATCCGAGGAAGGCGACGGCAGCGAAAACATCGCTTAAAAAGTGAATTGGCGTTCATTCAATCTTCATCGCGACAGTTCCAACTCACTTACTTTCCAAATGTAGGCGAACCCTTCTGGATTTTAATTCCTAAAAACCATACCCAAGGAAGAAAGAGGAAGAAAATTTCGTAGTACCTTGTTTACGTCCTCCCCAAAACCTGAAATTAGGCATTTTCACGTCGTACTCGTGCTGTGACGGCAACGAAATGTACAAAAAAGCTTGATGCACGTGCAAAGTTGTTGCTTTGCTTATCTCAAGCTTTTGCTTTTTGACGTTGCCGTTGCTGTTGCCGTTGCCGTCGCCGTCATCGCATCTTAAGGTCCCTAGTACTTATTAGTCTTTCTGGGGTTGATTTGATATGCACAAAATAGCAAAATATTTGCGATACGAAGTGTAGCATATATTTGTATTCTGTACGTTTTGGGAACCGTTCATTAGTAGCTGTCCCAACAGTATAGGTGTTGCTCAGTTATCAATAATATTAATAATAATAAAAATGATAATAATAATAAATACGTTCTAAAACTCTGAGGGATATTCCAAAGTTCAACTTTCGGCTGTAAAAGCTTATAATTATTTTAAACCTCTTTTTAACTGAATTCAGGTCAAAATTCGGTACCAAAATGGGTCTGTTAGTCTCTTTATTCCGGATTTTAAGTTTTGCCCTATTTTCAGATCGTAATAGGTTGTAATCATCGAGTTTTTCATTTTTTAAGAGTGGCTGTTATTATAATACCGTTCAGCTATTTAACGCGCGCCAAGAAAGAAAAATGTTTGCTTTTGAAGAAAATTATAATCACTTTTGCTGGCTGAATTTAGACCGAGATAGATTACATCGCGACAGAACAGAATGTTCCGTCTTAAAAACCTAGAATTTGATGAATCTGTCCAAAACACATGCGGTGCCACCAAAGAACTCGCAATACTCACTTCTCAGCAAGACCTGCGGTTTCGGAAATTTCTGAAACCAAAAGATAGTATTCCCTTTTCAAAGAAAAACCTCAGTTTAAGGATGAGTGGTTTTGGAATTTTCTGAAACCAAGGGATGATCGTGTATAAAGGTTATGATTTCGGACATTTCCGAAAAAAATGAAAATGTTATTCACCAGCCTAGGTCGGTCCGTATTGGGAGAAACTGTGCCCGAGGTCTGAGTAGCCCCCGAGGCCTACCCTCCCAGCCGGTGAATAACATAATTATACTTATTTCTCTAAATTACAAAAACCTAAATAAAAAAACCTTAACTACACGAGGATCAACACTCATTGCAAAAAATTGTTCTATACCCTTACAGTAAATCGGATTCAAATTTAAAAAACTACTTTAGAAGAAAATCAATGTCCGTTTAAAACACGTTACTTAGCTTTCGATAATGTTTGGGTTCTTTGCGTTGAAAACTAACGAGCAAAAGTTACAAAAGCGCACGCCAAAAGCGTGATGGCGCTGACCATTGGTACTTTGACTCCATTGTCGGCTTCATTGATGTCGTCTCCATTGCACAGGTCACCTTTACAGCAGTCTATTTTGCATTTGGTTACTTTCGCTGAGGGGTCGGGCGGTCTACAATTCAATTGGCCCAGGCTGCATAGTGATGAACTGGCGCATCCTTTGCCAAAGAATTTGTCTGTCTTTTTCGGGCTCTCATATCTTACCTCCTGTGTGACACAACGATCAAAGCCGTCCATACAGGTTGTCTCTTTTGTCATGTTTTTGCATTCATCCCAGCTTTCCAGAGAAAAACATAGGTTGCATTTCAGGGAAGAAGCAAAAAAAAACTAACAGTCATTCTTAGCTCGACAAAATAGCCGACATTTTGCGACGCCACCTCTGGTTTCCCCGCAAAATGACGGCGGAACCAATGGTGGGGCCACGGAATGTCGATTCTTTAAGGGCTGATACTCCAAACCGACCGGTATAAAAATATTTTTGCGTTAATTTTTTTGGCGTGAGAAGAAAGGAATCGCGTGGTTACAAATTGTTATTGTTACGTACCGGAATAACCAAGAGATGCCCGTGAAAAAGGCATAAGTAAAAAGAACTCCCGAGTACGATATAAGGCACGCAACAAAAGTGTGACAACGAGCAGTTACCTTTTTTAACTATTATTTATTTAATTATACACTATTATAGTTACTAAGGTTAAAGATTAAGTTAAGCAGTTCGTAAAGCAGGCAGGCTTACCGTCTTTCATGGCCATACAGGAACAACTGTCAACTCAACTGACTTGAGACATCAATGCTTGACTTTCTTGAATTTCACTGGATCCTTTCCACTCATTGGCTTTTCTGTGTTTACAAACTCGTCCGGGAAATTTCATCATGAACTCTTTTATCTTCTCTTTTCTGCTATCGTCTCTTTCTTTTCTCTTGATATAGCAATGACCAAGGTTATAGCTCCTCCATAGTTATAACAGTTTATTATAGCTTTCTCACAGTATAGCATCCATAGCTGATAAGCTCAATCACAACTAGCCGTGAGGGAAAACCCTCGGGCACACAACAACAACTCGCCACTTGGAAGCCTAGTTTTATACTTTTTCTTTAAACATCTAGAACGTTCCATTACTATCTATAGTGTATTACGACATCTACTATTTGTGGAAAGTGCTGAGTCACATTACAGATATTTCTGGAATATTACAGATTAATATAAGATAATTCTAGAAAAGTCTGGAATTGCATGACGGATAAACTAAAAATAATTCTGATCCTCATAACATTATGACAGTGAAGCGAAGCTTAGAGCGCAACCTCTATGTTGGAGGTGTGGATCGCTGAGTTAGATTTAAAAAGAATTATCAACAAGCATTGCAGTGACTTGTGCTAACCTGCAATTCTAGGAGACTTGGACTAAACTTGCTGATCTTATTTTTCTACTATGAAAGTGTCTTTACAATAAGCCTGGCTCCGCGGGCACTGAGGCAAGATCAGTGCAAGTTGAAGCTTATCCTGTCGGTTCTAGTAGCCTACCCGGGCGAGCAAGGTGGCCCTATCTTGCCCGCTCAGGATTTTCCGCTAAGTCACCGCAGTTAAACAATTCTTCTTTGGCCACATACTAAATCCTTTCTTGATTAAGCTTGTTCGGTCAAGATGGCTGAATATTGGTCCCATGCGGCTTTATTGCATTTAATGCAGGCATAAAAACGCAAAAATAGAACTTGCCCAATATCCAGCCATCTTGTTCGAACAAGCTTGGTCAATAAAGACTGGTTTTCGCGGAAGCGTAGAACGTGATGATCTGGTAAAAACAGCGTTCTTATCTCACTTATACGACTTGATCCGTTGCTCACGATCTACTGAAAACAAGCCAGAAGGTTGTCGGAGTCGCAAGCACTAGAGGAAGAACGAAACCAATCAGAAAGCGTGGAAAGGAGCATTGTGATTGGTTTATCCTTCCTCTTCTGCTTCCAACTCCGAAAATTTGCTTTTCTCTAGATCGAAAGCGACCGCCGGAGTTGTAAGCGGAGTCGGAACAATGGAAACGTTCTGATTCTTCCGACTCCGATTCCGTGTCGCTCTTACGACTTCGCTTACAACTCCTACTACTACTCCTATTCTTCGGTGAAGAAAATAACAGGAAAGAATAAAAGCTCGAACAGGGTTCCGTCGTTTTCTAACTTCAATAGCATGCTAAATTATTCCTAACAGAAACGTTATGTTATGCGCGCCCAAATGCGAAAAACTGAAAGCCACCCAGATATGTCAGGTATGATAATGTACTCTCTTATTAGACTTCAATTTACCGAACCAAATCGTAACGCGAGAAGAAAAAGAATCGACGATTTTTGTCCGACTTATGGTTAAAATGTAATTAAAATTGCGCACCCACCACTTTATTCAGAGAATGAAGATAAAGCACGCCAACAAAGGGAGCTACAAGTATTTCGAGACAAGATTCCTGCAGCATTGTCCTTACTTTAATGGGAAGAACTGAAGAGATAGAACCGGACTAAAGTAGCTTACCGACTGCAATGCAAAGAAGAAAGGTGAGACCGAACAGGATCTTCATGTTGTTAGCGACAACACAATTTGAACACCTCAAAGACGCAGACTGTTATAGAAAGTACGCTTCTCAACGCGCGTTTTACTAAACTACAAAGGATGCTATTCATTACCTACTTTCAAGTACCTGTCAATCCATTGATTTTAACTCCATGATAGCCAATGGAAACTCAGGTTTTTATTTTACTGTCACTTTTATTTGATTAGCAGTTGCCAATCATAATTACTTGCTGTCGGTTAGTGACGGACCATTAGAAATAACCGGAGGTGGGGGTGACAATTCCCCAAAAAAATTCCTGCAAGGGAAACTTGTCTAAAAAAAATCCTGCAAGCAGTGATACGTAAAAAAAATATATTGCAGAGGAAGCGACATGCATAGCTTGTAAGGTTATTAAAAGTCAGGGTAAGGGGAAAAAGGTAACATAAAACAATGTCTAAAGATAAAGAGAATTGAAATTCTCCATTTGCAGTTTAGTATTTTTATTTGAAAACAACTGTTTGATATTTCTTCATACCACAAAACATAAATAGTAATGGCTTACTTTCTACACAGTCAACATTACCACTGATATTGCTATCACAAATATATAGGCTGAGGTCACATTTACGACGTATACGTGATGTCATACCTAACTGTAGTTAGTGCTTTCGGTCGACATTGCGGTCACACCACGCAGTTAACAACAGTTAGTTCTAATTAGCCCATGTAAAGTTTTTGTTTGTTCTTTTTGGTTTCCCCCTAGCTTCACGCTTGGTTTTTATTTTGCACATTTATATATGCTCATTTCGGAAGCGCGAAAAGAAGTGTCCGAAGTGTCAGATTCTGATTGGCTGTTTGTTTGTAAACTTAAGACTAACACACGAACCCTGCTTGGGTATAACTATAGTTAGTCTGTATTGTTTTGGATCACGGAGGCGTAAATTATCTCCGTCTTAACTATAGTTAGTAGCCCAGATGTGTTCGCAGCCATAATTATACTATAAAATCAGATATCAAATGTATTTCAAAATATTTTTGATAGAACATCAAGTAAAAAAAGAAATATTTACATTTTTTCAAAGGTATTAAAAGTGGCAATTTGAAACAATAAATAACAGTATAATATTGTTTTAATATGAATCAATAACAACCATCAAAACAACAAACAACAAACTAATGATTTATTGGATGCATTGAAGTGCCTCTGTTTTGTAATATTTGAATAATAACAATCTCTATTATGACTCAATTGTGTAATGGAAATTCCCAACAATAAATATCTGACAGAGTAATTTTGGTTTTAATTGAAGTGCTGCTGCTTTTTATTGATAACTATTGATATTCTGGTTTCCGAAACTGTAACTAAAGACAAAATAACAAAATATGTTCACCATATTCCAAAATGAGTAAAATGACAGGTATTCTTTTGTCTTATAATGTGTTAATAAGCCCTCAATGTCATGTTTCAAGCTATTGAGGAAATAGTGTCTTTTTCATTCTGCTGTTGCAGTTGAGGCACCAAGGGCGCGAAAAAGTAATCTTGCTACTATTTTTGGATAAGCTGTATTGCACAAACTGAAGTGCAACTGCTCTTTGTTAAATTGAAAACAAAACATAATAAAAAACAACAACAACAACAAAAACGAACTTTAAAACAGTTGTCATCGCGAGTGAACACGGTGAAGAAAAGTTTTGAAAAAACTGTTTACAAGTATCAAGAAAAAGAAGGAAAGAAGAGCTGAGCGTTGGTGACTAGGAAAATGCCTAAACTGCTGGGTAACAGTTACAATCTGTTACGGGAAGCGTAAATTAGACAACTAAATAAGATTCCTTTTTGCCTTAAGCAGGTCTTTTCGGTAATAGATCACAGAAGACGTCAAAACGTCTGCGGCTCATGCGCCAAAACACATTTTAACATCGTCTGTGATTGAACAGACACACGGCAAAAAGGAACCAAATGGTAAACGATAATACATGATTCTCTTAGACATTATATTATGATATAAATCTTACGTAACTCGTAGATAAGTTACAAAAGAAGAAATTTGTGAAAAATTCGTGGAAAGGCTTCTGCTTCAGAAAAAAAAATCCCGCAGACAAGTGGGCTTAAAAAAATTCATGCCTCGGAAATTTTTCAACCCCACCCCCCCCCCCCCCCCCTCCGGTTATTCTGATGGTCCGTCCTATAGACAGCCCACTTTTCTAATTGTATGACTTAAAAACGTAAGATTTGCGATGTTCTAAGTCACGAGAACTGTTCAGGAAAGTCCGTTTAGTGTCACTCGCAGATTCAACTTGCCAACGAACAGCTTCTCATGAGTCTCTGGTCGAATAATTTTCCATTTTCCATCAACGGTCAAAGATTAATTTAATGCCAACATCTAAATTAAACCGACCGCACGGGGCAAGGAGCACAATAACCATCCAATTTTTAAATATCAAGTGTTTTGCGTCATCGATCATCGAACAACTTGAGCGAAACAACATTTGCTTTATGGCTTAATTGTTTGAAGGAGTAACTAGCTTACTGTTGACAAAACAGTGTCTACGTGTATTGTGCCTCAATATTTATCAGAGGCTAAAAGGAATTTTTAGATCGGTTGTTTAAAGAGTTCGGTATCCGGGGCCAAGTTTCTGTCATATTTATTAGCTTTGCTGTGAAAGTAAGTGCTGGTATGTAACGAAACCAGAAAGATAACAGTAAATGTCTTAGGAAACTTGTTTGAACAGAAGCTGTAAATTACTGAACCACCTTTCTTTGTTTTGTGTGTAACTTGTACAGTAGTAGTATGGACCCCAAAGTTGTGTAGTAAAAGGTGTTTAATGTATGTCTCAGAATCTCCATTTTTCACTGATGAATGTTGGATGGAACTAGTTAAAAAAGATACAACAGTGTGCTGTATCATGTGCACAGTGTTTGATATAACAAGATAATATGATACTTTTCCCTATGTGCAGGCAAATGCTGCTAACTCTGGAGATTCCAATGCTACAAAGGTGATTAAAATATTTCTGGTCTCTAAGTCTCTTAATCCTCTTAACAAGTGCACATGAACATTGTAAATCATTTTGTGTAATACAGGTGAGCTTCTTTTGATGGCCACTTCTCAACTTCCTACAATGCTAAATAATTTGTTTTTCTCCCCGTCAATAGTCATAAAAAAATTAATGCACTCCTTTAGAATAACCAGCTCTCTACAACGACAATTGCCGATGCTATAGAGTGTTTTCACGTGACGTCATGGCGGCCATATTGGTGTCCCAAGACAATGAAACGGCGGCCATGTTGGTGTCCCAAACCAGTCCTGTGGGAGTTGAACTCTTTTCTTATGCAAACACTTTCTTTTGTTCCAATAAATTTGCATAGATGCTGGCCACGTGAGTGAAAACACTCTATAGGTTACTTTCAATATGTTAAAATTCAGCATGATAATGAGTCTTAGAGGAAACAAACAAAGAAAATGAATAAACATGTTTATTCATTTTCTTTGTATTTTTGTTCTTTTTTTTTGTTTGTGTCCTCTAAGACTCGTTATCATGCTGAATTTTAATATACCAAAAGTGGCCTATTGCATCCCAACTGCCAAAACAACCTGTCCACAATGGCCTTTTTATAAGTGAACAAAGTACAAAATTAACATACCTTCTTTATTGAACGTTTGGTTTATATTGTATTGCTATATTTCAAATGTGGTACACCATAATATTATTAAAATAATAAGCATGTTTTATACAGTGGAAGCTCTCGTGAAAAAAAGTGTTGTAACTGGAGCTGGCTGCTTACAAGAATATTATTATTCTATTCCACTAGTGGAATTACATATAATTATATTTTTATTAACATTATACTTGCACATTATTGCTGAGAACACATGCTTATTTCTTTAGAAAGCTAAAACAAATGTTGAAGAAGGCAGTGGAGAAGATGTGATTGAGGTTATGAATTTTCATTCCACTTGTAGTAATGAAACCTGTTTTTCAGGACTGCTCCAGTGGTCTGTAGCAATAATTTTTTTTGTGCCCTTTGACAACCAGAAGAATGATCTTAGCCTTTGAACAAAACAAATAAGCTGGGCACTCTGCATTTCAAAGGTGTAGAGATTTCGTCTTCAAGCCATTTTATTAGAGCACAGCATTGGTTGTCTGTTATGCAGTCAAAGTTTATAGTGATTCTAAATGGGTTCTTCTTTTATTTTACAGAGAGCTGAAGTATCTACATTGGAAGAAGGAAAAGATGAAGACTCAGAGTCTGACCAAGAGGTAAATTTCATTTCATCTTGCAGCAGAGGAACTTACTGATCAATGCTGTATTAAGCTAATTTCTAATCCTAGCCTACATGTAGAATAGCCTGGGACCACGCTCCTTGATAGGGAAAAACAGGCAAAAAACGGGGAGAAAAGGAGTGCAAAAACAATTGGCAAGCAAACAAAGCGAGCCAAGCGGGGAACTAGGGAAAAGGAAATGACGCCATCTTTTTCCCTCCCAAGACACCCGCTCGGCTTGCTCACCAAGGAGCCTGGTCCTAGGCTAGGAGAAGAATTAAACAGAAAGGAGATAGAAGCAACTTATGCAGCAGCAAAAAAAATCCTGAGAAAACAATTCAGGCTTATACATGATTTAAATGTTATTTTTACTTATGCAATTAGAGTGCTGCACCAGTATCAGTCAATGGTTCAAATCCTGTACGAGCCAGAATTATTTCAGGCTTTCTTTTGTTGCATCTGTACCTGCAAATATCTTCTTTGTATTTAAAATAATATTAATCTCAACATAATAATCTACATTTGTGGGTAATATGCAATGTTGCCAGCTCAAGGAGTTTTGGCAGGAAACAGATCTATTGTTACTACCATAAAACCTCAAAATAACAATGTATTGTCCACTAATTAACTGATGGATATATGTACATTACATTCTGACAAGCATGCCTTCTTTTGCTTTCTTTCAGATTTCTCATACCTTTGCGTCAATAACCGCCTTGTTTTTCCTTAATGCGAAAAAGCTTAGTGATGTCACTATCATGAGTGTGAAAAGGCCCTTACACAATTGGGTGTGACTGTCCTTCGAGGACAGTCATGGCAAAGAATCAGTAGTGATACTACTGGGTAAAGAACTTTTTGGCAAGGGTAAAGTCAGGAGAAAGGATGAAACCAAAGTCATTTCCAAAGATAACCTAGTACTTGTTGAGTAATAAATTATAGTTATATTTTGTTCATGATTTTTTCAAAGAATTAAGTTGACTTTAGGAGGAAACAACATCAAAAAGAATTGAGGACTCACTGTACACACATATGTAGAGTGATTGTACTAAACCCGTGCAACAGTATCAATCAAAAAGTGCCAAATGAGTAAAGTGAACAGAAGAATTTAATGGAATTATAGTTTTGCAGTGTGTAGTAATCTGTCTATTTCACAGGTTATGTAAAAACGCTCTAAAGGATTGCAAAATATTTATAAACATAATAATGGGCCGGTTATTTAAACCAAGTTTAGACAGCGTTTATGAAAGTCATCGTCTAACCAATGTTTAAACCCCGAATACCGATTATTTAAACGTTGTTTTTCCATAACAGTGTTTAGACAATG
Organism: Porites divaricata; assembly: GCA_038088405.1. Taxonomy (NCBI): domain Eukaryota; kingdom Metazoa; phylum Cnidaria; class Anthozoa; order Scleractinia; family Poritidae; genus Porites; species Porites divaricata. Next base: position 4,404,426 of record JBBMOI010000018.1, read on the forward strand.
TCCAAACACCGACTAAAGAACAATAGCAAGTTAGACCTGCTCAAAGGTAGGTTTAAACGCTGTTTAACGATATTTTCATGGTCAGCTATTTTGAAATGGAGGGACCACTGCGCTACAGACAGTTAAGAAACTACGCTAATTGACGAAATATACGTATTCGACACCTTAGGGATAGATTTAACCCTTTAGAGGAATACCAAAACGAAGACTTTCGATTGCGTTTTCCCCTTCGAAAGGATTCGGTCATTGACCTCGTAAAACATTTTGGAGAAAGATCTTCAACATCAAACAAGGAGAGGACTGCCGCTAACACCAATGCAGCAAGTGCTTATTGTTTGAGATTCTATGCCACAGGAACTTTTCAAAGGGTTATTGGCGACTGCAAATCACAAGGTTTCAAAGGCTGTTGCGAAACAAAGAGCACAATTCCTCTCATTCCCAGAAACGTGGCTGATACAAAGAGAAAGTATTATGATGTTGCCACTTTCCAGGTGTGATCTGGGCCATTGATTGTACCCACATCAGGATCATATGCCCAAACAAAGAAAATGCTATGGCGTTTGTTAACAGAAAGCAGTTTTACTCCATCAACGTCCAAGCCGTTTGTGAGAACGATGCCTTTATTACCAACATCGTAGCTCGCTGGTCTGGATCGACCCACGAGTCACACATTTTTGATAACAGCAATATCGCAGACAAATTAAGGGATGGTGCTATTGATGGCATTCTTGTGGGTGACAGTGTATACGCTTGTAGAGCATATTTAATGACACCAATCCTCAAGCCAAAGAATGCAGGAGAAGTGCTCTATAATACTGCACATAGGCGTACTAGGTGTGTTAATGAGAGATGCTTTGGATTGCTAAAGCGACTTTTTCCGTGTCTTCATTTGGGACTGCGCACCGCTTTGACGAATACCCTCGTCATTATTGTGGCTACTGCAGTGTTGCATAATTTTGCCCTTATGCATCGAGAGCAAGACTTTGATGAAGACATTGAAAACGAAGATGTCCCATCTGACGTTGTTGCCGCAGCAGACTCCAATGGGAATGCCAAACGCCAGCTCATTATTTCACAATACTTTGCTTAATAAGATTAAGGATTGATAAAACTCCACGTTCGATTCATTGCCAACAAAATAGGAAACAAAAAGAATATTCACCGCAATTAATTATTAATAATCTTTTAATTCTATTGTTTTGAAATTTATAATGGTTATATATCATGATATTCGAAAGTTCACAAACGTTCAAGGAGCTACAGGTTGGTTTAAGAATTGTCCTTTTCAGTGTCGTATGCAGGTGGCAAACCAATTCCCATTTTATCGCATTGGTGCATTAGCTTCCATTCTTTAAGCTTGAGGACCTTCATTTTCAATTTGTGATCTTCCCTCGCCATGGACAAGAATGGGTCCTCCTGCTCAGAGTAATCTGGTCGTCTGCTTTTGCACCTGTCAATGTAATGTCATCTGATGATCAATAACTGTAAATTGTGCGATGGCTTATCATTAAAAAAATTTAGAAGCGATTAAAACTTATTGTACTTCTGACTAATCTCCTTTTTTGTGTCTTTTGCCGCTCCTTTCCTGCTAATAGCTTCAAGTTCAGCAAGTAGACGTGGCCCCACTTCACATGTAATAACTTCCATCTCGTCTTTGTCTCGCTTTAAATCAAGTTGTTCTCCTGCATCATCATCAAATTCCTGCTCTAGCGGATTAACTGAGGCTGGGATTACGTGTGCTACTAATTTGCTTACTTCACTTGGGGAGCCACGAGCTTTTCCTCCACCCGTTTTTCTTGCTTCACGACGATGTAAGTCGTGTTCCTTTTTCGACTGGAGTTTCAGCCACCTCCAGCATCCTTGAAGCTGACTGAGGTCGCGTTTGATACCTTTAAGATTTAAGATTTTGGGAGTTAAACATAGTTAAAATTTCCTCCTATGCCTTTACATTTTACTGTCATAGCCTTTACTTTCCACTTCTGGAAAGTCTCTACCCAATTCGGCCAATAAAAGTTTTTCTTTTTCGCTGAAATTTGTTGTGAGACTTGGTTTAGAAGCCATATTGTAGAGACACAACCACTATCTGGAAATGTGCATACGAAATAACTCCGCAGACAATGCATTTTCTCGTGAGACATGGTTTAGCCATTGACTTGCAAGAACACGGTTCAGTCGTGTTTTAATAATGTATTTTAAGCATCGTTTAGCCGTTGTTTATCGAGACAACGTCTAAACCGCGGCTCAGCCCTAAACACTGGTTAACTTAGACTTCGTTTAAATAACCGGCCCAATATATCAAAATTATTACAATCAGATTCTATGTGACTATTTGATAATTACTTATTTATTAAATAATGGTTTATTTTAAATCAGCTATATAGTACTATTCTCATGAAAGAACAAAGTTTTATTATTGGAGTACTGGTAATCAAATTGATGTATTTTTCAAACCTTTTTAAGAATTATTTATCCTAGATTAAATTATAGTGATTAAGAGAAAATTATTTACTTCAGTTTGATATAGTTTTGACTGTTTTCTAGCTTGTGCCAAACTGTTTTTACAGTTTTAATGAAAAACAAAACCGTAATAACTATTCGTAATTACTAAACTTAACTATTATTTTTACATGGATTTATATTTACAATAAAATTATATACATTTACTGATATCGTATGAACTCCTTTTTGTCATTTTGTCTGCTTTATTTGTGATCATTTTTACTAACATTTTATGCAAAGTTTTATTTACTTTTTACAGAGATTTTATTAATATTTTACACTGTCCATTGTTGACGCGTCCCATTTTACGTGCTTTATTTACGGAGAAAACATTAACATTTTGCTCAGATTTTGTGCAATAAAACATTTACATTTTACAAACATTTCATGTACTTTACCTTAAGATTTTGTGTACTTCTTTTGGAAAACATTTTAGAGACATTTCATGCACTCTTTTTCGCTCACTTTTTACAGAGATGACAAGGAGATTTTATGTTTACGGGTTTACAGAGATTTTTTCTCCTGTAATTTTTACAGAGAAAGTAAAGAGATTTTACAGACATTTGTTGTTTTTAGCGTAAAATCTCTGTAAATTTTAAAATAAATTTACAGATATTTTAGTAAGATTATGTACACATTTCATGCAATCATAGCGCAGAAAATGTGTTAAAATTTACAGACTTTTTACGGAGTAACAAAATCTCTGTGAATGTGCACATTTACAGAGTTCGTAATATACAAAGGAAATCTAGACATTTTACAGAGATTTCACCAACTTTTGTGAAGTCTGTAAACAGTTCAAGTTTTCCAGTGAAATATGGAAAGGGGTAAACTGTGTGGAGCCGTATTCTTGGACCTGTCCAAGGCCTTTGATACATTCGACCACACAATTTTCTACGAAAGTTGTCGTCTTTTGAGGTAACTTCTGGCACGGCTAAATGGTTTGAGTCATATCTTAATGGACGAATGCAATGTACATCTTGCGGTCCGGAACTGTCCGATTTGTTACCTGTTACGCATGGCGTGTCTCAAGGCAGCATACTGGGCCCATTGTTATTTCTTATATATATAAACGATTTGCCCACTGTCATCAGGCATTCGGAGGTAGCCCTATAATTATGCTGATGACGCAGTGCTTTACTGCTATGACTCAAACCCAGCTGGTCTGGAGTGCGCCCTAAATGCCGACTTGTATTCTATTGCTATCTGATTAAATGATAACAAACTCACTCTTAATGTTGATAAGACCAAAACAATGCTTATTGGTAGTGATTCCAAGTTGCGCAAGTTAAACAGTCTTTCGGTTTCTGTTCTTGATAATCAACTCGATAGCGTTAGAAGTTTTAAATACCTAGGGGTTGTACTATCCTCTAACTTTACCTGGACCGAACATGAGGAACATGTGACATCTAAAGTGAACCAGAGAGACTAGGTCTTTTGCGTAGGATTAAGCACTTGTTGCCGTATAATGCACACCTTTATTGCAATAGCCTTGTTCTTCCAATCTTTGATTATGCTGATCTGGTATGGGGCGATAAGGATAACGCTGTTTTAATGAACAACCTGCAGGTGTTGCAAAACAAGGCGGCAACACTTGTTCTAAATAAACTATTGTATTCTTCTGCAACCGATGCTCTCAGTCAGCTTGGCTCGTTAAATTTAAATCAACGCAGGCACTTCCATCGCTGCTTGTATGTTTATAAATGTGTGAATGGAATTACATCTCAGAAATTGGAATTATCTAGAAATAGCGATGTCCGTAGATATAAAACTCGCTCCAAAGATCACGTTAGACTTCCAACAGTAAAACGGAACTGGGGTAAACAGAGAACTTGTTATCACGCCTTTAAAGACTGGAATGCCTTGGACAGTGACTTGAAGAACTCCGACACAATATGTCAGTTGAAAAGTAATTTTTTTAAATCTATTAGTCTATAATTAACTTTTGTATTTTGAATATAATTTTTTTAATTTGTGTATTTATTTTTTAATAATTTAATGTTATTTTGGATCGGGACCTTTCTGTAGATCACCTACGGGTGAGAAAGCTTCCCGTTAAAATATCATTATTAAAAATTCACCATAACCAGCTACTGATGACCAAATTTGGAAGAATTTTGCGGTTAATCAACCGATGACGTCAAAAGTGTAGCTTACTTGCGGGTTAATGCACCGTTGACCGAGAAGACCTGGGGACGAAGTTGGGTTGTTTTGGTTTTGAAAACAAAACATGGCGGACATTTCATTCGTTTCAAGAGTAAGAACTAGGCGAAATAATAGCTAAAAACATGTCAAGAACAGCAAGAAGACAACTCGAAGCGCAAAATCTGCTATTTGGAGAATATTTGCGGAGCTGAACAACCCTAAACGTGCACTATCGAAGATGAACTTAACATCGATGGATCGATGGAGGAATTATTTTGAATGAATAATAAAACAATACTTGAATTCGGCTTTCGTGTCATATGAGGAATTATGGAGGTCTCGGAGGGTGTTATCCGTGGAGGCCGTAACACCCTGCTCGATCTCCATAATTCTTCATTCATTAATTAAGACAGTCTTTGATTTTCGATTCCATGCCACGGATTGCAGGTACTCGGGATTCCGGATTATTTGCAAGTGGAACTTGGATTCCGGATTCCAATCATTCGTGGGATTCCGGATTCCTTGAGCTATATTCCGGATTCCAAAGCCCAGGATTTTGGGATTCCACAAGCAAAATCATTTGATTGTCTACGTTCCCCAGGATTCTTTTCGATACAAGGAAAAAGTTTTATTATTCATTTCAAATATTTAATCAAATTCCAATTCACATTTCATTGCAGTATACAATATAGTGAATCTAAGGGCAGCTTAAAAACAGATTTCAAGATTTCTTGGTGAAAAGAGAGCCTAACACACCATTTCCAAGTTATCAAGCAGGAAGATGTTACAAATTACAAAAAAATAGGTTTTGGTACACACAAAAAGAAATTGTTGTAGTAAAATTAGCCCCATATTTATTATGAAATTATCAATCAAGTTGTTAGGAAAGATTGAGAAATTGTCCGACTCCTGATATTGAGAAGTAATTCATTTCACTTGAGATGATACCCAAAAAAAAGAAGGAGTGGACCTCATTAGGTCCCGATTGGTCGAGCTGGCCAACTGCTGCTCGCCTCATCTTTTAAACCTTCGTTAAAATTTCGATGTGTTGATAGGAGAGGGCGGGCTGGCTCGGTTTCTACGGGATCTCGGTAAGCGGGCTGGAAATTTTCGGCATATAAACACTTCACCCTGGTTACTGAGATGAATTCTTCCCAACAGCGCATGAGTTATATGGTTGATAACACCAACCGAGATCAGCATAATTCTCTAGATCATACGAAAGCCAAATCCAATAATTTTTTTATTATTCAATCAAAATAATGCCTAGTTTACCAACCAGCTAAGACATGCTTACCTCCATCGATGTTAAGTTCCCGTTTTCATTTGCCTGATCCTCGGAATATTCAGGATATAAAAGGATGTTTTAATAGTCTAAGAGATCTTCATCTGCGCGCCGTATTTTTGCCGTTCTTTAGGCAGAAGTTCATCTCGTAGTTCTTTGTTGTAAGAGGTGTGAAATTTTCCGCCATTTTCTATAGCTAGCTGAGCTTACGCGCCCCTTTCACAGGGCCTCTCGGTTACTATGCCTTTTTCTGTTATCCTCTACGATTGAGGTCAATTTATAGGATATCGCCAACGTCTTCCAAATTTGGTCAACACTAGCTGGTGATGGCGAATTAGCCGAGGGATTTAAGCCAATCAGAACGGTGAAATATTCTCATTTTGAATGATTGGTTATCAGTGATAGAGCGACTTTAGTATGACCTTGAAATGAAAACGCGCGAACAAAACACAAACAACAAACAAACGGAACTAAAGCGACTTGATGGGTTTATCGAACGAATAGAAACGCGCGTGGCTTCGGTTGGTTAGGTGAACGCTCGGGTGAAAAAACTTCATGCCCAAAGAACTTTCTAGAAATCAATCGATACTTCCCTTTGACGTCATACTGCAACACGGTTGGCCAATCGAACAATGGCTTCTCCATGTTAGGATTTTCTTTGGCGGAAAATGAAGCGTCCATGTTTTGATCTTTTCATCCACTGGCTGATAAAACAAATAACGAACACCTACCGAAACCATTTTTCAAGGTCATACGAAAATCGCTCTAACTGTAAGCAGCTCACTAGTATATTAGACTAAATAAATAGACAAATAAATAAATATATATCTGACTGGATTTGATAAAAGGTGCCTCCAGAAATTTCAAGTGCGTTTTAACAATCTGACCCTTGAGGTCAATAAAAACCAGTTGAAACTCGCTAGTTAGGGGTTAAAACGGACAAATTAATCGCTGGCAACACACGAAAAGTTGCTCTTGGCAAAAGCGACAGATTTGTAACGAAATGAACAACATTTAAAAGCACAGAAATAATGACCTTTCGGTCTCTTAAACTATAAGGCTCATAGCAAGATGCCTGACTAAAACAGACCTAGAATCCACCTTTCTTGACCCCAAAATCGGTTGTCTAAGACAAAATCACTTCAACTAAACACTTACAAAGCGTTTTCATGCTTGTACACAATATTCGTATAACACGAGCGCCACCACATACCTGCAATCTGTCTGTCAACAACTTCAGGAAATCACACAATTAACCACGTTCGCGGCACTGATAAAACTATCCACAACCAACCAGACACAACGTTTCCACACTTAATACGGGCGAAATATCATCAAATTACTCTCTCTCAATAACTCTCGCTTTCTCCACATAAATCATCACATTTAAACTTTGCTGACACAGTCGATTTATTCAAGATCCCGGATGTAGACGAGCCGTTTTGAAAGGGACACATGGACGCCAGCCTTGAAAACAATTTTTTACTAAGTCTCTGGCCTGGTCAGAAGTCAGCATCAATTTTGCTCTCGCCGAATAGTTTTGACTCCTAAAAGCTACTTTTTGAGGCCAGAGACTCGTCACCGCCCACATCAAAGCTCGCAATATGATGCCTTTCCGTCTCAAGCCCGAGATCAGTGTTTCACCCGTTTAGCCAAAATGAGACGAAATACCGTAACATATTGGACGACAGCAGACTTTGCCAATCGTGAGACTTGTTCCTTCATAAGGCTTAATGATGCCTTCCGGAAAACTTTGCTGCAGGAGGCCAAACAGAAAACTAGAAAATTAACCGACCAGGGAAAACAACTTCTACCGCTCGCGCTGATTTCAAATGTCATAGTGTTTTATGACAAGGAGAGAATTATGGGAAATGATAGGTAGGGGAGAGCTGCGGGGGAGGGGGAGGGGGGGTGGGGAAGATGTAAACAGCATATTAAACACATGTTTTTTTTTTATCTAATGCAGCTTGTAAGGGGAGTTTTCTACTGAAAAGATCATTAAAAGAAAAAAAAAGACAAGAATGGTCAAGTACTGAACAAGCCTCAAATGAGACTGTAGCTAAAAATTTCTGGAGGCACCTTTTATCAAATCCAGTCAGATATATATATATCTGTCTGGATTCGCAAAAACGTGGCTACAGAAATCTCTCCTATATACCCTCTGACTGAGTCTCGTAGCAGAGCATTTTTTTTTCTCGCAGTTACTTTTTATTTATTTAATCGGTAACGGATAGCCACAGTTGATAGACTTTGATGAGTTTCTCACTGGCTATTAAGTAATGATCCGGGTAAGGTGGATAGCAATTTCTTTTGTTATGCGGCAACGGTGCTTTCCCCACATAGGAATGTTCTCATTTTGACACAGAGAATGCATAAACCTACATGAAGGCCGTTTACACAATAAAATGCATTTACACTCCACTTTGAAAGGGTTTTTTTTGTGTTAAAAGATTTTGACCAATCACAAGAGTTGAAAACAATAGCCAAGAAAAGTTTACAATTTTACATGTTCCCCACCTAGGATTTCTTTGTTATTCAAACTGAGACCAGATTTTGTTATATGAAAGAAGGTTGGAAAGTAAGGATGAATATATGTACCGCTTTATGAAGTTTTGTTAACTTTTGCTGTTTAAGCCAATCAGAAGTAAGTACAGACAATAGAAAAGTTAGCACCTTTTTTGCATTCCAACATGTTCGTTGCCGTTGTTGCTATCGTTCTTATCTGGACCGTTTCTTAATCTATTACCCCCCCCCCCCCCCCCACCCCCTAACAAAAAATGTTTTTCATAACTTCCCATAATTCTCTCTGTATGCCAGTTTGAAATCAGCGCGCGGATTAGACTGATCTCGGCTCTCACAGTGGGTTGTCTTAGATTTTTTTTTGGCTGCCTTGAGCAAAGTTCTCCGGAAGGCATCATTAAGCCTTATGAAGGAACAATTTTCACGTCTGGCAAAGTCTGCTGCGTCCAATATCTTCTAGTCTTTCGTCTCATTTGGGGCTACACGGGTGAAAGACTGATCCCGGGCTTGAGACGGAAATATTGAATATTGCGAGCTTTGTTGTTGGCAGTAACAAGTCTTTGACCTCACAAAGTAGGTTCTAGGGTTGAAATCTATTCGGCAAGATGGAAATTGATGCTGATTTCTGACCAGGCCAAAGACTTAGTAAAAAATTGTGTGGAAGGCGGAGGCTGTATGTCTCCTTTTCAACCGCTGGTTTACATCCGGGATCTTGAATAAATCGATTGTCAGTGAGTCGAGAAAAGTTCCATGTGACGATTTAAGCGGAGAAAGCGAGAGATTTACGGAGTAATTTGACGATGTTTCGCCCGTGTTAAGTGTGGAAGTATTATGAGTGGTTTTGGGAAGTGTTGTGATTGCCACCAAAGTCGTTTATTGTGTGATTTCCCGAAAGTGTTGACAGACAAATCTCAGGTGCGGTTGACCTCGTGTTACTAGAATACTTTGTGTCAAGCATAAAAAGGCTTCGTGAGTCTAGTTTAGGTGATTTTGTCTTAGAAAGCCTATTCTGCGCTCAAAGATTGTGGATTCTTAATCTGTTTTCGGCCGACACTGAGCTGTGGCCTCACGGTTTGACTGGCTAAAAGATTACAATTTCTGGACCTTTCAAAAGTTTTTTATTTCATCGCAAAATCCTGTTACTTCTGCGAGAGAACTTTACCGTCCATTGCCAGCAATAATGCTGTCATTGTTTAGCTTCAGCTAGTGACTTTGAACTGCTTCCTATTCCACTTAGATGTCAAATAGTTAAAATCCACTTGAAATTTCTTTAGCCACGTTTTAACAAATCCAGACAGATATATATATGTATATATGGATAGGTAAATAAAAAATGAATTAACAATTAAGGCGACCAAATAACACTAGCCTATTTGTTTCTAGAACATTAGCTATCTAAAGTGATTTGTCAATCCCAATATCAGTTATTCTGAGCCTTTACATCTTTTCCTGTACGATGACACAAATTAAGCACCCTTCGGAGCTTCGAAAGGGATCAAATTAGTATGATAATTTCAGCTTAGGTCATGGAAAACGAAGACATCCAGTTCTTTTTCAACAGCTTTAATGCTCTTCGAGACATAAGTAGAGTGCTCTTGAACTTCGTTCCAAATGGCAATTCAGCTTGGTGCCTTAATTATTTTCCTTATTAAATAATCCTCAAATCTAAAGCTCTCTTAAGTTTATCAGATTGGTTACTCAGATTTGTTTGGAATGACCTTGAATAGTACACTGTCAGAATAGGACAGAGGGAGGCCGGTTAATTATTCCAGCCTCCCTTACTTTAGCATGTGAAGAAAGCTTCTTTCGAGGTGGTTTTTATTTGTCCCGGTAAAGCGACATCCTTGTAAACATATATTATGTGTACTTGTAAAATTCTTTGCTTCTGTTCGTGAGCAAATCGTAAAAAAAACAAATTCCATTGGTCCTGTAGTTGCTGCTATAAACTTGATTCTTTCCCGCAAGAATCAACACCTTTCAAAGGAGCACTTTGCTCTGACAAAGTGATGTCTGCTGTAAGTTTAGTAGATGCAGTTTTTCGACAGCAAGGAACAACACCAGACTTCACAAGAACAACTGCACAAACAACAGCTAAGGCGAAGAAAGCTGCACTTGCTATGAGGGCGATAGTAGTTACTGTCATGCCTAGAAATGTACAGTACACATTTACACATTTCCAAACCAAATGTAAACATCCGGCAGCTAGGAAAACAATCACGTTCTCCGCACCAGATCCATGCATCTTCTCAGAAAGAGAAAGCGTAGGATTTTAGTACGGCGGGCAAAGACAGCTGCATAAATTTTGCAATAATTAAAGTTGACTCACAGTCACACGTGTTTTCGGGGCCCAAGAGCGCGGGATAAAACAAATAAATATAATGATTTAATGGTAGATCTGTAGTACATCCACGATACGATTCTTCCTCTCCCATTCCGGATCGAATTATAATTTGGAAGCATTTTAAGGAGGGGGGAAACCGGAGTACCCGGTCGAACCAGGTAAAAAAAATTAAAATTTAAGAATAGAAAAAAAACCTCTCCGAGCAAGGGCCAGAGCCAAACAAACTCAACTCAGATATGGCGCCGCTTCCAGGATCCAAACCCCGGTTAAATTGGTGGGAGGTAAATGCCCTCATCAGTCATGCGCGACACTTTCTTTTCTTTCAAACTTCATTACGATTATTCCAGCTTACTCAAATTGATAAAGTGAGGCGGGTTTTTTGAGGACCACATTCAAGTCCAAAGAGAAGAAAAGAAAATTCGTAGTTTACTCATGTCCTACCCAAAACATCGCATGTCGTTGCGTAAGGTACCGACTGTTTTCTGACAAACTCCTTCATGCTTCTCATCTCTAACGCAAGTGCTCGAATTACGTTTTCAGCCTTAAATTGAGCATAATTAAAATACGTCACGACTAGACTGAAAGGATAGTTTCCCTTGGCAACTGGATAAAATAGTAAACGAAGCAAGCATCGAGAGCACCACCCCCTAGTCACTTTTTTGCACTAATACTCCAACCTCCCGCCCTAACCGTAAGGGAACCAACAGTCACTAACTGACATCGTCCCTTCAAATAAAAGTCAACATAAGGTGTTCACCGTTGCTGCGGGTGATAGCAGCCGCTTTATGAGGCATCTCAGTAATATCATCAGTTGCGGCTTCAGTTGTGACGTCTGGAAAAGGAAAAGAAGATATAACATCTAGCCTTTTGGATCAGTTGAAATTTGCCGAACTGAATACAACAGAATCCTTTCTTATTGCTAACTGCACAATTATTTAACCAACAGTATGGCGTAAACAACAAGTCAAGGGCACATTTTAGGGCTCAGTGTACATCATACCGTTGAACTCAATGTACCTTTCTGGCTTTGATTTGTGTTTACTGATCCGTACTGACTCTGTGACGTATTCATATGCTAAAATAAGTATTATTGTAATGTTTGACTGTATTATATTCGACTCTATGAAATTCATAATCAAGAAATGGCAATCTTTAAAAGTAAGGAAGTTTTCAAAACACTAACAGTACACCTGCAAATACCAAAACCCTTCGTAAAGGGTAGATACCATCACTAGTAGCCTGGTTATGTTGTGGGATGGCAAAGCACATAGAGTAGCAGGCACAAGGCTCGGGTTCGCGGACTACTGGCTTTTAACATATTTTCATTGGCGACTCATTATACCGTGTTTACACTAGACCCTAAACTTGTTTATTCTGAACATCGCTCACCCCTTTAAACAAATATGGCAATTTCCAACCAACTTCGTTGACAAGTGTTGACACGTATTACTTTTCTTGAAAAAGCAAAATATTTGCGGATGGACTTTTCGCCCACACGAATGTGATAAAAAAAATAACAGTCACTGAAAAGCACATATTTTTTAAAACGCTGGTTTTCGATAGCCGTGTAAAAGGGAAACGGTAATTTTCAAAAACGACGACGTCACGGCATCTGATTTTGTTCTTTCAGGTAAAATATCGGAGCTTTTTACTTCAAATATTTTGCGTTTTTAAAAAAATACAGTTACGCGTGGACGAGGTCTTCAACAAATTCAGTTCTGAGCCTAGCTCCTCCTAAAACGGAAATCCTGTTTTTGTGCGACGAAAAGAGTTGTTTTCCTTTCTAATATTTATGTTCAAGTTTATGGATTCTTTTAAAGTGAACTAACGTGCGCTTGCAGCTGCATCATTTAGGCTTGTCAGATGTTTCCCTTCCAATTCTTCTCTCTGACCAGGGCTGACAACGTCTTCTGAATTTAAAATGGTCAGCCTACATTTGTATAAGGAACCTTGTCTCGTTATACCTGCAGTTTTTACCAGAAATGTGTATGGTGACCGTTTTATCTCGTATCCAGATGCATTGCCGACGAGTACAGCGGAGTAGAGATCTGGGTACAGAATTAGTGACGATGTCTTTCACCATCTTTCGCCGATAAATTTGAAACCGAGGTCGAAACCGCCTTCACAAAATTGTTTCTATCACAGTCAGAGTAATCACGTTCCGTTCATGTTTTGCGCCAAGGACCGATCATTGTAAAGCCAAAATTTAGTAAAACATGTTACATTCGTGATCAGATTAAACATGTGTGGTCATCTGCGTGTCTCGTGCGTTTTGCTCGACGGACCAAGAAAAAAGAGAGATTGCTCGTAGTCTAACATTTTCCAAGTGTCTTAAAAATGGCATCCACCATTTCACGAAAGAGAAAAAACCACTTGCCCGGTATACTGAGGTCAGCACTTTTTTAACATCTGTCGAAAGGCCCTTGGACACCTTATGACGTTTACACAACGTAGTATTCCTTATCGTTTTGGATTAGCCGGTTAAGCACTACCTTTACTGATTAGGGTTAAGCACTGCCTTTACTGATTAGGGTTAAGTACTGCCTTTACTGATTAGGGTTAAGCACTGTTTCGAAACTGGTTAGGTTCCTTTTTTGGGTTGGGGTTGATGCTATGTGCACTTTAATCTACCTTGTGTAAACTTCATAAGGTGTCCAACGGCCTTTCGACGGATGTTAACGAGTGCTGACCGTATACTGAATAGTCCATTTTCGAGTTCGCTATGACCGCTGAATTAAAGAAATGAAGACGCATTTTTTACAGCCTTAGCCTCAATCTGAAGTAATATATTCACAAATTCCAACGAGAAAAAGAGCTGTTTATTACTCTGTCTATTGTGCAAACACTTGCTTGCCAGAATTTCTGAATATTTTGCTTTACGTCGAGGCTAACCCTGTATCAATGTGTCGTTAATGTTTATATTCAGCGGTAATTTTTAATTCGAAACTGGACTATTCTAAAGAAAATTTAAAGACAATACAGCAAATAATCAGGTGATAACAAGTTGAAGGATAACTGAACCAGATACTTACTTAGAGAGGTCCTGTTTGAAAACTGTATTGGTACTTGAAGGTTATTTTCTAGTGGATTGGATACCGTGCCATAAAGAATAATACTCCACTTCACCAAATACCCTAATAAAAGAATAAAATAATCTCTAAAAATCTTCATTATAGTAAAAATACTTATAAATCAACTCAAGCTTCATAAAAAATTAGCCTGAGAAAACAAACAATATTTCCCGACGCCACCATTAGTTTTTATGCACATTAAAGCCTGAGGAAGGAGCGCGGAAATTCCATACTGATGACGAGTCAATGCCCAGTTCGGGGTAGTGCTTCTGACTGATCCTGCTTTGAAGGAAATTTAAATTAACTAATCTGAAGCCCCTACCCTGAACTCCGCTCTTGTTTGTTAGACGTCACTTCGCGAGAAAACCAGTGATGGTGTCGCAAAATGACGGCAGTTTTCACAGGCTATAAAAAAAATTACATTTGAGGTGCGCGCACAACGGTGAGGGTTCACCCTTCATGCTGGGCTCGCTTATAGCTCAATCACCAAGCAAGGATCAGAAGTTATTGAAGGTTTAATCAGATCAGACCTTCCGTAGTTGCCAGTTGCAGGAAGTCAACAGCACTACACAGTCACGAGAGAGGGTGTAATGCGCTCGAGTTCGCGCTTCTCGTGGGCTCTCGTCGTCTCTCGTGAGCTCTCAAAAAAGACCTGATTTCGATCATATGGAGCTTTTATCCACGACAGCCTTCAATGAATCTCGCGTGTTGTGAGTTTTGTTTTTTGTCTTGTTTCTTGATGGAATTTGAAAAACATAAATGTAAAAAAAAAAACAATTCGACCACACCGCCCTATATTTCCAGGTCCGTTCTCACCTGAAAATTTGTAGTTGGGATAATGGCTCTGAAGCCGCAATCGCCAATCTCCTTGAGGATCTTCGCCCCAGAAATGCATACTGAGTATCGGCCATTCATTGAAATCAGTTGCTATGACGTCATTAGCACGATAAGGGAGAATTTGGGAAGTTGTACCACTAGGCGAGGTTAAAAAGCCTTCTAGGTAACCACGCCTATCAAATCTGGCGTGAAGAATCACAACAACGTGTTCCAAGTAGTTGATCTTGCCTTCCTGGTTGCAAGTTATATTAGATACTGTAAGATCCACTTCGATATATTGCCTGAAAGCTCTACATGAAAATGGAAGAAATTGTTGGACAAGATGTTAGTTTGTAGAATAAGGTGAGCGCCAACAACAAGCTACAGGAACTTAGGCGGAAGTCCGCATCAACAGGGATGACCCAGTTGACACATTGCAGGCCCATTTTCTCGAACGAACGCACTGAAGTTTTAACAACAAAGTAAACATTTATGGCGAGATATTGAAAACCAATCCAGCAGGGTTTATCTATAAACAGGCCCTTAGATCAAAGGAACGTAAATCACTCTCAAATTATGTCTTTCCTTACTAAACCATGTTTTTTCAACACACTTCTCTGTGTACTGCATCTCCATGTATATCCTATATTAATTTTAACTATGACAGAATTCCGCCCATAAAATTTCAAAACTACGTGAAAGGAAGTAAAAGGAAACCAAACACGTTACCTGTGCACATTTGGCTCCGTTATTTGGCATTTAATCTGTTCTGGCACCATACGCCATGATCTTGAATAATTCACCAATGCTGCAGCATCCATAAGACCAAATCCAAAATAACTGCTGACTAAAAATCAAACCATTTCAATGATTTTCAAACTAGCCATTGGGTAGAAAAATTTGTTTGCATCTAAAAGGCTCGTCTCCTCACTTATAAATTCACCTAGAACCTACAACTTACATGCGAAAAATTGAAAAAGAAGAAAACGTCCTTTCAGAAAAAGCAAGAGAACAACTCATGGCCCTCTCTGAAAGGCTAAGGAGTCTTAACTTTCTTCCCATCATGTCATGTCCAAGGTTAAACGTTTATAAAAGATAAAGCAGACTGTTAAATCCCACAATTAAGAATTTGGAAGAGGGAGAATTCTTATAACAGAAAGCTCAGAAAAAATTCCGAGCCCCAGGTGAGAATCGAACTCACGACCCTCGGAGTTCTCGTCCGAGCGCTCTCACCACTGAGCTACTAGAGGCTCTACGGCAAGTAGGGTCGAAATTTAATCATAACTACACCAGTCAGAGAGGACTGTCTGGCGTGACAGAAGAAGCTACTTACCCCATAACCCTGCCGCATTTTGTATCCAGTCATCAGAACGAGGCACACTTGAGTTGGAAGAATAAGCAATCAAGTGCTGTACATCACGCCATGTTAGCCTGGGACTATGAACAAGTATCTCGTCATTACATGGACAGTTTTTTTTTTCAAATATCGTGTAATGATCACCTTACTAAGTAACTTACGATCTGAAATTATCGACGCTAGACACAGGCGATGATGAGGAGGAAAATGAAGATGACTGTCATATTCATTTTATCATACATTGCTAGAGCACAAATTGTGGTGAGATTAATTATTGTTGTCTAGTTTAACTTAAAAAGTGTCTTAACAACAGTATCGTTATGTACTGAGGACCTGTTTAAATGGAGGTAGGGGACATCACGTAGGAAAGGTAGCCCACTTCGGTGGGGTAACCAGTCTGTCCATATAACCCGTCATATGGTCACCCCACCTATCATATAAACGTGATCAAATTACAATGAGAGATTATACCGAAAGGCGGGTTACCCAACCTAAGCGGGTTACCTCACCTAACTGGGGTCCCCTACTTCCATGAAAACAGGATCAAAGTCTTTGGGTGATTTCATCATCTACAAAACCAAGAACGGCCAATTTTCTGGTCAACTATAGTCAGAAAGTGACGCCTTTATCAAAGCATAATTTATCAAATTTTGAGACAAAATCACCTACTTACTTGGCTTCCAGTGCTAGCGCTATGATCCCGGATGCCATCGACGCCGACACAGAGGCTGCTGAGAAAGTGGCAGTGCAGGTGCCATTCAAGTCTGAGGTAACCTAGCAAAGTTTAAAAACAGTGAACACGTTTTACTTGTGATTTGAGGAGTTACATCTCCTTTGAACTGTTTCATATGAGTAATCTTTGACAGACTCGTTTCGAATAGGTGTCAGTGAAGAGTATCAAAGGATTTCCCCAAGTTTTCGTGTAAAAGAAGGCCGCACTGCTGCTCAGAACCTTTAAAAAATTCTTAAAGCGTCATGGAGTTATCGTCAAGAAGTATACCACTACACCGCGGAAACTGAGGCTGGCATTCAGTGGTTGCCATCTCCTTTGTTAATTTAGATTATTTCAGTATTCTTTCGGTTTTACTTATTTAATTGACGTGCGTATTCAGTTTGTTAATTTACCATAGTTATTAAAATGGAATGAAATGAAGGATGATCATCGCAGTTATATACGCAACTTATGCAGTTGCGAAAAGAAAGCCTGCAACCCTTGACCTCTGCGATACCGGTGCAGCGCTCTACCAATTAAGCTAACAAGCCAACTGGGAGCAGGTTGTTGAATTGGTTCGTTATAAACTCGTGAAAGGATGATGATGAAGTTATGAATATGTGAAAATCATATATGTGAACTGCGGAGTGAAGAATTAAATGAAGGATGATCATCGCAGTTATATACTGCATAAGTTGTGTATGATTTTCATATATTCATAACTTTAAAATGGAATGGTCATGAAACTCGTTAGACTCCTTTGTGATATACAGTGTATTTTGTTAGCTTTTTGGACCTGACCGTGCACGACGTTCAATAGCTTTCCTGTCATTACAAACATTGCATTAATTTATTCAGTCACAATTTGTGAACAAACACCAAAGGATTGTGCACGGTCAGGGAGCTTCCAACATAAACTAAAGTACCGTTATTTTCAATTTTGATGTTTGCTTGCTTTCATAACCAGTCTCCTCCACTAATTATGATTTAACGCATAACATTTTCATTGGGTTTTTTTCCTATTCACAGGCCCTGTCAGTAACGGTGCCCACATTATGGGTGGTCCCTCCTAAAATGTTCTGCGATTTGGTATAGAATTAAATGGAGCGGAAAACCATTGTGGAATTGCACCATTTTAGGTATCCTACTGTTGAACAGTTACGACATAGAGATATTTCGAGCAACAACAATTTGCTGTCTATCCCCTTTGAATTAATTTATGACGACGCCCTCCTTCCAATACACGAAATCAACTATGAACAAAAAGGCAAAGACAAATTTATTGAACAGTTTAAAGGTGGGAGCACGACCTCCTTACCACGTCTCTCTTTTTTTGGGAAGAGAGAGGACACTGGGAACTAAGTTAGTGTGATCTAACCGTTATCAATGGGTTTTGTCAGGTTTACGTTATCAGTAAGTTTCAATCCACGTCATTAACTACTACCCACCCTTAGGCAAAATTATTAGGTCAGTTAGGTAGTGTTATAGTAACTTTTAGCAAGGCCAGGTCGCTATAGAATGCCGACTGATATAAACGCGTCTGTTAGATGCTCAAGGACAAAATCTTGGTGACACCCTATTCACTAGCAAATTCACCAATAAGACATGCACATTTGTACAACGAGACGCTGTCGGTCACCTCTTTGTTTCCAAAAACAGAAGCGCTACTTAGTTTTCCAATTCTTTCACAGAGTGAACAGAGG
The DNA here is from genome assembly GCA_038088405.1 of Porites divaricata. Classification (NCBI taxonomy): domain Eukaryota; kingdom Metazoa; phylum Cnidaria; class Anthozoa; order Scleractinia; family Poritidae; genus Porites; species Porites divaricata. The sequence goes on from JBBMOI010000018.1 coordinate 4,422,875, forward strand.
GCGTCGGTGACCTTGTGAATGGAAAGCAGTATTCGTTGCAACCACAACGAAATATAATCAGTGCCTAGCGCGGGAAATCCCGCTTGGATATTTCACATCTCGTGTTAGTCTCTGCGTTACATCTGATTAGTTGAAAAGTGGTGCGCGAGCTGAGTTTTAGCCAATCATCAAGTACAGTGTAAAATGCAAAACAAGGGGAAACACCATTATTCTCTGAAAAATGACTAAAACACGTTTGCCATTGGTTTTTTAAACAATGAGAAGAAAAAAAAGGAAGGGGGACGGGTCTACAACCTTCTGTGTTACAGCAAATCACCGTAGAAAATAACCTACAATGTTCTCTTTTCCAATTGGATCATCCTGGCTGTAAGTTGAAGCCATAATCGCCGAACATCTCTCAGCATATCCTGGAATACTCCCATTTCTGTTGACTCCAGAAATCGCAATTGTAAAGATGCTGTTAACATAACCATTGTACGCGCAATTATCGTAGGCTCTGCCACCATTTCCTGCCGCAAATACAAAGATGGAACCTTTGCCCTGTCGTCCCTGTAAAGAGAAAAAAAGGAAAATGGTTGCAAAAAACTGAAAGAAGAAAAAAGAGAAAAAAAAACTACTTGATCTCTTCTTACTTTATTTTGATGGTTATGTATTTGTAATTAAGCAGGTTAAAGAAAATAGGCACTCGAGAGAGTGCATGTAGCAAAAGCTGCCGTCATTTCCCATCGATCAGTACTAAATCGAGTGATACCCTTTCACTAACTGTTGCTGCAGGCAAAAGGAAGGTGGGGGTTATGCGATAGCTTGTTCACTCCTGTATGATTAAAAAGGAAAAAAAAAAAAGAAGCAAACAAAACAGAATAAAAAGCTAAGGATTGTCCACTCTAGTAATTCAAGGTAATTTCCCAAAGCATTTTTAAAGAGACAAGTTGTCCATGAGAAGCTACCCGGGTCGTTTATATAGAGATTCTGCTGTTATTCGCACTCTGCATTGCAGACATATTTTTGGACGTACCGAGACCCAACACGGACCTACATTTTCACTTATTGCTCGACGACATAATGGCTGCGCCTTTATAAAAGATATTACAACAAAAATGAAGTACAAAAAGCGCTAAGCAATAGGTTATTTCGACCATTAAGCGCCATAAAATAATCCCTTGTATGTTAGCTACATGATAGACTTACTGTTTTTGTACCCTCCTCCAGCTGATCCCTAGTGAGTTTTTCTGGTCCCTCTATGGACCAGCCAGTGTCTTCAGGTCCCCAGCTACATGAATAGATATCGATATGCTGTCGGTTGTGTTGTAAGGCTAACGCCACCATCGCATCTGTGGGATCGAAGTCTTGATCTTCAAATAAACGAATACCTAAAAGCAGGTAACAGGGCTTTGCTAAATGTTGCGATTATATAAGGACATAAACATGTCGTTCGGACAAACCCCGGCATTTGACCCAGGTTACGTTCACATGGCACTAGACGAATTTTCGACCAGCTGAAAGTTTTGATAGGTACGTTGAGTATGATCGTCCGGGTGAACGTAGTCCTGAAAAAGACTGTTGTTGTTGACTGTAACTAACGTTTCAACAACTGTGAAATAGTCATCTTCGGAGTCAAAGTGAGTTGTATCACGTCAGTTATGTTATTAAACTCTAGTTATTGATCTGACTGGTCAATTAAGTCGCGACGTTATTGGTCATCTGTCAGTTAAGCCGTGATGTTATTGGCTATGAAGACTCGTAATGTCATTGGTGCGTTTCGATCTGTCTACTGTCACAGTTAAACAGTCGTTTATTGTTAGTCAAATTGACAGTTGTCCAGTCGAAAAATTTGACCGGACTTTGTTTACACGGGATCGTTCAATATTTTCGCTCTGTTTACACGGAACTTTGAACGGCTAGGCGTCTAAAGCTGGTTCTATGTGAACGGAACAGCTAAAGACACGAATTTTCAACTGGTCGAAAATTTGGCCGGTGCCTAGTGAACGAAGCCTCATTGGTAAGCCCGAGGAGATGGGAATTAGACAATAGTGGTTACCATTTGGAAGGTCAACAAAATTACCACGTTTTCATGCTAATAAAACACCTTGACTAAAATCACAGCAGAGAATGGGATGCTGGAGCAGATTAACACAAAACATTGCACTTAGTAACTTAACAGATAGAACTTGGCTTCACACTAGAAGCTAAGTTTGTTTCAAGTAAGCACTTGATTCAAGTGCACTTGGAAATCTTAAGTTGCTCTGTAGAAAACATGGCTTCACAATTGTTCACAAAGTATATTACCCAAAGGAAAAGCTGTCAATCTCTCCGTTCATTAGAATTTTGAAGCCGCTGCACGTGCACATCGTGCACATGGCTTCCATTTCTTATTGGTCAAGTGTGTTCTCAAGTGTGGTGCAGTCCATACCTGGCGGCAAACTTCGGCATCTTTGAACTACAAACGTTTCCATGGTCACCAAGTAAAGTTGAAGTAGGTACATTTTACCCCTTCACAGTCAAAGTAGGTTCCAAGTGCACTTACATTATACTTGAAGCTCTAGTGTGAAACGAGAGGCCTGTAAATGCTGTTTGTTGCAATTGAAGGTGCAAACTCTTTTCCCTGTGAAAACCGTACTTTTAAACGAGACGCCAGGTTTTTTTGTGACATGTAAGTCCCAAAGGTAGTCTGGGTATTTAATCGCCTATTTGGGACCTTTAGATCCGAGAACGACGACGGTAACGGCGACGGCGACAAAAAGGTCGCTTTAAAAGTGAATCTCCGTTTTTTCAATCTTCATCGCGATTATTCCAACTTATTTATTTTGTCAAATGTAGGCTAACGCTCCTGGAATTGAATTCCTAAGAACCATATCTGAGTTCAGAAAGAGAAAGAAAATTTCCAATCTCCGTTGCCTGTTTACTTCCCCCATAAAACGTAAAGCAAACTGTTTACCTAAGGTTGGAAAATGTGTGTGAACAACTCTATAAGCTTGAAAGGTTTCAGTGGCCAGGGGATTGCGTGCGTCGCAAAAGGGTTGAGTAGGAAGATGTTGAAGTTTCGGATTGCTAAGTACATGCCTTTCACCATTATTACTTGGGAAAACCCATAAGGTCTTAAATTCAGTGGGTCTATAAGTTACCTCCAAGTTTTGCATTAAAGGCTACTCCAACGCCACATTTACTGTTATTAGCAGCATCAGCGATTATTCCACCACATCGGTTACCATGCCTGTAGTAGAAAAATTTGCATAACACGACATTGGTAATCGTGCAAACAAGTGAATTTGGGCGGCCATTTTGAGTACCTAACTCTCTGGTTGGTATGTACTGATAGATGAATTGAGTTTAATGAGCTGCCGGAATTTCAGCCACCTCTTGGGTAGCATACTCTCTCTTGGGAGTGTGCAACTCGAGAAGAAAGCCGAAACTCAGGGCGCTTTCCATTTGTCAGAACTGACTGGCCAGTCCAATCCCATCGTAATAAAAATTTCAGGTAAAAACTAACCATCCAGATCATTCAAAACCTAAATATTATGTACAAAGGAAATGGTTTTTCAGCAAAACCTCTTGGAAAAAGCCTATTTCATGGCCAAAAAGTCTGGTCCGGCCATGGTCCGTCCGGCCAGTTCCGACTTTTGGAAAGCGCCCTCAGGCTATTAAATGAAATTAAAATTCTCAAAATTCTCACCGTGATATTGTACTGTATAGGAGTTTCCCAAAACAGTTTTTTCACACATAGAGTTTGATTTCGGTGATGAATAAAATCATGCTTAGAAAAAGGAAAACATTACAAAAGATCAAGTGAACAAGATCAGTACCGGTTTCATTTCGATCCTGGGACATGTTTCCCAAACTTCCTGCTTATTAGACCCTGGCGAACCAATTTTCAATTGTTTTGCAGATAATATCCAATGATAAAACTATCAGTTGACAAAACATATTGACTGTTTTGGAACTAGGACCTGCACTTTTATTCTTTAGATTGATTATTTTAATGTCGGGCCCGAAAAGTTACTGGAATTTATAAAAAACGGGCCCCTGGTACTGTGAAGTTACAGCTTTGTAACTGAGTATTTTACTTTCTTTTCCTTCCCTATATTTCACTTCTTCTCATTTTTTCTTTACAGAAAGTACAGATGAACAGTGGTGTATAATTTTCAAACACTTTTTATGTCTCCCCAATTAGTTTCAGCACTTCAATAAATTCATTATTATTATTTTTCCCACCGATAAGATACGCCATTTTTCGTTGTATCTCTGGCCTGTTTGAACAAATCATTGTGGTTTGGAAGATCACTTCCTTCTGTACAAGTTGACCATCAAAGTTACCTCGTTGACAGCTGGTTATGGGTGACAAAGGTGTGAACTTATATGTAACTTATTGTCTAATGAATTGTACTTTTGGACTTCCATTGGGCTTCTCCTTTCTTATCTTAATTCTTATAGTGCAAGTTATTTATGTGAAACAAATGTGAGAAACATTTTACTTGTCAGAGTTCCTACGGTGGCCGATAGCAACAAAAAAGAATCACAAAACTTAAAACAGAATCACAAAACCCTAAAACAAAATCGCAAAACCCAAAACAAAATCACAAAACTCAAAACAGAATCACAAAACCCAAAACAGAATCACAAAAACCCAAAACAAAATCACAAAACTCAAAACAGAATCACAAAACCCAAAAACAGAATCTCAAAACCCAAAACAAAATCACAAAACCCAAAACAAAATCACAAAACCCTAAAACGAAATCGCAAAACCCAAAACAAAATCACAAAACCCAAAACAGAATCACAAAACCCTAAAACGAAATCGCAAAACCCAAAATAAAATCACAAAACTCAAAACAGAATCACAAAACCCAAAACAGAATCACAAAACCCAAAACAGAATCACAAAACCCAAAACAAAATCACAAAACTCAAAACAGAATCACAAAACCCAAAAACAGAATCACAAAACCCAAAACAAAATCACAAAACTCAAAATAGAATCACAAAACCCTAAAACAGAATCACAAAACCCAAAACAAAATCACAAAACTCAAAACAGAATCACAAAACCCAAAACAGAATTACAAACCTCAAAACAGAATCACAAAACCCTAAAACAGAATCGCAAAATCTAAAACAGAAACACAAACCTCAAAACAGAATCACAAAACCCAAAACAGAAACACAAAACTCAAAACAAAATCACAAAAACTCAAAACAGAATCACAAACCTCAAAACAGAATCACAAAACCCTAAAACAGAAACACAAAACTCAAAACGGAAACACAAAACCAAAAACGGAAATACAAAATAGATGATAGAAAAAAAAACAGTAACACAACACAGTGTGTTAGCCAGGTTACCAAGACAGACACGTGTAATCACAAAGGTTAAACCTCATACTCAGTACAGAACATGGCTTCTTTGGTAAATCACTTTCCTTTTTGCCCGACTGTTTTCGTATTTTTATTATATCAATTTGTTTTCGTTAATGCTCTTCCCGCGTGTCCGGTTGTGAGCAATTTTGCTTCGCTGGAAGATTGCATACGCTCATATAGGTTCATTGGTTACAAGTACGCCAGCATCGTTACGTTTTTGTCCCTTTACCACGGCATTCATATAACCGTAAGACAACTAAAATACCTGGTTAACTTTAAATATAATCTTCGAAGGAGAAATAACGAAAGTGCAGCTCACGAAATACGGCGAGCGGTACGCTATGAATTAAATGGACCAGGCTGTTTAGTGGGTTATCGTTCCATGACAAGACGCCTCAGAACCAGATACAACTTAAACGTTTCTCGCAACACAGTTATGAGACGTCTTAAAGAGCTGGATCCTGTTGGTGTTGAACAAAGAAGAGCTCGCCGATTACGAAGACGTGTTTACAGATACCCAGGCCCAAATGCGATTTGGCACATTGACGGCTACGATAAACTCGCTCCATTTGGATTTGGTATCAGTTGCTGCATTGACGGTTATTCTCGGAGAATTATGTATCTACAAGTGTCATCAACAAACCATGATCCATCCTTGATTGCTGGATATTACATGGCTTGTGTAGAGCAACTTGGTGGCTGCCCTCGAATGGTTTGGACTGACTGTGGCACAGAAAATGGGATCATAGCAGCACTTCAACAAGTGTTTCACGGCGATTCAAACAATCAGCAAACGTACGGACATCGATGTGGCATCAACCTCGAATCAGAGGATAGAGGCATGGTGGTCCAATTTTAGAAAGTCTCGCAAAGAATGGTGGATTGGTTTGTTTAAAGATTTGACTGCATCGGGTGCATTTTCGCCAGGAAACCTAATCCAAACCTACTGCATTCGGTATTGCTTCATGGACATTTGCAGAAAGAACTAGATTGTGTTGCTTCTACGTGGAATGAACATTTAATAAGAGGGAGTACCATGTCTGAATGTCCAAGTGGAATCCCTTATGAGCTATTTTTTCTCAGAAAACTCAGGTACAGTATTTGGTTGGGTTGCCCAGCCTTCTTCAATCGAAAGCACAAGATTTCTTCAGTCATATTTCTGATTTCTTAATGCTTAAGTTTGGTATAAGATCACTTGTTTAGATTTTACGTCAGTATTCACCATGAGCCAATCTCATTTAAGGATCACACAACAAAGAGCGGATTTTGTCCAGTCAGGACGAAAGTAGTAGGTAAATTTAGTAAAAATTCGAAGAGTTTTGTAACTGGTTTTCCTGCTAGGTACCTATCTACTAAGAACATTCTCTCCCGTTGAGATAATTCCTCATTCTATCGTTATTTGCTGTTTTTATTTTCACTAGTAACTTGATGTTGTGCATTCAATTTTCCTTATAGGTGGTGAAGACATGTTGAGGCCTTTATCGCCTGTTAAAGTTTTATGGGCCAAAACACCGTGCAGAAAACCAGTTAATTTGAGTGGCAGCTCTGATTTCGATGCCTATGCGCGATACCTAATGAATATTCGTTGCTATCTCCCTTCAAATAACTGGGAAGAAGCACTCAAACTATACTTTGACCTTTCGCAGCTTGCAATGTAATCTAGGAGGAAGTAAGGAAAGGAGGCATCGCGATTGACCATAATTAGAATGTTCGCGAGAATCCTTTCGAACCGGGATAAAACATTATGAATAACGCCAGGGAAGAATTGCTTGCTAGATACAATTTTATTACTAAAGTAAGATATCAAAGAAGAATAGAGTATTGAGTAATCAAGTTTATTGACCATTTTGGCACTTGAGTAGTAATAAAGTTAATGATTTTTGAATGAATGTTATGTATAACATAGTCTTTGTGGTTGCTTCACTACGCAATACACATACTTTTCCTTAAGTCGAGCACAATGCATGCAGCCTTCTGAATTGTATCCTTTATCATATTGTTACAATAACTTTAGATTAATAATCCACCTAGTGGTCCCTTTGTTCAAAACCCACTTTCGTAGCATAACGTTTCCTAAATTTTACCAAAACCATGGGAGCCCTCTTTTAAAGCTCGAACGATAAGTCCCTCAAATTCGTCAAAGGAATGAATGCCTCTTGGTAATTGCAACTGTAGGCCGCAAGTAGAAGCCATGGGAAAACGACGTGACCTGGGTTCTATATCAAAAAAATCTGTCAATATTTTTGGGAAATCCCAAAAATACTTGGCCTTTCTGCGTTATTAGCCGTTTTGTTGCCCACTTTGTCGTCTTTCTTTTGCATGGAGTTGGATTATTAGAAAGGTCATAGACTGGTGAGTTAGTTTTCGAAAGCGCGGGGGCCGATCCATCTCTTTTGAAGTGTGTTTTTCTTCCCTTCATTGCGTGGGGAAAACTTCCTTATTTCTCGCTCAAAAACGTGGAAAAAAGGACAATGATCTAATCGAATTTACTTTCTTAAATCTTACACATCGTTTGAGTTTTGTGGAATAGTAACAATGACGAGTTTGTAACAATGTAACTGCAAGTTTTCCGTGCCTTTGCCACGGCTCTCTGCAGATATCAGATCACAGCCAAAACCTTAGAGTTCGAGAGAGTAGCGGGGTTTGAAAGTCCCCATTTCCTTTTTTTACTAAAGTTAATGAAGCAGAAAACGCCTTACAAAGCCCAAAAAATGCCATGAGTTAAACTGAAACGAGGTGATGCACAATTGTCTTGAATATCATATATGAGCTGAAATCATTATAATTTTATTTGTATCTACGGTATGTGAATTTAAACTTACCTTAACTGATTCATCAGATTTCTTTTTGCCTTTAGGTTTAAAGAGACCGTATTAAATTGAAGGTCCAATGTCGCTCCACCGCTTGTTTCCGCTCCTCGACTGGCCATAAACTGCTCAAGATAAATGGCTTTTCCGAAGCGGCAAGTCGGACTGTTACTTCAGCTCCACATTCTCCACAAAACTTAGACTCGGCCTTAAGTGCGTAACCGCAGTTTTGACAAAACATCGTACTGAGCTTTTTTGAACTTAGTTTTCTACTAAGAAAGAAAAATTTGACCGTGTGAAGCAGATCCACGTGCACCAAGTAGTGGAAATCGAGTGTAATGAACTGAACTGAGATTCTGAGACACTTTTATATCGTTCGGTGGGTAGAAATATCTACCCCGCATAACCTCGAGCAAGGATAATACTCGGAAGGGAAGGGCTAGGGTAAGAGAAACAAAAAAACGTCCTCCTCTAAGGAAGACCATAGGAAACAAGATAACACGCCTTATTTTGAAGGGTGTGGTGTTATGAATGATGTGGCTCTACGTGTACGTGCGCATTATTTTTAAGTGTTACTTAATTTTTTTGAGTCTTTTACTCAGTTGCAAGAAAATCGGATTTCGTTTTTTTTTCAAACAAACTCTTTCCTTTCTACAGTACTGTAAGTTAGGCGACTCAAGGAATCAAGGAGCTACAAAATGAAGGAATACTGAGACACAGGAAACAAGGGTTGCTGTGTCGGGTGTTTGTCGGATCTCTTTTGCACACCTACGATGTGCTGTTGACAAAGAAGTATTTCCCGAAATATAAAAATCGAGGAATTGAAAGTCCAATGCCTTAATTTGTAAATATTTGATAATCCCACATTAAAGCAATGATTTTTTAACGAATATTTGTCTGGGCAAAAAGTGGCACTGTGTCCGCTTATTACCATTAGTCTAAGAACCCGCGTTCGAGCAAAAAAATAGATGTTTTTTTTTTTTTCAAAACAAGATGACAAACCTGACTAAGATCGGGGGAGATGCTATATGTGTCTTTCATTTTGCTTTTTCTGCCTTGTACAGGTAAAGAAAAACTATTTGGTGCAATACAGACACCCTGGACGTTTAGGTCAAACCTCGTAAGTTAGCTCAGGTGACAGGTCGACATCGTGTTTGGAGAACTCTAGGAAGAATCCTTTTTTTCACTGTGTCAGATCTTTTTTATACTTGATGTAGGTAAAGAGACCTCGTTATTTTTTAGAGGTCAATACGCTCCAAGATGAAGGAATCATTGAGAGATGTCAATTTTTTGGGCCGGACTTGGAAACGTCTTTGCCATCAGAGATTGCCGGTCCTGTTTTGAATACTCCTGCAGACTTGTACATAAAATGACTCCAATTTTCTTTTCAGAACATTATAATCAGGTGATAAAAAAGAATTCTGTCTGATTTTTCTGTTTTGTATTAAAAAGAGGGCTTCAATGAGTTTTTACGGCAGGCATTCGCGATGATATGGAGGTCACGTAATTGGGACGTGTCGCAAGGGCATTCATGATCTTATTTGACAGGGTCATTGAGATACACTCTGGATATCGCTTCTTTAAAAATAATACAAGCTTATTCGTGTTCGATTTTGATGTACTTAGAGGGTGGCCCTACACAATGCTAATCAGTCGCCAAAAGCACGTTTGCATCACAGGGAAACTGAATTTTTTTGGTAAAAAACCTCACAAACTATTTTTTTACTTGTAGGAAGGGAAAAGGTCATGATCAGTTTTTTTGTTTTTTGGATACAGAAACCTGAGTTGACGTGTGCAATCTATATAAGGTTAAATTTCAGTATTTAAGGCAGCCAAAGTAGTTAACACGTTTGCCATCGACTCGTACTCGGCGGACCCGGTTGGGGATCAGCGAGATTTTGTTTGTTTGCTTGCTTTTTTTTTTCTGGAAACACTGGTTATATTAAATGCCTTCCATAAACAATTCCGACGTTTTTATCAGTCAATGACGTAAATAACATGGGATTAACCTGCGATCAGGCGATTTTTTTTGGGGGGGGGGGGGGGGGGGGGCGGCGGGGAAAAAAATATACGCCGTATTTTTTTTTCCTCGCCCCCTCCAAAAAAAAATAGCCTGATCGCAGGTTAACATGGGATCCGCACATCAAACATTTTATCGTGTAGGAAAGGCCAACGGTGTCAGAGGTCTAAAGATACTGATGACCTTGGAAATAATGCTGATGAGTCACAGACCGTATATATAAAAAGAGTGATGACACATATAATCTGAAATGTCCTTTTTTAAAATCCTTTTTTTCTATCCTACTCGTCGTAGAGATTACGACCCAACTTACCGACTAGTCTTATGTTGAAGTTCTATCTCCAGCAAAAGTAAATTATGAAAACGCAAGTGTCATGACCCCTTTCTGCTGGATAAAGACACCTAGAGTGCCACGAGATAGTATCAGCCTACGCTTACGAAATGAACAGCATGTATTTCAAAAAATGAAGCACTTCTTAGCCTCGCCTCCCCCTGTTTAGTTGACATATCTTTCCACTCCCAACCGCCCCTCGGCCTTCTCAAGACGGATCAGCCTACGCTTACGAGTGTGTCAACCCTACAAGAGCCGAAAATTTACAGCATGTATTTCAAAAAATTATGCACTTCGTCGCCTCCCCCAGTATGGTTTGATACATCTTCCAACGAAGAAATTTAATCAAAAAGCAATGCAAGCATTTTCTTTTGCATAATTGCATTGTTTCTCTATCACTGTATTATCATAATAGTTGTTTTTCCTTATCTAGTAGTTCAGAAAATTCAGGAGAATTTGTGGTAATGCGTTGACCCCCCACCCCGTTAGAATTTCTATACCACCCTGGAATCTCCGTGATTTTCCGTTTTGGTTGGTGGGGAGGGACGGGGGGGAGGGAGCCCTGGAGAACAGGGGGCGGAAGGGATACGGGAGACGGGAGAAGAAAGGGCGTGAAGCGGGATCTATACGATGGCGGGAGCGGGAGATAAATTAAAAAAAAAAAAACTTTCGTTATTTGTTACTGCTTATCATGCAGTCAAAGAAACGGACCCAAAAACATTTCTTGTCTTCCATTTAACGTTCTCTGAGGCTTAAGCAAAATCTCATATGCGAGAAAAGTCACAAAACCAAAGGTCTGTCTTTGACTTCCTTTCCGTTTTGTGTTACTGTTTTTTAGGTGTAGCTAAATGTCGTGCGTCGTGGGTAGTGGGTAGAGGTCGTGGGTCGTGGTTAAATGTCGTGGGTAAAAAAAGTGTAGAAAAAAATGCTAAAGTAAAAGTAATTGAAAAAAAAAAGAAATAAATAGAAAAAAGTTGTAAAATATTTATGAACCGAAAATCTCCAACTCCTTGATTGCCCATTTCGTCACGTTTTCTTCTTCGTCCTCTTCCCTATCCTTAGCCACGCAGGACTTGGCTCCCCTTTCACACCGTCACTGATTTATCCATACCTGAGCTATCGCCGCGAAATAAACGAAACAGACGTAAATTATACGTGCAATTTGCAGAAAGTATGGGATCGACAGCTCTGACCCGCTGGATGGAAGTGGCTGCTCACTATTAAAATATAATCTTTAGTCGATCTACAAATGATTTTTTAACACTATGGAATGCGATCACCGTGGGAAAGGGGAGGGAAAAAGGGTAATTTTGAGGTACTTCAAATTTTTGGGTAAAAGTCTTTCTTAAAAAAGTTTTAGGCTAGCTAATAGCTTACGAAGGAACCACTTTCATGCTCAACCTTTCAAGTTAAGGCGAGACTGTATGTAAATTTTATTGCCGTATGTAAATATAATTTTCTCGATTCTTTTTTTTGTTTCGTGTACAAAATTTTTGCTGTATTGTACTTAAGGATTCGCTCATTTGCTTTGATGACCGCGGGAAAGGGGAATGGTACTGGTGTACAAGCGGAGATTTCGTTTCATGAATTTTATCATTTTTCATCCTATTTATTTATTTATTTATTTTATTTTCATTTTATTTTTTCATTACTTTTTTTTACCCACGACATTTACCCACACCCACAGCCACGAACCCACGACCCACACCCACGACTCACGACCCACGACATTTAGCTACACTCCTGTTTTTTTTTTCTGTTATCTATTTTGTATTTCCGTTTTTGGTTTTGTGTTTCTGTTTTGAGTTTTGTGATTCTGTTTTAAGGTTTGTGTTTCCGTTTTGAGTTTTGTGTTTCTGTTTTGGGTTTTGTGTTCTGTTTTGAGTTTTGTGATTTTGTTTTGGGTTTTGCGATTCTGTTTTAGAGTTTTGTGATTCTGTTTTGCGTTTTGTGATTCTGTTTTGAGGTTTGCGTTTCCGTTTTGAGCCGTTTTGCGTTTCTGTTTTGAGTTTTGTGATTTTGTTTTGGGTTTTGCGATTCTGTTTTAGGTTTTTGTGATTCTGTTTTGGGTTTTGTGATTTTGTTTTGGGTTTTGCAATTCTGGGCCCAGTTGTTCGAAGGCCGATTAGCGCTTAACCCGGGGTTAAATTTAACCCGGGTTTCTCTTTCTTGTGTTCAAAAGCATTTTCTCGGATAATTTTCTCTGTTATATTTAGAGCTTACAATCATCAACTTGTAGACAAAAAGAATTAAAACTGAAATTCTTTTTAAGCTTTGAAATCTGGATTCAAATCTCGCACTAACCCTGGGTTATCTTAACCCGGCTTTGAAGAACTCGGCCCTGTTTTAGAGCTTTGTGATTCTGTTTTGTTCCTATCGGCCACCGTAGAGTTCCAGTTCTTACCCTGAATTGCTCCCCACTGGATCAGGTGTGACATCAAAATCAATCAAATCCAAACTTACTAGAGGATCCTGATTATAAATAAAAATGAAACTAATATTATACTCTTGTATGAAAACAGTTGGGAGAGGGATAAGGCTCAATAATATGAAATTAATTTTTGCATATTGGATCAGATCTTCAGATCAATTGTAATTGCTCTGCATTTCATATAATAATACAGTGGAACCTCTATTAATCATACACCTTCGGGACCTTCTCAAGTGTCCGCTTAATAGTCTGAGGTTTGTAAAACTTGCGCAGTAAAGTTCCATGTTGTTAAAGAAGCTAAGGAAGCTGTGCTGTACTTTGTGCAAGACTTTTAGGTGAACTTTCGACAGCTAAACGTATTGATTTATCTTTATTAATTGACTACAACATGTATTTCAAGGGCGTAATCCAATACTACTATTGTGAATTCAGTCTGGTGTCCACTTAATAGAGGTATTTAACAATAGAAATTAGCCAAATACAAATTATTTTAGTGTTCGCGTCTGCGTAATAGAGGTGTCTGCTGAATAGGGGTTCCTTATAAAGGAAAATATAAGACGTTAATTTCAGGACCTGGCTTAGTGTCCACTTAGTAGAGGGTGTCCGCTTAATAGAGGTTTCACTGTATCTCATTGGCAAGAGAGTAAATTTTCCTCTCTTGCCAATGAGATATTGAAGAGATGCATGATCTGCTAATTCAGTGTAAATTATTGTTTGCTCTTTTCGTTTCCTGTTATTTTTGACAAAGCAGTAGCCAAATTTAAAGCTCTGCTACTGTAGCTGTTGCACACTTGTTTAGTTATCTAACTAAACAGGTAATAAACTATATTTAATTTGTTCTATACTGTTTCAACTTTTCTACACCTTCACTCTTCCAGTATTTAATACCTAAATAGTGTGTACAAAGACGTTGTTAACTCCCCTAGCTTTAACTTTAGGATATATCTACACAATCCCAAAATGCTAAAAATTCTTGTCACAAGAAAAGCTGTCCAGTATGAAAAGCAACAGCCCAGGACAGAAATAAGTTGTTCACACATAGAGATCATCGTGCTGGGGCACTTCGCCAAGAGAGTTTGGTGCACTAAATCCCAGTCCCCACTCGTCAATATTTATTTCCACTACGGTTCAAATACCTGTCCATAATGCACCAAATTAAAGTGTGACATAGAACCTATCCGATATGTCACGCTTGACTTACGAGATCAGCGTGACGCAGCCTTGCTCCGTTACCAAAATCATGTTGACATCACTGTTCTTCTATGTGTGAACAGAAGCCCTATCCAATATGGTTTTCGTGCCGGCACAAGACCTATTCCGTATCGTGTAAAACATGACCTAAACTGACGGCTGTGTTGCAGGTATAATTAATGCCAATTCTAATGATTTTACCAGTTTCCATTGTACTTTAAGCTTTGCACAAACAACATCATTTCTGGGCCGGTTAACTATACCTACATAATTATCTGCAAGCTCAGGATGCGACTGTTGGAGCCCCTCATCAACAACTGCCACCACAACTCCTTTGCCTGTGATGCCTTGCTGCCACACTTGGTAAATATTCATCCCTATGTCATTGCCACGAAGGCCCTGAAAATTTATACCAGCAACAATATCACTGACAGACAACAGAGAAGTACTGAAGACTGTGCCCCCTAGAACTAACACTTGATCAGCGACCTGGTACAGTTAACATTTCTCCAATGACAGACACTTCATCAGGTCATCTTCAGATGGTCCCTGCCTTACTATGTTAAGATGGACACCTCTCTAAAAACAGACACCTAGAGCTGGCTTCTGACATTCTTCAGCCATTTCTCTTTTACTCATGATAAGGCGGACACCACTTTAAGATGGACACCCAGATGTAGTCCAAAAGGCCTCTGTCTGTCCTTTAAAAACAGTTACATTTCTACGAGTAGCTAACCCAATTGGTCAGGTACCTTTATTGAAAAGTGATGCCTCGCAGTGTACAGACATCTATAACACTAAATATAGCTTGAAAGAAAGCTGATTCCTATTTTTGGTAAAGTAATTTTTAAGAGTATCTTAATAAGGCCTTGAATTTAATTTTTTACTTACCAAATACCACTCCTGGTCATTCCACCTGGGGTCATTAAAGGACACAGCAGTGAAGTGCTTATCACAGAGATCATTATTCTGCCTAACTTGTTGGGTAAACCATTTCACCTGTGATCAATAATATTGTTAAACAAAACAATCATGCGGTGGTACCACCAGGGCCGGGTTGTTCGAAGGTGGGTTAAGATAACCCAGGGTTAGCGCGAAATTTGAACTCAGATATGACAGCTTAAAAAACAAATTCAGTTTAATTCTCTTTGCCTACGATTTGATGATTGGATACTCTAAAAAAATATAGAAAATCATCCGAGAGAGTTCTTTTGATGAAAAGAAAAAGAAGCCCTGGTTAAAATTTAACCCTGGGTTAGCGCTAACCGGCGTTCGAGCAACTGGGCCCAGATGTCCAATGGCAATCTGATAACAGTGGCAGATCCAGACCTTCAGATAAGGGGGGTCCCGGTCATCCAGAACCCTGAGATAAGGGATGGGTGTGGTCTCCAAAAAATATTTTTCCAGACCTTTGGGCCTCAGTTTGATCTAAAATCCACCACTTGATAATGCAATGTGCTATACTAGCTAGTATCCTTGCCACCTGAGAAACACTACCTACAGGCAAGCTAGTCGGGAAACATAACAACCAGTCAGGATGTGGCCTCCAACAAGTTTATTCTCATATAAAAAGTTTATATTAACCAAAGTTATTAAAGTTACAAGGAAAATTCTTGTTGCATGTGCAAACCTTACTCATTACACTGTAATGTGAAACACTAATAACAATAACAATAACATTTATTATCATTCGATGCAAATGTTTCTTCCTTTTCATTGGCCGAGAGCCCACCACGTGACCTGCAAATAACTGCCTACAAATAATGGTGTGCTCATGCGCAATGTCGTTCAACTTTTTTGGGCTGCAAATACTATTCTGCTCATGCATAGATGAAACCATGCTTGCTCCTTGCTCGTTTATGTGATCTCTGTCATTACTCCTGGAAGGCTGCGCGCGCTAACCGCTTTCCGAAGATACTATTTATTAAAAAACAAACTCAGGGATCGAATGATAAAACAATTATTGAACTCGGTTATCGCAAAATATCGTGATTTGTCAGTGTCTCGCAGATCAATTATTTGCCTCAGCCTTCGGCTTCGGCAAATAATTGATCTGCTCGCCACTGACAAATCACGATATTTTGCTCAACCTCGTCCAATAATTGTTAATTATTTGTATTGCGCCTAATGGTCCCACTAACTAATGGTCCCGAGGGAAACAGTTCACTTTGTAATTGAGACTCAATGGAAACAAAATTGACAAAAGTGATTTGTTATATAGCTGGAAATTTTGAAGCTGAAAATTCATTAAACCTCGCTGTAACAGCGGTCGTCGGTCAACATATTTATGGCAACAATACACTATTACACTCTGACATCATACATGTTGATTTTGCAATGTTGCCCACTCAGAGATTTCGGCAGGAAACAGTTTCATTTTCTTTTTGGTTTTATTTTGTTTTTATTTGCAATAATGACATTGGAATACAAAAAAAAAAAAAAAAACAGAAACACACTTAGTCTAAAAGGGAAAGAAAGCAAAAAAAAGTAAATGGAAATTACTTACATCAACACACATAATACTAATTTACAATATCATTTACATTATTAACTTAATTATTAGTTAATTACACATGACAAGGCCAAGAGAGATAGTAATATTTACTTCAAGTTAATCTTTCTATTTTCCATTGTGTTTTAAAATTATTTATAAATTGCGTACAGTTAAGGGGCACACATTAATTTTACAACAATACAGGGTGTCCCAAAAGTTCATTCCTCTAATTTCATGCACTATAACTTTTAATCAAAACTTTATTTTACATGAAATTTCTTGAAGATGTTAATTTCTCTATCAAGTACATGTATTCAGAATTTCAGTAACTGCCATACCCTCTTTGTTTTTTTTATCGCATTCTTTAGCCGTTGCGGCATGAAGTGGGATACAGCGTGTAGACCCACAAATGATCCATTTTGAGCTTTTTTATCACCTGGTGCGCAGGATCCAGTTCAACCCCCAAACAATATTTGTTTAGTTTAGGCAGCTGAAAAAAATATAATTTGGGCATTCATCCAAAAAAGATAATCATCCCAGCCCCCTTCCACAGTAAGGCTTTTGCACTTCTTTACAAATTTGAAACAAGCTGGGCGTTAATTGGCAGACTAAGCAGAGGCTTTTTTGCCATCTCAGGGGCCTCTGATTTTAAACATTTTAAACGGCTTTTCATGACCCTTTTATTTTGGCTTGCTAACTATGTGAGACTGAGCTTCCTTGTCGAGTCTCCTATTTTGTATCTGTAGCCTTCTTTAAAACTATTTTAGCTGCTTTATTCAGAGCTTTTGGTCTTCCCCTTAGTTTCTTGCCTTCAAAACCTTCATTTCTCCATGATCATTCTACTACCCAACATTCAGATTTTTCCAGTTTTTAGCAATTTCTATAACAGATGAGACAGTAAATCGAAGTACACAGACTTATGCTCTAACGCAGCTGAACATATTTGTGTTAAGGGGGTTTATCCTTCATGATATTCACAAAAAACAAGGACGGAGTTCCAGCAATTCGGGCTATGAAATACAAAAAAAATATGTGGCTGGAAAATATACTCGCACACACGCACCTTTGGCACGGAAGTACACAAATCAAATATTCAAGTCAAAAGACGGCACAACACTCGAAGTAACTAATGAGAGTGTGTGCTGTTGGGAAACAATTTCAAGCTATATAAGAATGTGCAAAACAAGCAAAATCTTAGCCTACTAATAATTGTTGGTAATAATATTGTTTATAGTGATAGTGGACATCAGTCTCATAGCTGATAAAATAATGTAAGCACTTCAAATTTATGCTTAAATAGTCAGTTACTCAAAAAGCAAATAATGTTTTATGTTCATTAAGTTTTGACAGTAACAGCTGATGAGTCAAAGCAAAAGGAAAGTGTTAAGGACTAAACTGACGTATAAATCACAGACAATTGTGTGGAAGAAAAAAATGATGACTACTCTCAATTTCCAGAAAATTCAGAAAACCTTACATGCAATGAAGAGGGAGCAAAAAAGCACAAGGAAAGGAAAAATAAAGATTCTTTAAGTGAAATATAGAACAAAAGGAAAGTGATAGGGAATCAAGTGACCAAGAAATCACAGACAAAGGCCTGGAAGAAAAGAATGAAGACAACATCTCTCAAAAATTTATAGTGTGACATTTAGGGAATAAGTCCAAAATATCGGCATCGGGTCATACCGATGCCGATCAATTGGGCACCGATTTTTTCCAATTACGTTGAATGTCGGACCCGATGTTATCGGCACCGAATGAAACGGAATCGGCAACAGGTCTCAATTCTTTATAGGACCAATTAACATAGGTCATCAAAAATATCTGGAAGCTCACAAAACCGTTAAAGCAAAAGCGTGAATGACTGTTTTTCGATGCACAAACACGTTAAATTTCCAATTTAAATGTTGTAGACTAGCAGATAAAGTGTTAACCTTATCTTTCTAATAGAGTGTTTTCACATGACATCACGGCGGCCAGATTGGTGTCCCAAAACAATGAAACGGCGGCCATGTTGGTGTCCCAAACCAATCCTCTGGGAGTTGTACTCTTTTCTTATGCAAATGATTTCTTTTGTTCTAATAAATTTGCATAGATGCTGGCCACGTGAGTGAAAACACGCTATAAATGTGCCTTGTTTCAACCGAAATTTAATGTAACAGTTTCGAACATTTGTTTGTATTTCCTATGACAGAGTATGACCAGAAAAGATTAAATTTGTGTATCAAAATGGGTACGAGAAGAAACAGCGGGTCATTCAAGAACGCTGAAGAGCATCTTTTGAGTGAAAGAGGGCGCAACGTACATTGCAAGTGTACAATCTCAAAAAATTAATGATAATTTTAAAATAGCTTGGGCCCGTGCTGACCGGAACCCAAAAAGCATGATTATAAGAATCTTTGGAGGAAAAAACAGTATAGGACTTTAAGTGAAAAAAATAGAAAGAAGCCAGAACATCCACGACCAAAATGCAAATGTTGTTACCATGTTGTGCACTTTAACTTTTTAAATTGCCACAGGAGAGAAGAGAATCAGGCTGCAAGTTGTTTATTGGTTGTATATGAACTCAAAAAGTGACTGAAGGAGGCGTTCAACTGGTTTTCTCTTTCTCGATTCTCCTTCCGCTATTAAATTGCGTCAAACCTACCGGATGTATGCACAGTTTGCTTTAGCTGAACACTCCGGTAAAAAAGATTCTGATTTTTGTCAAAAAGTCAGCCACCTTGATTCAAACGCAAATTTTCCTAAGTGCTGAGAGTGGAAAGCAATTTCACGTGGCACCAAGCTCAAGCTCACAGAACAGCTAAGTCGCTAAGCCATTCTCTCTTTGGTAGCTCCTGTATGAAACTTTGATCCGTTGTCACAGTGATATGTGTATCCCCGTACACATATCCCTAGTGATATATGTGTGTATCCCGGGTGGGGATACAATAAACACTGATGCTAAGTATCCAGCCTCATCACCAACACAATAATAAAATGGCGGCTCAAGAGGGAGCAAATGGTTGTTTTGTTTTCAGTTAGATTCTTAAACACTGTACTCTTCACTTTGTCAAGGGGTCTAAGAGAAAATGTCGGAGACTGTTTTTAAGAAGCAAGGTAAGGAATAAATTGATTTTATTTAATAGTTTTTGTTGGCCGGTTGGTTTAACGATCGTCACTAGCCCATGCCATTAATTGTCTCGAGACTGAGGACGAAACCAGCGGAGAAAAACGCCAATTATTGTACTCTCAGTTTGGAATGGGTAAATAAACGTTTTGTTAGCTTACCTACGTTAACTAGTTGTCCTTTTGCCTCAGAAGGGGTATTTTGAGTGATTTTGAGGCTGTTGAGTTCGCTGTTTACTGTTCTCTTAATAAAAGGACAAGACTGTAATGACTTTTTTTCTACAGCTCCAGCACCGGAGCGATTCCCCCCACCCCCCCCCCCGCAAAATCGCATTACTTTGCTTTCAAACCACACAGCAGAAAGTTCGAAAGATTCTATTAAGAGGAACAGTAAACAGTGAACTCAAAGTCCTTCAAAATCGCTCAAAATACCACTTCTGAGGCAAAAGTATGACAATTAACCTTGGGAGTCTTGGGGAAGGTAAGACAATGTTTATTTAGCATTGATCCATGCACGTGTTTAGCGATGTACCGCTACAGATGGAGCTAACGGTAAATCCATACAATGGGTTTCACAAATAGATTGTGAACAGATTGTGTCGGCTCCCTCTACTTACACCAGTGGGAGAGCTCAAGAAACTTGACAATGCCAAACAAGCCAAAGTAACCATAACATCAAATAATACAGTTTAATACTCTGTTAGATGCATTTGAACAATGGAATGAATTTCTATCCGACATTCTATTCCACATATACAAATATCAACTTATCTAATTTTCTTATAAAAATCAAATCACTACTCCTTAATGCCATAGGTAATGAAGATAATTATTTAAATGTTATGTATTTAATAGAATATTTTAAAACGTTAACCTGATAAGTTGTATATACCTCCAGTTGTAATTTTAGACATTTTTTTTCTAATAACAAAACCCTCGTGCTTCAGTTACAGGGCTTTGCTTTGCTGGCCCCTGGCAACCTAGAGGCTCTTGAAGTATTTGCTACCCTACATATCATAGGCTCAGGACTTCTAAGCCTCTAAGCCTTTTTAGGGCCACAGCCGCACCTCTGACAGGGGTATTACTACAGATACAACAAACAACTTACTGAAAAACTGACACAAAACAAACTGAGTTAACTGTCAGGTCTTAACACAGTCTTATTGAGCAGTTATTATTTTTCTTCCAAAAGTTTTTCCTAGCTTACAGTAACAGTTTCCATAAATACAGGCCTGCACTTAGGCCACAGACGCTTATATGTAGCTTGTTACTAAGACTTTCTTGCCCAACAAACCTTATTTTTTGGCAGGGAGTGATGTAAGCTTGTGAGTTGTGTTCTTTTTCCAGAGCCCTTGCTACTGAGAGTCATCTTTAGTCTACATAATGTATATTTCTAAATGCATAGAATAACAATAACAAAGAATGACTCTGGCAACAAACCAAACCACAACCTTGACTGAAATCACTACCAGTCACATTAGTGTTCTGAATCAAATAATGTATGCTTAGTAATCGGGCAAATTTCTGCTCCATCTGTTTGAATCAAAATGCAATGGAGGTATCTTTGCACATACATCTTGTGCATGTTTTCAACCTTTGCTCTTTGCAGGAGGCATGAAAATGTGCTTAATCAACACAAACGTTCTTTGTATACTTTCAACAGAAACAAGAGAGCTCTATTTTGGCATTATCTTCTGATACCGCATATTAATGAATGTCAATAACAATGCTGGTACTTACTAATCAACTGCAACTCTAACTAACAAAATTGGTACTACTTTTTTGGAACAGATATCCAGCTTATCCTTAGGTAGTTACAGAAGTTTTGCTAGTTAGAAACTTGTTGAAATAGGGGGCATTGGTAGATTTCCCACAGAGCATGTTCTCCACCTCCATTGAAATCTGGCAAATTTAAAAACTTTGTCAGCGATCTGTAGGCATTCTTTGTGGAACCACTTTTTGCACCCTGTACATTCTGCCATTTTGTCTTTGGAGGGGTTGTATGGCATTCGGCATTCGCAGTAGACACTGATTTTGACAAGCTTGTTGTTGTGACCTCCTCTCGTCAAATGGGAACATACTCAAGTGTCCACACTGTAACGCTTGCCAAAGATGATCTCTAATTGCCCATCTGTTGGACTTAAGAGATGTTGGGTCTAGCTTGTTGCAGAGGGCTGTGGCAAATACTATCGCATATACCCCACAGTCAGTCCCATTCGTCCGTTGAACAACTGGTGGAATAGATACCTCAATATGATCAGCATTATCAACAAAGAGAAGGGATGCTATCTGCTCCTCAGTCTGGGGAGATATACCAGGTAGAGGCTGTCATATAAGTTGATTTTGTTGTTCCCCTTACATCCAATAGTTGTCACGGTGACCCAGTGAAGCCCTCCAGTGTGAAAAACTTGGTCAAATTCGTGAGGAAATTGGCAAAGTAACAGTTCCTGTGCCATTTAAACGTGTCTGTCAGTAAGCATTGCAGTTTTTCTTATTACACTATCCTCTGGTTCCAGGTTAAACTTTGGGCTCTGCATCTTGAGGATTGCATGCTCGTCCATCTTACAATGTTATATAAACTCTACTTCCTCATCTTGTGCACATTTTTTTCTTTTCTTTCCAAAATTATTTCTTTTCTTTTTGGTTTTCTTGTCTACTTTATTTTTTAGGTGTGCCCTGAAGTCCCCCAATTCTTCCTCACCACCAAGGGACAGGAATGTTTCTGCCTGGTCACACATCATATCTAGTCGATGGCAGCAAAGGTGGACAAGTGCCTTCTGTTAGGCACGTACTTGGAAGGTTTGGAAAATGCTAAGCTTGCTTCTCATCAAAATCACCAAATGTGACATTAAATTTCAGGTTATCTTTGTCAACGGTTTCGACCACTGGTATCGCCAGCTGTTCTTAGTCCCATCAGGTATGCTTGATAAAACACCCAGTATGACTTCATTGAAACTGGCAATGATGTCCTGTTCGCTTATGCCCTTGAGTTTGTTACTTAAGCTGCGGAAATCTCTTGCTCCACGCAAATTTCCGAGCAGAGGGGCCTGCTGTACAGCTTCTTCACCCAGGTTGCTTGATGTTGAGGAAGGTTGTTCTATAGCTGCTCCGATGGACTGATTTGTATTTGGGGCAGGTTCTGCTACTCCTGCTCCTCGCAGCTCATATGTTGAAGTGGCTGGTCTTGGGACAGGTTGTTGCACCCTGCTCCTCTTGGTTGACTCATTGACGAAGCTGGTCTTTAAATGGTTGGTCCAGCAGCCTGACTTGTTGGTGGTGTTGGAGCAGGTTGTTGCACCCCTGCTCCCCTCGCTTGACTTGTTAATGGAGCTGGTGCTTGAGTGGCTGGTCCAGCGGGCTGACTTGTTGGTATGGGGGCAGGTTGTTGCACCCCTGCTCCTCTCACTTGACTCACTGATGGAGCTGGTCTTTGAGTAGCTGGTCGCCTGGGCTGACTTTCTGTTGGCATAGGGGGAGGTTGTTGCACGCCTGCTCCTCCCGGCTGACTCATTGATGGAGTTGGTCTTTGAATGGCTGGTCCACCGAGCTGACTTGGTGGTGTTGGGGCATGCTTTTGCACCCCTGCTCCTCCCGGCTGATCTTTGAGTGGCTGGTCCATGGGGCTGACTAGTTGTTGATATAGGGGCAGGTTGCTGCACCCGTGCTCCTCCTGGCTGACTAGTTGATGGAGCTGGTCTTTGAGTGGGTGGTCCATGGGGCTGACTTGTTGTCAGTATAGGGGCAGGTTGTTGCACCCGTGCTCCTCCCGGCTGACTAGTTGATGGAGCTGGTCTTTGAGTGGGTGGTCCATGGGGCTGACTTGTTGTCGGTATAGGGGCAGGTTGTTGCACCCGTGCTCCTCCCGGCTGACTAGTTGATGGAGCTGGTCTTTGAGTGGCTGTTCCATGGGGCTGACTTGTTGTCGGTATAGGGGCAGGTTGTTGCACCCGTGCTCCTCCCGGCTGACTAGTTGATGGAGCTGGTCTTTGAGTGGCTGTTCCATGGGGCTGACTTGTTGTCGGTATAGGGGCAGGTTGTTGCACCCGTGCTCCTCCCAACTGACTTGTTGATGGAGCTGGTATTTAAGTGGCTGGTCCAGCGGGCTGACTTGTTGTTGGTATAGGGGCAGGTTGTTGCACCCGTGCTCCTCCCGGCTGACTAGTTGATGGAGCTGGTCTTTGAGTGGTTGGTCCATGGAGCTGACCTGTTGTTGGTATAGGGGCAGGTTTTTGCAACCGTGCTCCTCCCGGCTGACTTGTTGATGGAGCTGGTATTTCAGTGGCTGGACCAGCAGGCTGACTTGTTGTTGGTATAGGGGCAGGTTGTTGCACCCGTGCTCCTCCCGGCTGACTAGTTGATGGAGCTGGTCTTTGAGTGGTTGGTCCATGGAGCTGACCTGTTGTTGGTATAGGGGCAGGTTTTTGCACCCATGCTCCTCCCGGCTGACTTGTTGATGGAGCTGGTATTTCAGTGGCTGGACCAGCGGGCTGACTTGTTGTTGGTATAGGGGCAGGTTGTCGCACCCGTTCTCTTTCCGGCTGACTTGTTGATGGAGCTGGTCTTTGAGTGGCTGGTCCACCCAGCTGACTTGTCCTTGGTATAGGGGCAGGTTGTTGCACCCGTGCTCCTTCCGGCTGACTTGTTGATGGAGCTGGTCTTTGAGTAGCTGGTCCATCGGGCTGACTTGTTGTTGGTGTTGGGGCAGGTTTTTGTACTGCTGCACCACTCAGCTGAGTGGATTGTGTATGCTGCACACACTTGATCCCCCCCGACTGGTTATTTTGTGGTACAGGTGATATAGTGTCTGGGGGTGGGGTAGGGTATTGTTGAGCTGAGGGTGCCTGTTGTAGAGCATCATTTGAAGACGTTTGTGACGTGGACTGCTCTCTATACAATTTAAGGTCTTTAAGATTAATTTTTCTTTGAAGTAGTTTTCCATCTTTCGTACGTAGTTTGCATGTTCCCTTCACCAAATCAAGTTCTTTTACTGAATATGGCCCAATCCATTGGTCCTCGATCTTGTGTCCCTTTGATGTCTTCTGCAGCATGTTTCTCCACAGAACAGTGTCGCCATTATTGAAGGTAAACTTCAGACTTCCTGTCCTTTTAAGGTATTGTTGCTTTTGCTTCTGCTGGGCAACGTCTATGTTTCTTTAAATTTTGGGAAAGATAGCATCTCTGATTTCGGTCATTGTTTCTATGTGCCTGTAAACTATCATCTGAACACAACTCTGTCATAACATTATTGATCTCCTCATCTCCATCTCCGAGAGGTGTTACAAACCTTTCATCTTCAAAAGGCATACGAGGGTGCCGCCCAAACATGACAAATGGACTGCACTTGGTCGTGGTAGAAACATTGGTGTTGATGGCAAAAAGAGCCCCATCAATGTGGTCATCTCAGTTGTCGTCCTGTTCATCCATGACCTTCCTGAGGATGCTGAATTAAAAAATGAAAGGAAGTAGATTGCTAACTGCAAAGAAATTGACAGTCATGGTTTGGCTTGACTGTGGGTGTTTTATGATAAGGAAAAGTGGTTTGACTGGGATGTTTCTAATTGCTATAGTTCTCCATATTTGACAGGACATGCTATGTGGAGTGGTGGGGAGATGACACGCAATGATTAAAAGAAGAGATATAGGCCCTTTGCAGCTTGTCATACACGTGGTACAAAACCGCCATGCTGGGATGCAAAAGTCGCACTGGGGCAAGACCAAAAAAATTCATACATAATTTAAAATGGTAATTTCCTTTGTTTGTGTTGTCCCAGTGTGACTTTTGTGCCCCAACATGTCGGTTTCGCACAACGAGAATGGCAAGCTGCAAAGGGCCTATTTCGACTGAATAACGATAAATATTCGGTTGCCCCATTACTTTCTATGAATTGGCAAAAGGAACTTACTAGTACTTTCCGAAGGTGCCTGAAACGGGTACACTTAATGTTGTCAATAATGTTCATGACAGTATTTTAGAATGTTGTTACCGTTGTTGTGTTATTGCTTTTATAATACTTTAAGAATAAAATGGGTGTACCTTTTGATTGACTGGTTAGATCTCTCATCCAGACCATTTGACTGTGAATGATAAGATGATGTGATCCTGTGATGGACTCCAAACGATTTCATCAGCTGTTCACATACCTGGAGTAAAGACACCCACTTAAGAAAACTTTGAAAATGTTAATGGACTATTAAAAGCTCGGTGATTTCAAAGTCTATGCTTCCTACCTGATTCACAAAGTCTCTTCCCTAGTCCGAAATCATGTGATCTGGAGCTCCGTGTCGACAATAAGTCTTGTAAAGCCCTTCTGCTACACTTAGGGCACTCTTGTCAGGAAGATAGATAGATTTATTAGCAAATTCCTTGCAGCCACCGAAGCGGCCGAATTACGAAATACTTTACAATAACATTTACATTATACAAGATAAAATATTACAACCTAATTATAATTGAAACTATGGTTCATAATAAAAGTTTTCCTAAACCTATGTGTCCTACAGATCGGTAGTTTAAAGTATCGCCGGGAACGTGTGCAGTAAGTAGACTTGTTACGTGGCGGCCGGCAGCAGAATTACGAAATACTTTACAATAACATTTAATTATACAAGATAAAATATTACAACCTAATTATAATTGAAACTATGGTTCATAATAAAAGTTTTCCTAAACCTATGTGTCTTACAGATCGGTAAGAGGAATAGCTTCAACGTACTTGCTGAAATAGTCTGTCTGAGTAAGCAAGTAGTGGTTCCCATTGGCAGGTGTCCTACTAGCATCGATTGGGTCAATGCCCACAAGATACCACACTTTAGCTGTAACTTTCACTGGGTGCAGCACATTGTAGCTTTTGTTTTCACGGCTATTGCGTTGGCACTGGTCACAATTTTTAAGCTAACAGAAAAAAGAGCAGAGTTGAGTCTTTTTGCGTACTTGTCTGAATGGGGTTACTAGCATTTACTTAATTTCTTTGCAAAATAAAAAATTATAACTTATTCTAAAATTGCTCCCTATGCTGCCAGATATCACCACAGATGCCATCAAAAGACTTGACTAGTAGGGAGTTGTTTTGTTTAATGTCTGACGAATGAAGGGGTGAAATTCTACAGAAAATGTGGTGTTGCATCGGTGAGGGTAGGAGTGAAATATGGGAGTTTTTGCTTTTAGCAACTGAGTTCATCGGCCACAGTAGTGGTATTGAGAAGCTGACTTTTCAAGCACTAGCCCCTAGTCAGAGGGAATCTTGTCCCGCAAAATTCGCTTGGGGTCAGAAAACACGACCCCAAGCATCCTAGTCTACTTTATAGATCCTCTATCTTCTCTTCAGATCGTCGAGAATACCACCATCCCCTACAAGTAAAGAAGAGGATCTGATCGTAGTCATACATCTTAGTTTGCCTGGGCGATTATTCGGGATTTTCCGTACGCTAGTTTTGAACGACTGCTCCAAAAGAATATATTTAATCCCCATTCCTTAATACCTTGGCAAGACATTATTTTAACTGTCACATCATATCTCAATACATTGTGTCAATGTGATGTAAAGGAGAAGTTTATTTTTTCTTACCATTTCAATGGTGTCGTTATAGTACTGAGGCCAGTAATAGCGATCGTTGATCTTCTGGATCGTGTTATCACGTCCAGCGTGACCACCAAAATCTGAACTGTGGCATTCTTGGAAGACCCTCAATCTTTCCTCTTCTTTAATAACCAAGCGCATAAACGTTGACCCATTTTGACCTTTGTCAATGTAAAAAAGGTTGGTGGATTCTACATTAAAGGTGAAGTTCTTTGTGCACCTTTCCAAGACTGATTTTTCTTGTTTGCTAGAGCCCGTGGGATACTCGCCATCTCTTCAATATCGTACTATATTTTCATATTTCGTAGAGTCCATTTCGGCACCAAAATTCCCGCCAAAAAGGAGTGAAACCTCAAAAGAATTTCTGGGGCATGTCATTATTCCATTGGGTTAGCGTGATTGGCTGTAAAAGAATAGTTTGCGGCTGAAGTGACTGAAACATCACTTCTCACTTGTAATTTACCTCCGGGGAAGTTAATTTGATACAAATGGAAAGCGGGGGATACACATAACACTGAAAGTTCTCTTGCTAAGGGTTTTTTTTTTAAAACTACATGCGAAGGTGGAAGATTGTTGGCAATCTTGGGGGGATAGAAATGTCAGTGAGTCAGCGCAGTGCTACATGTATGTGTATCCCCTTCATTTTTGACTGTTTTATCTTCTCTCACTAAACGAAATCTCGTCGATATCATCTAACACAACTAGTAACACAACCAACAATCAAACAACATGCAAAGATGGAAAATTGTGGCGCTTGCAGGGGGGATACACATATCACTAAACTGGCGCAGAGATATGTGTATCCCCTGTTTTTTCTTCTCTTGCTGAAGGAAATATCGTTGACATCATCTAACACAACTAGTAACACAACTAGGGTTAAGACAGGAATCAAACAACATGCAAAGATGGAAAATTGTGGTGCTCACAGCGGGGATACACATATCACTGAACCGTCGCAGAGATATGTGTATCCCCTGTTTTTTTCTTCTCTTGCTGAAGGAAATATCGTCGATATAATCTAACACAACTGGTAACACAACTAGGTTTAAGACAGGAATCAAACAACATGCAAAGATGGAAAATTGTGGCACTCGCAGGGGGGATACACATATCACTGCACTGGCGCAGAGATATGTGTATCCCCTGTTTTTTCTTCTTTTGATAAAGGAAATATTGTCGATATCATGTAACAACACCTAGTAAGACAACTAGGTTTAGGAAAGGAATCAAACAACTTGAAAAGTGGAATATTGTGGCGCTCGCAGGGGGGATACACATATCACTGAATCAGCCGCAGAGATATGTGTATCCCCTCTCTATTTTTGGACTTTTCAAGTTATCCCTTGCTGAATGAAATTTGGTCAGTTACACTTATTTAACGTGACTAAGTGACATAAAATTATAATCTCCCTGGATAAGGAGAGGAACGAGTGTTTACATCAATATTGCGGTCCACGAAGAAGTAAACTCACCAGAAACAGCTTTGCGATTATTTTCTCCCGAACTGTTGCTCTTAATCTTGGATCGTTTGTAGTCCCCTTGACAATGATTCCCAAAATTCCCAAAAACAACAGAAATAAAACCGACACTTGTTTGGAGGGGTGGGGGGTAGGAGATACACATTTCACTGGCAGCCATATTGGAGGGATACACATATCACTAGGGATATGTGTGCAGGAGTACATAATATCATGGGGATACACATATCACTGTGACACCATGTCTTCTGTGACTCACGAGCGTGGGAATTGTTAATTTTTTTTTCTAACTCCCTAGAGACAATCTAAGGCCGCAATCTAATTGGTCGGTATTTTTTGCCTCAGATCGCATTGCACCTTGCGTTTACGATCATTGAATGAAAGATGCAAATTTTCGTAAAAGTTTATCCCCTTGGTTTTGTATTATCAATGGTTTTGCTCTCGCTCCGCTCACTAGAAAACCCGTGAGGTCTACCTGTAGCAAGTCTATGCATCCAGTTGTGTTTTGAGAAAGTGAGTTCCGGTTATGTTTTTGGATTGCATTGTTAGAAAGTATCGAGTAAAGAACACACTACTCAGGATAGTGTTTTGTTTCCTACATATCAATGAAGAACAGTGGTGTTTTGCGTCGTAATATTTAACTCCTTTTAATTTTCATAGAAAAGTTTTTTTGAAAGAAGCATTGTGTTAGCGATCGACTGAAGGAAATACCTCTGCAAAACATCGAAAAGCATGTGTAGTGTAGGCACGCATCAAATCAACAAACTTGAAACACAACATACAGGAACATACAATATTCTTATTTGTTATGGAGTAGGTACAGTCGATAGAAATTACTTTGGAGTGAAACGACTCTTTCATCATTTGGTTTCGTGACACACTTCATGTTATATCATTTAAAATAATATGACAATGATACATATGAACATCAGAATGTCAATTGGCTCCGATTGAATCTGCAAGGTTTTTATCATAATCGGAAATGGCAACTGGTGCCTACAGACCGGTACCGATTCCAAACTATCAGAAAATTAATCGGCCCTTTTCCCATGATCAGGTCCCCTATCAACATTTGGACGCGCTCCCTTAGGTTTCCACTTTGATTGTAAACCAGCAGCATCAAGTGTGCTAAGCTGCAACAGATGTTACAGGTTATGGCCCTTCATGAAAGCACTGTTAAACTCTCAAGACTTACCAATGGATCTTTCAGCAAGTCTTTGGGAATGCTGCTTGGCTTAGATGAAATCCTAGGGAGGTTCTTGTGTTCGAAAAGATAGTAGTTGGCAGATATCTAGTAGATAATTTAAAACGTTAGGATGTTTATATCAGGTCGTAGTTTAATAAATATTCTCTTGGCTCAAACCTTAACTCCTTCATCAAACTCACCCTTTATAACATACTCCAAACAAATAACAAACTAAAGATATACCTGAACCTAAGTAATAATTAATGATTAAAACTAGTCTACAACAAGATCTACATATTATAGGCTGCACTTGTCTTAAATTCAAACAGTTCTGGTCTTTCTGTCTTGAATTTTCATCCTGTATCTTAATGTAATGATTCTATGAAACCCATACAGTCTGTACAAGTATATGTTGTGGATCAATTTTATCCTTGGTTTCAATTTTATTTTCCTTTGATTCAAGGTCATTATCATACATTACCATACCCCAAAACAAAGATAAAAAAATTTAAACCAAGGATAAAATTGAACTACAACATTATATATCAATGCCCCATATATATTGTAAAATTTAATTTCTTATAATTTATTATATTATAATATTTATTATATTATACCTTCATTTTAAACGTGAATCCATACTTTCCAGCAATTTTTAATGCCTCTGTGACATTAGCATCTATCTGCATAGCCCATGTGTTAGTATACTTGAGTCCTTCTGCAACCCCATGTTCATCAAAGAACGACAAAACAGCCAACAGAATTAACAGCCGCATCTGTCGTAAAAGAAGATCACAGACTGAGACCATAAAATCTTCTTCACTAAACAGTCACAAAATTATTTAGGGATACTGCCAAGACTTTCATTTTTATCTCGAATCTGGACAGAACTGTCCGTTGGTGGTTATCCAATTTTTTTAGTACTTCAAACCTTTATAGTTTTTTGCTCCTCAGCAATTTCACCACCTTTCCACTAAAAAATTTTCACTGATAACAGAGAAAAACTGTGTGCAGCCAAAAAAATGGCTGAGCTTTCGTAAGAATGAAATGTATTTTTACAACAGGAATACAACTGTAACAACAACTGATTAAACAAAACGTGGCTGAAACAACAGGTATTCTCATGTACAGCTGTTAACGTTCGTTGGATTTCCGCCTAAGCATTGAAGCCAACAAGCAAATTCTTAATGTAACTTATAAACCATTCATTTATATTATGAGGGCTGGATTAGCGATGAGCTTACATATTATAAGCTTATAAAAGCTTGCTCTTTTACTCACCTTCAGCAGTTAGAAGTTTAAGCTTGCATGGTTTTAGCATAGTTCTTTTCCCGGCAGTAAATGGACAGCAGCCATTCCAAGAAATCCAAAACCTTGAACCAATTTCATCAAACTGATCCACAAAGAAAAATATGGTATGCTACGATTCTTCATTTTAAACAGATGCCACGCTATTCGGAAAACTACCCGCCATCTTTGAGCTTGGTAACCACCTCTTCACTCTTTCCTAGCTTGTTGGAACGCTGAAACAAGTTCCAGAACTTGGGATACGGAACGAAGACGCCGGGCTACCGGTATTTTTCCTATTCCACCCCGTTTAATTTTCTCCTTTTTCCCCTAGTGCGGAGCCTGGTTCCAGGCTACGTTTCCCTATTTTCTTTATAAGAAAGTTCTTAACAAAAGAGAGCAAGTTAGGGTGGGCAGTACCAGAGTGTAGGGAGGAAGCGAACGAGCAAAGTGAAATATATACAGGGCTATCTTTTCTGCGGCGTTTTCCGCGCCTACTGACGCATACTCTCATTTACGCCTGATTCTTCTACGATTCTTTCCACGGATTGTATAAACCCAAACGAATACGTTAATTTTGCTACCATATTGATTTTACCGTGTATCCGAAATAATCGCGTGTCCAGATATCTTTTGGATGCGCAATCTAAGTTGAATACTTTTCCGGGGTTAAAGTTGAAATACAGTAAACACTCTTAATAAGAAACTGTGGATTAAGAACCTCGTGGCAGAATTTTGCACTTTAATTAATACCCAAAAATATAAGAACCTGTTTAGCAAAGCAAGATCAAGCAGGTTCATATAATGTGATTTGCAGTTAAATTTTGATAAAAAATCTAACAAAGGAGTGTAACTTTGGGTTGAATATCATACTGTACTCAACTGTATATAAATTCGGTAATCAGTTTTTTAGGTTTTAGTAATAAAATGAATAAATATAAAGTTTATGTATTTTTTTTGTGTGAACAATCTATTAATTATCTCAGGCCTTCATATAAATTAAGAACCTAATTCTAACAACCTACTTAGCCTAAATAGCCAACCCCAAAATAGTCTATTATGCTGTCTTGATGTCTTATTTCAGTTTCTTCTCACCTCATCGACGAAGCTATGGCATTAGAACCCTACTGTGGTATAAATAGACATCATGAACTCAATAAGTGACATTTATCTTTTTAGAGGGGGGGGGGGCAAGGGGGACGTCAATTTCTTGTTTCACGATTTACGAAACCAATATTTACGTTTTCACGATTCTTAAAATTAGAGGTCGTAGTATAAAATGTCAAAACCGTTAAGTTAGTCCCATTTTGTAAAACAGAGTGCTTCAATTAAGTTAACTAGAGTTTACGAACCTATGAAAAAAACTTTACTAGCACAGCTCGCCGACTACGCGTTGTTACTGCCTGTAAAAATGTAAGAGAATCATCGTCATCCACTTCTTCGACAGGATGTTCAGTTTCACTGTCCGAGTCATACTTGTCCTCCACTTCCTCCTGGTTGTTGGTAGATACTTCCTTGTCTTCTTCTTCTTGTTCCTTCTCCTCCCTTTGTACCTCTTGGGCTGAAATTGTTTCTTCTTTCTCATTAGTCTGGAACAGATAAACCTTTTCCTCGTGGTAGTCCAAAGGCAACGAACGATACATATTTATTGGTAAGGTGCCAGCTTTGAACTCGGTGGTCTCTTGCCTGACAGTGAGCTGACGAACACTTTTGCCATGCTGGACTGCCCATTCCTTCATCATTTGCTGTTCATTCGAATTCAAGCGTCTTGTTTAACCAAGATGGGGAATTTTGGAATTTCCTTTAATGCAATGGTAGTTCCTGGAACCGGATAATAGGGGATGGGAAAAGGGAAATAATAGGCTGCCCAGTTAGTTATCCTTTTGATACTTTCGTACACGAAGTTTCCTAGATTGCGCGAAAAGTTAAGAACTGTTAGAAATTCATCTTAAAGTGACCCACAGCGTGAAGATTTTCTACTTGGGTAAAAAGACAAGAATGGAGATCAACATGGATGTCTTTGTTAATCTATTGAATGGTGGAATGGAGCCTACCAAGCTGAGTATAAATCATCTGGACGGACTTTAGGGTCTAATTTGACACTGTCCCTTCGGGGTCATTGGTGGCTTTCTGGGAGCTGTTAAGTGATTCTTGTACTGTACTGAAAGTTCCATCAAGAAACCTTTTAAGGTAGCCAACTTTCTTCATCGCTTCAGTAACTGGTAAACGGGTAGCCGTTTGGTGTTTGAGAAGAACAGAAAATGCTCTGTATAGTTTTGCAAGTTGTTTAAAAAAGATGACCGAGCCACTTGTTGTGGCTATAAGTTTTACACATCCGGTCTGCGAAACAGTGACAAAGACGTTGCTATTTTCAGTGCAAAGGCTGGCCAATTGAAGAACTCTGCTCTTTCCTTCGTTGTTACCCTCAAAGCCATTTCCAGCTATCACCTCAACAGTACCATCCTGACGAAAACACTTCGCTTGGAACGTTCCTGCATCATTGAATAAAACCAAGAGATAAAACACCTCCACGTGTTCGGGCGATCTCTACGCGCGCGGCTATAAATTCCCTAGGGAAGGCAGCTGTAGATAGCAGGGTCTGAATGTAGTGATGTGAGAAAATCAAAAGACTCACAAGTGAAGTTAAATCAACCCACCAGATGCTTGTTAAGGTGGTTTTTTAAAATTTACTATTTAATTTCTTCAATTAATCTTACGTGTAAACAATCGAGGATTCTAGCAGTTCATGTTTCACGTAGTGCACTTCAATCACGATTCACAGAACAACTTTTCAGTACATCACGATTCAGGACCAAAAATGGTCGATCACGGCGTCACGAAAATACCCTAGCCCACCCTCTCTTTAGTAGCCTATCATTTTCTGTTTTCTATGTATTCAAATCTCGCATATGGAACATTCATCTTGTATCTATTATATTCACTTATAGCCCTCGTTGAAGGTTTGTGTTGCAAACCGAAAAATCTGGCAAATATACCGTAAAATTCCGAAAACAAGCCCCAGGGCTTACATTTTTCAAAGGCCCTTTTTGAGGGGCTTATCTACGGAGAGAAATTTGCGTTTCAAAATCGATTGGGCTGGCCTTATAGTTGGAAGGACATTTACCGTTTTTGCTCTGTTTTACTTTGTATTTGAGGCCAATTTCCAAGTACAAGCCCCCCCTTCGCGGGGGGGGGGGGGGTATATTTGGAGGGGCGACTTAACGGAGAGTTTTTTGCGTTACGAGTTTGGGGGGCTTATACATGGAGGGGCTTATTTTCGGAATTTTACGATGATTCACCATTTTATTTTTGTTTTCTTCCCTTATTTTTCCTATCACTCTTCCTGCACTAAGGATCAGTTTACTGTTCTAATTTTAAAATTGTGGGTAGTTAGCCTGTGTATTTTTTCTGAGAGGAGGCGGGCGGCTGTACACAGGCTATGGGTAGTTTTCATTTGCCTGTCTGATTTATCTTTGTCGATTGGAAATTACTTTTTAGAGGTGATGTTGTTGTTGTAGTTGTTTGGGTGGAGATTGAAATTAGCAAAGGCCGGAACAAACAGTTCAATTTTTCCCTTTATATTCTTAGAACTATAATTCTATTATATTGAAATGAGAGAGAACAGGGTTGAGAAATAACAGTTTAATTGCATTTTCCATTTGAATCATTCTGGATTTGCTTCGAATTACAGGAATAATAAACTTTTTTCTATCAACGTAAAAAACGTTCGCATAAAAAATTGTTTAACAAGTCCCTATTAACGCATGCGCGATTAAGCAAAGGAGAAAGCATGTGACAAGAATAAACTCACACCGGCTCGACGTGCAATGGAAGGCACCACAATTGACAGGACAAAGAATCAATTTTTAATCTACTCATTGACTGTTAGAGAGTGTGATAATTGGTCATAAGCTTTTAAATTTCTCCAGTCAGGTGGACATAACCAAACAGGTTTGTCTGCCGTCTTACAGTTATAAATACGGACCTTAATTAAGATCCGACGACGGCGACGGCAACGAGAACTTCAAAAATACAATAGGATTGATTAGCAAAACAACAATTATTGCACTTGCATCACGCTTTTTTGTACATTTCTTTGTCGTCACTGCACGACTACGACGTGAAAACGCCTAATTTCACGTTTTACACAGGAAGTACACAAGCGACAACGAAATTTCTTCTCCCTTTCTGAACTTGGATGTCCCTAACCCATTCAATGGGGCCGATTTTTACGAAGTGAACGGGTTATTTCAAGTCGTCCTGCGAACAGATTTGGAAGTCGATTTGGAATAAGCACAAAATTATTGTGTGGATTTGTTGGCCTTATGCCTACGCCGAATGATGATCTAAATACAATATTTTATGATGTAATAAGCCTGCCCGGGAGCTGCAGAAACAATGCCCTCCCACAGTCCTCACGGGAAAAGCTTCAACTTGATTCAATTGTCTCCCTGCGTGTGAAGAGTCTTTCCTTACAAGAAAGGAATATACTATTTGTAGATCGCCCCCTCAAATAGAAGCATATTCACTCGAGACTCGGCCAGTTAGAAGAGATTTAAATGCAATCTCCCACAGAAATAAAACTGAAATTTCATTTGCTGCGAGTTTTAAGAACGTTGACTCTGTCCACTCATATCCAGAAATGCAGGCAACGGGCGAAAATGGCGAATCTGGCAAAAAAGCTCCAGGGGGAAAAAATTTAAATGAGACAACAAGAGGCGGGGGAGGGGGGGTGCGTCTTGGAAATGTCCCAGATAAAAATAGTGCTAATCGTTTCTTATTTCATAAGGCTAACTTGCCTATTTTCATTCATACTGGTGAAAGTTTCACGCCCATTCTAAAGGTTAGGAGTAGCTAACACTCAAGCCAGAAAAGTGTAGTTGTAGTCTATACTTTACGAACTATTAAACCACTGCATCGCGCAGCAGCCAGTAGCCCAATCAACCCCCTATGTGGGGATCTTGTTTTAATGGACGCCTTTAACTGACTGAGGTTGTTAGCTTTAGTTGTTTTTGCTGTAACAAACCAAAAATTGGGAGCATGGCCTCATCTCGAAACCAAGGCAAACAATAATTTTTTTTCTTTTCAAAAAGTGCCTGACCAAGTAAAACTAAACACAGGTGTCCGCCATGTTTAGGGTACGACTATATGAAGTCCGTGTAATGAAGAATAAAACGCACATCAACAACTACAATAAATTATTTTCCAAGTTTTTTTTATTCAATGTGTTTCACTTCAAACAGATTTGTCAAGAGCAACTAAAATTTTCAACGAACTTAGAAAGGTACCTTCAGTCATATCATTTATAGAATTGGCACCGGCGTTTCTTTAAGAACAGGAAGACTAGAGGTGGAATTTGCAAATGTAGTGACGTGCACTTTTCTTCACTTGTCTGATCTTTTCACGCCCTATGATAAAACGATGAGAGTGTTATCATTCTAGGGTTTTTATCAATACTCATTTTACTCGGCAGAATGACGACTGCTAATTCAGTTCAGCAGAATTGATTTACTAGTTATTCACTTATGGAATCACGTATCTGATCCTTCTTGTTCTTGAAGAAGACCTGAGATTTTGTTCAGATTGTGGTCGATTGCTTTGTTCAAAAAGTCAAGCCAAGAAGAATCCGAGTCCACTGTGAAATGAGAATTCCTAAAGAAAAAAAGTTTAAAAAGTTTTAAGTGGAGTGTCTTAAAACCAAAACCAAAGTAATGATTCTGACCAATCAGACCTAAGGCAGACAATCCAATCAACCAATCAGAACTCAAGCCAGAAGTAAATGGCTTGTAAGCGCGGGAAAAAAGTGCGTGAGCAGGTCGGCGTTGCCTTTGACCTTTTTACTGATTGGTCCACAATACAGCGCTAGATTTTTTCAGCTATATCACATAACGTCACAATAAAAAATCAATGCAACTACGTCTGGATTACTCCCAACGCTCAATTGAAAACCATCATCTACCAATGGGAATATAGAACAATCTGATCACGCCCACGCGCGACTTCTTGCGTTAAAAACCTGTTACATGCATTGAACTTGACTCGGTTGTGATAAGTCAACAAACGGCATGCTCGTGCAACCATGAGATTAATTATTACTTTGGTTTGGGAGTATAACATACTTAACCACGGCCCTTTTTGAGATGCTTACTAGTTTAACTTCTATGAAATTAGATGAAACGTTTCATGTCAAGGGTTTTACCTTGCCCTGGTAAGCAAATCTTTCAACTGATCAGCTAGCTTTGATGTCTGAATTGAAGAAAAAATGCGAAAAAACAATATTTTTAGCTTGAGAATCATATTCAGTTAACTTTCCATCACACTGATTAAACGCATAACGCAAATTTAACTTACACATTCCTTGACATTCTGACGATTCATCGGATAATAAAGACTCATAACAACATCATCGACACTGCAACGGAAAAAGAAACAAACGTCAGAGGCGTATAAAGTACAGAATATGGGGCGCTAGTAATACAAACGAAGAGGGGGAGGACAAAGGAAACTAGTTTCCTTTCCTTTTTCCCTTCTCTCTCCTCCCCTTGACATCTTGTTTTTCCTCTCTCTGCTCTTGCTTCGACCGTTCGCGCCCTGCTACGATACGTTTTTAACAGAATCCTGGCTGTCTTTTTCCCTTCCCGCTTCTTGGCTTCTTCCATGAGCGTTTAAATTTCTTCAATAACACCATGCGAGTATTCATCCCTCCTGAGCTGTACCTGTCGCGCCCTACGTTTCTTATTTTCCTAGTCCAGCTTGTCTCTGGCGTTAGGCTAAATGACGCCTACTACGGAAGCTCTGGCGCCTCAATGAAGAACTCTTTGTATGGTACAAAGCCATGCTAGCGTGCAATACCCAACAGATGATTGCACAGTGACTGTATAATGTATTCTACTATAGTTCAGTCAGTGAAAAACAGACCAGTTAGCGAAATCCGTAAACCCGGCTAAAATTCGTAAATATGACAATAAATTTTGAACGACATTTCTTACTTGTAGTAAGCCAAGGAATTTAAAGATATAGCTCCGCAAATTCGCCCAGTTTTACAGACGTTTGTATATAGGTGGGGGAGGGGGGGGGGGAGAGGAAAGTTCGTCCCTCCACTATAAAAAGGTCTGTAAGATTTCACAAGTTTTTGGAGCAATATCTCTGTAAATTTCCTAATTTTAACGTGATCTTTCTAGCATATTATAAACTAATTAACGATTGACCTCCAGTGAGCTCAAGAGGCTAATGCCAAAAACAATTTTTAATTACCAATTGAAAAGTTTTTATTGAACCATTTTGAACTGTAGTTGGTATTTTTTATCTTAGTCTTAAACGATTTTTAAACGATTTTAAACGATTTTGAACACGAACTGAGAACTCTTTGTAAAAACAATTCAGCTTAGTTAGTATTTTTAACTTAAACCTTAGTTGTAGTATTAGTTTTCACCCGAATTTTAGTTTTGCTTTATGTATTTTTGACGTTTATTCTACATTGGAGGCTTCCTCGTTAAATATTATTTGGTATTAGTGTCAATTGATATTCTCTAATTTGTCTTTATCAAAACTTGAAACAAGCGTGGAAGGGTCTATCTCCCGCGCGTTTCCCATGCTATTATGACGGCAATGATGACGATGTTCCTATTGGTTGAACTGTCCGCCATTGTTATGATAGGCGCATTATTTTTACCTTGGACTGGTCCTTATGACCTCGTCTGTCATTTCGTCCAATTGTTGAATATTCTCTACAGAGGTTACTTGACCTGAAGTTTTAATTGCTCCAGAAATCTTCTTCAGGCACGATCGACAGGCCTACGGACAGATATCGCATTGCAGCTGATGATCAGGTCACTGGTCTTCCAGCCGGACCAATTTAGGTTTCTGGGAAACTGCCCACCTACCCCTCCCCTAACCCAACATTTTGCCCTAAATAAGAAGTAAATGTTAATATTGACTAAGGGGAGGGGAAGGTGGGCAGCTTCCCAGAAAGTTAAATTGATCCTTCCGGCCTAAGGGACGGGAAAAAGGAGGGGAGGGGTAGTTGGGGAAGGCCTGACGGGAAACGTTGGGTATGAGTCATACTAAAGCCGACTTCGAATAGCTACATATTAACGAGTAGAATTATGAGAAGATAACAGATGGGGACTCAAAGGTTATGTGTTGTTATGTGTTGGTTGTGTTGAGAACGTCTCCTTTGTTGCTCACTTTGTAGACTAAGTGAATGAGGAAATGACTCCAATCGTTTTTTTCTGGCCAGATATAATTATAACAAGACAGTAGTCATATAGACGAACTCAAGTTACCCGATATTCATCTCACCCGAAGCTGCTCATCTAACTGCACAGCTATGAAGTCACTTAGTCCTATTATTTAGGTGTAAAGAGCCTTATCGTGAGAATACTCCGGCTTCTGATCAATTTCGCACTTAAGTCATTACTTAGGGCGCTTTCTATTTATCAGAACTGGCCAGCCGGGCCATTACCGGACCAGTTATTTTGACAATGAAATCGGCTTTTTCCAGGGGTTTTGCTGAAGAACCATCTCCTTCCTGCATACTATTTAGGATTTGACTGATGTAACAGGATAGTTTTGATTAATAGTAAAATTCTCATTACTTCAAGAAGGGTCTGGCCGGTCAGTTCTGACAAATGGAAAGCGCCCTAAGTACCTCCATACAAAAAATGCTACTGTAGGGGTATGAAGGGGATAGAACGATTTTCGTGTGACGTTGAAAAATGGTTTCGGTGAGTGTTCGTTATATGTTTTATCAGCCAACGGATGAAAAGATCAAGACATGGACTCTTCGTTTTCCCGCCAAAGAAACCCTAATGTGGAGAAGGCATTGTGCGATCGGCCAATCGTGTTGCAGCATGACGTCAAAGCGAGCCACGCGCGTTTGTATCCGCTTGATAGACCAACCAAATCGCTCTATTTCCGTTAGTTTGTTGCTTCTGTTTTGTTCGCGCGTTTTCATTTCAAGGTCATACGAAAATCGTTTTATCGAACAATGGGGCACTAAATATGATAAATTTTGGTGAGTATTTCTGGCAGAACAAAAAACTTGAAAAATTTGCCCCGGCTGTTTCAATTCTAAAATGCATGTCCATCAGCCATACGTAGCAACAGACGAAAGATCTTTCAATAAGATAGTAGAGAGAAGCGACGACCGGAAATACGTCTGCGCTTCGCAGGCTAATAAGATAGCGAATAGCGTGACATTGCCCCGTTAAAAAAACGCCAAATATACAACTTCTTTACAGGTACACCCAATTGCAAAATCGATGTCAAAGAACGATGAAAAAAGGAAAAAGCCAAAGTTAATTAGGCTAATAAACGTAATTAATTCATTTGCAGCATCCGTACATGGAAGTCGTATTTGCCTGTTGGAATTTGCTAATGCTTTAAAGCTGTAAAACAAAAAAAGAAAATTCTAGCGAGGAAATGCAACGGGTGCCAATGAATCCGCCCTGAGAATGTGGCTTAATTAGTCTATTAATTTCTATTTGGCTTTGTCCTTTTTCATTTTTGTAGAACAACGTTATTGACCACTACAGAAAACACATAACATATCATAATGCTCTTTGTTGATATTGTCAACCCAGAATTTTGTATAAGCATTGTCTTCAGTTTCTCTTGGGAGTTAAAATGGCCCCAAGAGAAACTGAAAACAATGCTTATGCAAAAAAACAAAGAGCATTATGGTATGTTATGGTATTTACTGTAATGATCAATTTGCAATTAGGTGTATGTGCCTAAGCGTGAATTAACCTGAGGTCCAGGCCATATAGCATTGTGCAAGATGAAGGGGCCGTCATACGGCGGGTTCCACAACTGCTTTACCGATTAAAGAGGGTCTACTTTGAATTCAACTGAATCACTTACTTTGACTAAACCTACACAAGGTGGAACCAACAGTCTGTCTTCAGATGACCAACCCTGTTTAATGGCTTTTGTTTCATCATCATCGTCATCATTATCACCTTGACATCCATCACACTTTTGAGCCTAGTACAACAAAAGAATAATATCATCTTATCTTGAAATTTTCCGTGATGAATCCTTGAGGCATGTCAACCTGTAAGTAAATGTACAGTCCGGTAACCAGTTGACCAACAAAGCAATTTGAAGGAAAATTTTCAAAATAATATGTTCTTTTTTCAACGAAAGCCCAACCCCTTTTTCTTCTAAAAAAAAAAGACATCATTAGCATTCCCTGTCCACTAGCCCGCACAGACAATACATGTAGTTTCTTTTCAGCTACAGTCAAACCTCTTTCATACGGACACCAAACGGACAGAACCAAGTGTCCGCTTAACAGGGGTGTCCGTATTATAGAGGTAGGGCATGTGTGATTTTTGGCATTTCTGGAACCAAATGAACTCTCCGTAATCGAGTGGTATAATTTGAGAATGCTCAAATTATAGCCACGATTTCCTGATGTGCCTACAAAGTTGTTACATGATTCCAACAATTGACAAGCCAACTCGGGTTAGGAAAAATTCGGCAACACTAATTGACAATATCTTTGTAAACAATCCTGATCAAGTTATTGCGAGCGGTAATATAGTTTCTGATGTTAGCGACCATTTCTCGCAATTTTGCGTTTTAAAAAGCTCCCACGTGTCACCTAAACCTTCGAATCGAAAAACGCGCGATTGGTCGCATTTCTCTCATGACCAGTTTATTAATGATCTCTCGCTAGTAGAATGGAGTGAGATACTCCGATCAAGAGGAGATGATGTCGATCATGTATTCTCTACTTTCTATAGTAAATTTAACAAAATTCTGAACAAGCATGCACCCATAAAGATCCTATCTAAAAGGAGGATTAAACAACTATCTAAACCTTGGATAACCAAGGGAATAAGAGCTGCCATAAGAACAAAAAATCAACTCTTCTACAATGGCGATAATTCAAAATATAAAATCTATCGGAACATGTTAACTAATCTAATACGTATAAGCAAGAAGAATTATTATTCGAGTTACTTCAGCGAAAATTTTAATAACATGAGAAAGACCTGGGAAGGTATCAATAATTTGTTAAATCGTAAAAGGAATAAACGCAAAAGCATAAATACGCTTAAACATTTAAATAATAATATAGTTACTACCAATAAATCAACAATCTCCAATATTTTTAACGAACATTTCACAACTGTTGGCTCAAAATTAGCTGCTAAACTCCCAAGCTCTGAGAAACACTTTACCAAGTTTCTTTATAAAGAAAAATCACCTTCATCTTCTTTTCTATTTCAACCAATAACTCCTAATGAAGTTAAGCTTGAAATAATGTCAATGCCAGCTAATAAGTCACATGGATTTAACTCTTGCCCAACCTTTATATTAAAATATGCATGTGACTCTATAAAGGCTATACTAACCGACATTTTCAATTTGTCTATGGAGACTGGAAATTACCCATCAAAGCTAAAAATGGCAAAAGTGATCCCAATTTTTAAAGCCGATGATGAACTAGACCCGAATAATTACAGACCAATATCCTTATTATCATGTTTTAATAGAATCTTCGAAAAACTTATGCAAAAGAGAATGAAATTATTTATAGATAAGGAAGGAATCCTGTGCTCATCACAATATGGGTTCAGGCAAAAACATTCAACTGAATATGCCATACTAGACATCGTCAATAAAATACAGTCAAATATGGACAAGGGACATTTTTCTTGTGGAGTCTTCATTGACTTAAAGAAAGCTTTTGCCACAGTAAATCATGACATATTATTGAAAAAATTGGACTATTATGGATTTCGTGGAATTGTAAATGAGTGGTTCTCGTCCTATCTCAAGCAAAGAACTCAAACAACTATCATAGAATCCTTTAGTTCAGACTCTTTAAGTTTTACTTGTGGCGTCCCACAGGGCTCTGTGCTAGGCCCACTTCTATTTCTTCTATATGTCAATGATATCTGCTCTTGCTCTTCGAAACTAAAATTCTATTTATTTGCTGATGATACAAATTTACTATTTTCCCATAAAAATCTTAAAGTACTTGAGATAACTATGAACGAGGAACTTACACAAGTCTATCATTGGCTAACCTCAAATAAACTCACTCTTAATCTTAACAAATCAAATTATGTTATTTTTCGCCCTTATCAAAAGAAACTCTCCTTTACACCTAAACTATTTATCCATAATGCTAGTACAAATAGAAATTCACAGTTAGAATGTAAAGACTTTGTAAAATATTTAGGAGTTCTAATTGACCATAAACTCTCTTAATTGGAATAACCACATCAATACAATTCTTTTAAAAATTAGTAGAACCGTCGGTCTTTTGTCTAAACTGCGGCATTTTGTTCCCCTTAACACACCCGTTTCAATCTGTCGTTCTTTAATAGCACCCTATATTCGATATGGTTTGGTTGCTTGGGGTCTAACAAGCAAAAAACAACTTAATAAACTCTTAATTCTCCAGAAACGTGCACTTCGCTTTATACACTTTGCCAATCCCCGAGATCATGCTATTCCTCTTTTCATAAACACAAAAATATTGCCAGTAAACTTTCTTTATTATCAATTACTTGCAGAAGCTATGTTTGACGTGAGTAATAACGTTGTACCTGTCACGTATTGCTTACATGAAGAGTATTTATT
Source organism: Porites divaricata (assembly GCA_038088405.1). Lineage (NCBI taxonomy): Eukaryota > Metazoa > Cnidaria > Anthozoa > Scleractinia > Poritidae > Porites > Porites divaricata. Next base: position 4,466,743 of record JBBMOI010000018.1, read on the forward strand.
AACGTATTGCTTACATGAAGTATTGTGAGCAGCCTATATATATATATAGCGAAGTCTTTTGTAAGCACGTGGGATTTTTGTAATTAAAGATGATAAGCTTCGAGTCGAGTGTTCGCCGTTGTTGGAGTTCTTACTGAGTATTATCCCTGCGATACGTTACGTGGTGTCAGGAGTAGTGGAAGTGTTTGGTGCCTATATTTTGCTCGTAGTCATGCCGGGCGGCGAGGGAGCGCCGGTGGTCGAAACTCCAACTTCTGTGTTGCAGAATGTACCGTTTCCGTCGAGACTGGAAACCAAAGGAAATCTAGCAAGCAACTGGAAACGCTTTTGTCGTATGTGGACGAATTACGAAGTGGCCTCTCGCCTGATTAAGCAGCCGAAGGAGGAGAGAACGGCGACATTACTCACGTGTTTGGGTCCCGATACTTTAGAAATTGTTGATGGGCTCAGCTTTGCGAGTGAAGAGGAGCGTAAGGATATTGATGTTGTTCTTGAAAAATTAGAAGCGTTTTGCGTCGGCGAGACGAATGAAATTTACGAGCGTTATCAGTTTAACAAGCGTGACCAAGAGTCTGGCGAGTCCGTTGACTCGTATGTAGCAACCCTTCGTACTTTGGCAAAAACATGTAATTACGGTTCGCTTTTGGATAGTCTTATTCGTGACAGGATCGTCGTTGGAATAAGAGACAATGGCACTCGTAAGCGTCTTCTACAGGAGCCAAAACTTACTTTAACCAGATGTATCGACATTTGTAGGTCGAGCGAGGCAACTGCTTTGCAATTACAAGCGATGGGTAATCACGAGGAGCTTAAATTTGTTTCGGATGGAAAGTCGAAATCCAAAGCTTCTGAAGATTCTAAGCTCTCTGAGAAAGCTTGTAGCCCTGTCATTCTGTGTAAATTTTGCGGTAAGCGGCACATGAAAAGAAGAGAGGAATGCCCTGCGTGGGGAAAGAATTGTAACAAATGTGGAGAGAAAAATCATTTTGCTGCGAAGTGTTCTTTGAAGCAGTCGCGTAGGCAGCGTGCTAAGCCCTTCAAGCAGAAAAAGAAGAAGCAACAGGTCAATGCCATGAGTGATGATTCTTCGTCAGAGGAATATCTGCTCACTGTAAACTCAGAGTCGGTGGATAGTGTTGAATCCCAGAAGTTGTACGCTAGGATGGTGATTAATGGCCATGATGTTCGGTTTCAACTAGACAGTGGAGCAACAGTCAATATTCTGCCTATAAGAGATTACAAACGAGTTTGCGAAGATCCTGAACTTAATGAGCTGGAAGCCTCTTTGGCAGTTTTGAATATGTACAATGGTACCAAGATACGCCCACTCGGTAAAAAGAGGATTAGTATGCGTAATCCGAAGAACAATAGAAAGTACAACAGTAGTTAATAGAGGATGCTTTACCCCAAACTTTTACCACCGATTATTTCTGTCATTTCTCTGATTAACTTCATACTAATTTCATCAGTACAAAAAATGACAGACTTAATGGGAAATTTTACCCCGTCAAGCACCCACTTTTTATTTCAAGTTTAACTCTGTCATATTTTGATACTAAAAGAATTTTTGAAATATTTAAATTTTCCCATTAACTCTGTCATTTTTGTGTTTATTTGAAACTTTATGACATTAATGGCTCGCCCTGCGGGCTCGCGGAAATGACAGAAATAATCGGTGGTAAAAGTTGTGGGTAAAGCATCCTCTATTAACTACTCTAGAAGAATTCAATCGCGAAAAATATTATTACAAAATATATTTAGAAAAGATTAATTATATTTATAAAAATAATTTTGATTTATTTATATTGTAGAAATGTTTATCGGATTTGTTTTGGTGGGTGGGGGTGGGTGGGAATGATAGTTTCAATCGCGAAAAATATTATTACAAAATATATTTAGAAAAGATTAATTATATTTATAAAAATAATTTTGATTTATTTATATTGTAGAAATGTTTATCAGATTTGTTTGGAGATGGGGTGGGTTGGGTTGGATGAAAGAATTATGATAAAGATTATTACAAAATATATTTAGAAAAGTTTAATTATATTTATAAAAATAATTTTGATTTATTTATATTGTAGAAACCTTTATCGGATTCTTTTCTTTTATCTGAATTGTGAAACCATTTTATCTCAAGATTCAAGAAGTCATTTTTATTCTAAGGAAATCGCCAAATCCATGCCAAGTCATACGATGATTGAATTTTTCTATCATAAGTATATTACATAATGGTGTATTTATATTTTTTAAAAGTTTATTATAAATGTCTGGATCCAACATTGCTACTTGAAGTTTTTTATTTTTTGTTTTTTTGATAAAATCTCTCACTTTCTTTTCTTCCTCTGAAAGAGGTTTTTCTCCTTTATCGTAATCATTCAGGTAAATTACTTTTACTTTATTAAATAAAAGAGTTTTTTTATTATAAAAATTTTTATCAATTATGGAATAATTATGTACGTAAAGTTTGTTATCAGGGTAAAGTTCAGAATAACGAGAAAAAACAATTCCATATCTATTAAAGTCATCTAAAATTTTAAAGTAATAATCAACAACGTTGTCGTCATATCCATCACAGTTTGGGTTAGCATCATTTCCTTTAGTCGAGCTGTAGCTAGGGTTGTATTTATAAAGAACCCATAATATATATTTATAAGGATGATCAAGATCAAGATTTTTTATTTGTTTTGGGCCAAATGTATCGAAAGTCATCCATGGTTTAACTTCAAATTTATCTAGTTCGGGGCTACCAGCGATCATTTTAATTAAGGTTTATATTATTACGTCAATACATTCCAGAGTTCCCTAGCAATTTCAATCGCTGAAAGTAAACTCAAAATCTATTTTCAGTTTTGCTGGTTGCCAGGGAACTCTGGAATGCAATCTATTGTTTTCCATGAAACGTGGTTATTTTTGATGAGATCATAATCAGGGGATTTCCCCTCAAAATAATCTAAACAAATACTAAAATGGAATATCAAAACCCCGAGGACCAAGATTTCATTGTTGAAGATGGCTATAAACATGATAAAGATCCTGATTATGTTCCTGAGGAAGAGGAATCATCATCTGATGATGATAAATATGTTGTAAAAGGAAAAGATTTTCAGAAGTTAAGCAAAAAGGCTAAAAAACTCGGCGCCGAATCTCTTGATTATTCAAAGCGGAAAAATAACAAGTACGTGGTCAAGCTGCCAAGTGGAAAGAATTTGCATTTTGGCTCGTCGCAATATCCAGACTTTTTAATTCACAAAGATAACGAGCGAAAAGAAAAATACCTTTCTCGGGCGATGAAGATAAAGAATAAGAAGGGTGAGTTGACTTATGAAAATCCTGAATCGGCTAATTTTTGGAGTGTTAATCTGCTTTGGTCGGGGAAGTAGAGTTTTGAGGCAGAAAAATAAAATTTAAAGGTTTCAAAAATAATAATAAAAATGGGATTCAAGTCAACATTGCCAGGTGATATAACTCCATTTAAAGTTGGTGGGCTTATATTTCCAAGCAAATATCGTTATGAAGATTTGAAAAGAGTAGATGATGATGCTGAAAATATTATTTCAGACTTCAATGATGAGAAAGATATTCAAGATTTTGTTAATAAAATTAACCCGATAAAAGTTATTGAAACGTACCCTGAAGCAAGAGAAGAGATGGATGGTTTGTTTTTAAATATAACAGGATTTTTATGTTATGAATTTTATGGAACTAGTAATTTTAGAGAAAAGTGTTATAAATTTGCTGATAAGTTTTTTTCAAAATTTAAATATATTGAGCTATAGATTATTGTTTTATATCAGATTTGATATAAAACTATCTCTCAGCCAGAAAAATAGAATTGAAAATTAAAGAATTAAATAAATTATAAATAAAGATGACTACTGATCTAAGTAAACTTTCTATTGCTGAATTAAAACAAATAAAAAAAAATATAAAAAAAGAAGTTAAAGCTGATTATAAGAAAAAGTTGATAGATGATATAAATAAACTACAAAAAGTAAGAGATAAAATCAAACCAAAACCAAAACCCAAAACATTTGAAGAGTATTTCCAGGATTGTATAAAGAATAAAACAATTCCGCCTGATACTCCACCTTATCTGCGCAAAGCACTTGAGAGAGCTCTCAGAGAATATGAGCAAGGAATAGAGAAAGAGAAATCATCTTTGGAAGGATTTGCTAATAAATACGTAGTAAAAGGTAAAACTGATATTACTCCATTTGAGTTTTTCAAATCCAAGGCTGCTTATCTTAAAGAGTTTCTCAGAAATCATCGAAATATCAAAGTCAGATTTGTTCTTGTTTGCATGATGGAGCAAATGGGAAAGTCAAGCGATGGAAAGTCAAGTCTTTCCATTCAAGATAAAGCATATTTTAATTCTGAAACACATATCAATCTTGAATCAACTGATGTAAAAGAAATATTGATTAAAGTTATTCGCTCCATAATTGAAAAGATTGCAATTTATCAGAAGAACGGAAGTGGATGGTATTTCAGGGAAATAGTACATCTTGAGATACACACTGTTGATTACAATCCAATGAGAGGTTCATCTTATATTCCCCTTCCAGATTGGATAATGCGTAAGAAAGCTTTATTAAATATTAAAAATAAAGATGAGAAATGCTTTCTATGGTGTGTACTTAGATACCTTCATCCAAAGGGAAAGAATGCGGAACTATTAACAGATTTGAGACAATATGAAAATAGCTTGAATACAAAAGGAATAAAATTTCCTGTCAAATTAAAAGACATTTCAAAATTCGAAAAATTCAATCCAGATCTCCCAGGGATAAACGTGTTTTCAGTCAATGAGAGAAACAAGTTTTACCCTCTCCGAATGGCACAGAGAGATCCTCAGAAAACAATCGATTTGTTCCTCTTTGAAGAAGAAGGGAAATATCATTATTTACTTATCAGAAATTTTTCAAGATTATTTCGATCTCAAATAACATCGAGAACGAATGGGAAAATACACATTTGCAAAAGATGCTTTTCCCATTTTTCAAAGGAAGAATTATTTCAGCGTCATATTGAATATTGTTCTCCCAATGAATCAGTTGTTGTAAAAATGCCTCTAAAAAATAGTAAACTTGGTTTTAAAAATTATTTTAAAAAGCTTCCAATCCCTTTTGTGGTTTACGCTGATTTTGAATGTTTTACCAAATCCATTGAAACATGTAATCCCAATCCAAATGAATCTTATACCCAAGATTACCAGAAACACGAACCGTCGGGTTTTTGTTTTTATATCAAAGGAATAGTTTCAAATATTTTTAAACCAGTTTGTTTTACAAAACAGAAAGAAAGTGATAATGTAGCGGAAATATTTGTTTCAAAACTTGCCAAGGTGACACAAAAAATTTACGATGATTTTTATTGTCATCCAAAACCTCTCAGATTAACAGAGGAAGAACAAGCATCTTTTGATAAAGCCAGGATCTGTCATATTTGCAATAAAGGATTAAAAGATGATAAAGTGCGAGATCATTGTCATTTTACCGGGGAATATCGAGGAGCTGCTCATAACAGCTGTAACCTTCAATGTCGAAAACCATTGATACTGCCTGTCATACTTCATAATCTTCAAGGATATGACGCGCATTTGTTTATAAAAAAACTTTCTGGTTTGAAGGGTGAGTTGAATTGTATTCCATCGACTGAAGAGAAGTATATATCGTTTTCAAAGAAGATTAAAGTTGATGAATACAGATCCAAGCGAACTGGAGAAATGGTGACTTTGAATTTTGAAGTCAGATTTATTGATTCTTTTAAATTTTTGCAAACCAGTCTTGCAAATCTTGTTGGAAATCTGCAACCGGATGATTTTCATAGTACAAAAGAGATAATGAAAGATAATATTGAACTTCTTACTCGGAAAGGTGTTTATCCCTATGACTATATTGGTTCTCTTGAAAAGTTGACTGAAACACAACTTCCAGCCAAAGAGAAATTCTATTCAAGATTGAATGATGAAGACCTTTCGGAAGAGGATTACCAACATGCTCAAAATGTTTGGTCAACATTTGGTTGTCAAACAATCAGAGATTATCACGATCTCTATCTTAAAACAGACGTTCTTTTGTTGGCGGATGTTTTTGAAAACTTTCGTAAAACATGCCTGAAGCATTACAAACTGGATCCGGCGCATTATTATACATCTCCTGGATTGGCTTGGGATGCTTGTCTCAAAGAAACTGGACAACAACTTGAATTACTGTGTGATTATGATATGTTGATGATGTTTGAGAGAGGAATCAGAGGTGGAATGACGCATATAGCAAAACGATATTCGGAGGCAAATAACAAATATATGAAAGATTATGACCCAGAAAAGCCTTCCAAATACATTCAATATCTTGATGCAAACAATTTATATGGTTGGGCCATGAGTCAATCACTTCCTACGGGAGGATTTAAATGGATTTCCAATTTGACAAAAGAAAAGGTGATGGAAATTCTTGAAAAAGCAAATAGCAGCATGAATAACATGGGAAAGAGGGGTTATATATTCGAGGTTGATTTAGAGTATCCAAAGGAATTGTGGAAGTCACATAACGATTACCCTCTTGCTCCAGAGAAGAAGAGAGTTGGGGGAGTTGAGAAACTCATTTCTCACTTCAAACCTCGTAACAAATATGTTATTCATTATCGAAATCTGAGGCAGTGTCTTGAGTTGGGTTTGAAAATCAAAGCTGTTCATCGAGGAATTTCTTTTAAACAGAGTTCTTGGATGGAGCCTTATATCAGGAAAAATACTGAACTCAGGAAAACAGCGGCCAATGGATTTGAGAAAGACTTTTTTAAGTTGATGAATAATTCTGTGTTTGGAAAGACTATAGAGAATATTCGGAAGAGACAAAATGTGTTTCTGGTTGATAATCGAGAAAAAGCTTTGAAATTAACGAGTCGACCTATTTTCGAAAGAGCAACAATATTTGATAAAAATTTGGTTGCGATTCACTTGAAGAAAACTGAGGTATATTTTAACAAACCTGTTTATGTCGGTCAGGCGATATTGGATTTGTCAAAACTGTTGATGTTCGATTTTCACTATAATTTTGTCCAAAAAAAATATTCTTATAAAAAAGCCAGGTTGCTATTTACAGATACAGATTCCCTCATGTATGAGTTAAAAACCGACGATTTTTATGCGGATATTTCAGCAGATATTAAAAAAAGATTTGACACGTCTGATTTTTCTCCAAATCACAAGTCAGGAATATTAACGGGTGTAAATAAAAAAGTGATTGGGTTGTTTAAGGATGAAGTGGCTGGTCGGCAAATAACTCACTTTGTCGGTCTCAGACCTAAGATGTATTCTTTCAAAATCGAAGAATCAAATACTGTAAAAAAATTAAAAGGAATTAAGAAGGCAGTTATCAAAAAACAGATTGAATTTGAAGATTATGTTCGGTGTTTATTTTCGGGAGAAAAACAAATGAGAAGTATGAATATCATTAGGAGTGAGAACCATGATATTTATTCAAAAGAAGTCAATAAATTAGCTTTGAGTGCGGAAGATGACAAAAGGATTTTATGCAAAGATAAAATTAATACTCAAGCAATTAGATAAAAAAATAATTTAAAGATTTATAAATATCAATTTATAAATCATGACCAACCGAGAATATGTTAAATATCAAGGAATTAAATTTTATAGACATCTTTTTAGCGAGGATTACTTAGCTAGTAAAAACGGAAAAATTTTAAGTTTAAAATGGAATAAGAGAAGGATTTTAAAATTAAGTATCAATAGTTGGGGATATTTATTTTTTAATTTTTACGAAAACAATAAAAAAAGAATTTATTATGTACATAGATTTGTTTACGAAACATTTAAAGGAAAGATACCAAAAGGAATTCATACAGACCATTGTGACAACAATAAAAAAAATAATTCAATCAACAATTTACAGCTACTTTCTCCAAAAGAAAATCAACAAAAATCAAATTGTAAAAAAGTAAATTCTTTAAACTTGGAAACAAATGAAAAAAAGATTTTTGATTCTTTGTCTCAAGCTTCTGAATTCTATCAAATTATTAATTCATCAATTACATTAAACTGTCAGAAAAAGATAAAATTTTGCAAATCAAAGAAAGACGGAAAGAAATATAAATTCTCTTATTTATAAACTTATTTATTTAAGCTATAAAAATAAAAATGCCTTTTACAGAAAATGAAATAAAAAAATATTTTGATATTCTTTGTAGTTACACCAAATCTCCAGAGAAAACCGATCAAAAGACCTCTTGCTCAAATTGTCAGGGGAGTGAATTTGACTTGGTTGCAGGATATGTATTTTGTATGAATTGTGGCCGCCAAAATGGTCGTTATTTTGATTCATTTGATAAAAAAGACCAAGACCGATTGCTTTTCCGAAAAAAAAGTATCTATCAGCGCAAGTACCATTTTGAAAAGAAAGTCAAACAAATTTCAAAAAGATTAAATCTCTCCGAAGATGAGAAATACAATCTGTATTTAAAATTGTTAGAAATAGATAACAGCTTCTTGGAAAAATTAAATAAACAATTCAGTCGAAAAAGAACTATTAATATCGTATTTCTTATAAAAAAAATTTTGGAAGAAATGAATAATCCCAAACACAAACTTGTTGAACTTAATATCGGAGATCAAACTATGGAAAATTATCAAAACTGGTGGTACAGTTACAAATCACTCAATACCTCTGTGAAAAATCCAGTAAATGATTCCGGTTAAATACCCAAGTAATTCAGATTTGATTGGTGAGTTGAAAGTGTAAACACAGCCTCGACCGAGATTGAAATGTTTCCGGAATTCGCGAAAAGCGAGATTGAATATAAGGTGATTGGATAGTACTGACGAGTTTGATCTGCAACTGTGTCTGAAGTCAGATAGTTTGTAAAGGACTTGATTAAAGCCCAATCTTTGAGTGAAATATTTTATATATAAGTACTGATAAACCAAACAGGCCTTAATAAAGTTATCATCGTAGAATTTTGTTTTATGAGAAGGAAAATAAAAGTTAACATATGATACAATTGAATCTAACATCTTTTATCTAAAAGACAGATAAAAGATGAAAAATATTATTACAAATTATTTAAAATAAATTCTTTTTATAGTATAAAAATACTTTTTATAATTTATATTTTGTAATAATCTTTATCTATATTTGGATTGGATTCTAACATCTTCTATCCAAGTTTTAGATGAAAAATATTATTACAAATTATTTTAAATAAATTCTTTTTATAATATAAAAATACTTTTCTTAAATTATATTTTGTAATAATCTTTATCTACTTAAATTAACATCTTTTATTTAAGAAAGAAAAGATGAAAAATATTATTACAAATTATTTTATTAGAATCTTTTTTTATACTAAAAATAAATTTTTCTTTTTATATTTTGTACAAACCTTTTTCAATATTTTTTTTTATTTTATCTTTGATTACTTTTACAATATTCAAATCGTTTGGATCGGAATATTTGAAAGTGTACTTATTATTGTTTAATTTTGATGATGCTGTTTTTCTCTTTCCATCTGCGATTAGTTTAATAGATCCAGCGTTAATCTGAAGTGCTTTAGAAGCCTGGTATATTGAGTTAAAAAATCTGTTTTCATTGGTTGTCAGATTAGTTGCCACAATTTTTCTGTTTTGACCTTCTGGATTAGAGGATTCGTTTAAGACACGTTTCAAATTATCTGGCCTGTTATTTAGCTTATCTCCGTCAATGTGAATTATCCTGAAGTATTTATTTGTTTCCTCGTTATTAAAGGCTTCCCAAATAAACTCGTGTTTCAACAAGCTAATCGGGTTTGAACCTCGAGGTCGAATTGAGATTCTAACAAAGCCATTCTTAGATGGTTTATTTCCAATTTCTCTTCCTGTTCTTGAGTTATAAACACCACCGCTATCAGTTGTGAAGAATCTTGAATAAGAAGGATGAAAATACTTTGTCATAGTTGATAAATATTATTACAATTTATATTAAATCAATTTTATTTTTATGATAAAAATAAAATTTCTTTTTTATATTATGTAATAATCTTTTACAAATATTTCTTATTATATCTCTTTGAGAATCTATCTGCAACAGGTGATTGGTCGATTATCATTTCGTCTATCAATTTCATTCGATCAATAAACTCTTGTTTATTGAATTCATCACCTCTCAAAGCTGATCGCAGTTCAACCAATACTTTCTCATAAGTTGTAAATGCTATCTGTGACATTTCAATCTTTTTCTTGTAATTCTTCATTTTTGAAATCGAACTCACAATCACTCCAAGACCATTGATAACGCCCAGGATTATTGGATTGAGTGTTATTCCTCCAGCAATAGTTCCCACTACAACTAGTCCTCCTCCAGACAGAGTAAGTGTTTCATCAAGAATTTTATATCTTTTGAAAGATTTCTTAAAACACCAGAATTTCTTGTGATAATGTTTATAGAAGTCTTTGAGAGTTTTGATCTCTGATTCTGTTAGTGAGTTATCAATGTGATTAAATTCAAACAAGTCCTTCATTTATTTATTTAGAGTATATAACTACCATTTATTTTCTCTTGAATCATTATCCTTTTAAATGCTTCGGAGTCAAAGTCGTAAAAATTAGGAGAAAACATAATTTTGTTCATAATTCCATCTTCAGTTGTAAAGTCAAAATCTTGATCGGGTACGTAATTAGCGCTGTCTAGAGTTAATGTTGAGCTGTAGTTACTCAAGTTAACTTTTGTAACAATTGTATCAACACTATGCGCCAACCATAAAACAATTTTTTTTCCATTAAAACCATTTGGTAAACTAAAAAATTGTCTTTTACTCGAGGTAAGTAAAGTTAAATAACCAGCAGCTTTAGTATAATTTAAACTCATTAAATGTTGGTTATTTTGTTTATTTTTCTTAACTAAAGCAAAATCTCTATTATCCCAGTGATAAAAAACCATGCACAGGGTATAATTTCTAAAATTATCAGAGGGATTCAAACTAATAGTGTAATTATTAATATTTAATCCTTCCTTTTTGATATTACTTATGTCTTTATCTGGTATAGTAATACCATTTGAACTATGAAGGTGATTTAAGCCACTAATTACAATACCAGATGCACCTCTTTTTAATTCGTAATTATTTGCATCTGTAAAATCATAAATTTGTTCAAAGAAACGACTATAAACATGGTTTACCGTAAAAGGAATCAACTCTTTTACCATTCCAACTGTTGCAGCACTACTATTCAGATTTCTATTGAGAGCAAGGTTCAATATACTTAGATTGTTTGCGTTAATGTCAACATTGAACTTTACTTGCGTTCTAAAAATTTCAAATGATTTATGATAGTCATAAACTTTATCCGGGTCGATATTGCTAACTTTGCTCATAATACCATAAGCAATCATGTAAACACCAGAAAACTGAAGTGGATACACAGCCAGATCATTTCCATTATTTGGAATATTAACCAAAATGTGAATAAAGAACCTGCTTCCAGTTGTCAACTTCTTGAAATTAATAATGACTCTGTGGTAATACATAAATTGTGTTTGGTTTTTTGAATCGGTGAATCTGTGTTGAAGTTTTTTTACACTAACATTTCCAAGCTGTAATCCTTGTGACGTGTTGCCATCAACACTTATCTGGGTTTTATGCCAAAGAAGATAATCAGTGTTAAGTATTTCAAGACAAAGGGTATAATCAGCACCTCCAACTAATCTGTAAAAATTAAGACCTATCTTATACTTATAACCACCTTGAAAATTCTTTAATATAGTTGTATAAAGAACTCTTGTATTGTATTCGTGAAAGTTTCCTTTAAGAGTTGGAAGGTAAGTTATCTTTTTTGGAATAAAACTAGTTCTATTATCTATTTCATCTGTCCATTGAGACGGACTTGACATCAGAAAAGCAAACTCATCTTTGTAATGACTTGGTTGAACTTGAGTTTGGTGCAGATGACCATCAACATACTTTTTGGTGACTGCATCCGAATCTGAAGTTGGATCTTCAAGATTAATTATTTTATGTCCACCGATATTAAGATCTGAAGTCATAACCCTACTTCCATCTTTTTTAAAGAAAGAACTGAAATCTTGGTTAGAAAGGCTATCATCCACGTACTTTTTGGTACTAGCATCTGTGTTGTTTGTTGGTGTTTGTAAGTAAGTTATTTTTTTATTATTCATGTTCAAATGATTTGTCATCATATTTGATCCATCAACGTGAAGATAAGCAAGATCACCATAAGCCAATGGTATTGGTTGTTTGGAACCAGTTGGATTTGGAAGATTAAAAATTCTTTTGTTATTCATATCCAAATTTCCAGTCATTTTTCTTGTTCCATCCAGTTTTAAAAATACACTGCCATCAACTTTGGAATCGTCAACATATTTTTTATTTGCAGCATCATCATTGTTTGAAGGTGTTTTGAGTTTTGTAATTGAGAATTGACTTTTCATATCAATATTTGAATCTACTGTCAAAAGTGATGTTTTTCCTCCTCCAGAATTAGTATCAACATATTTCTTGGTTGCTGAATCGGTGTCTGATGTTGGTACTCCAACATTTGTCAATTTTTTTCCAACCATGTCATAATTTCCATCTGCGGTGAGATTAAACCCAACACCTGGAGCTCCTTGAACTCCTTTTGCAAATTGATAATGATTAGAAGAGTGTTCATTAAATATTCCCATCTTATTTATTATTTAGATAATCAGTGAAGTTTTTTGAAATGGTTTTTTTTGGTTTGTTAACGTAAAGAAATGAGAATGGTTTTTTAGTTGCTTCTTTATATATTTCTTTATCAACTCCCAATTCAGACGATATTCTGTTTGCTTCTCTGGATGATGGAAATTCGTACAAACAGTAATGAGAACAATTCAATCTAATATCTTTTGGTGTTTTATAAAATGATTGACTCAAATAAATAACCGAACAATTTTTATGTCGACCTTGAATAAAATAATCAACGATTTGTCTCTGATTTTTATCACAAACATAATCATCAAATATCACAAGTTTTTGATTGTCTTCGTATTCCATTTCTGTTACAGGAGTTATTTCATCATTACTCACAGAAAGGATTTCACAACCGAATTTATGCGATAATTCTCTCATTTTTTGCATCAGTCTCTTATATTTATCTTGCTCTAAATTTCGAGCGTAAAGATAAATCTTATCGTAATATAGCAGAGGTTGCATTAACATGTGATAAAGCAAATTAGTTTTACCACTTCCACTATTTCCACAAATCAGCATTCGAAATGTATCCGATGGCATGAAAGGAAACAACTGCTTGAAATTTTTATCTCTGTTATTTCTGTTATCATAATTTGGTATCTCCATTTTATATAATAAATATATAAATGGATATCGAAGAAATGAAAAAATATTCACAAAATAAGATTGAAGCCGATAATCTTATTAAACAGGTGAGACAACGAATAAAAGAGACTACTTGGGAAAAACAAAATTTGAGAGAAGGATTTACTGAAACATTCAAACCTCTGATTTCTCAGTTTGAAGATCCTGGAAAAGATTCCAAAAAACAAAATATTTTTACTCAAAACCAAAAAATGTTGCAAAATCAGTTGGCACTTACAGAAGGTATCAGAGCCAATCAAAAAGCCATTACAGACGGATTTAGTCAGTTTGAGAGATTGGCTGATATGCAAGAATTACCAAGAGCTATTGAAGATGAAGAAGATGATAAAGACGATCAAACTCGAGCTCCAACACCAAAACTAACTTCTGTTATATCTCCATCACCATCTCCTCAAGTTAAAAAAGAAGAAGAAGAAATTAAAGTAAAAGTAAATAAAAATTATTTTGATAGATATTTACTTAGTAAAGAATCGCAAGATATACTAAAAGATAATGGTTTTGACGAACTTCCTTCTTATTATTTTGATAAAAATATTGAAGAACTTGAAAAAAGAATTGATAACGTTCAAAGTGATTTAGCAGGTCTTCATGAAAATCTTAAAAATAAAGCAAATTTTGTTTATGATGATAACAAATATTATAAAGCTGTATCTACAGCAATAAAAAGGGGACCTAATCCAGAAACAAAAAAACAAATAGAAACTTTCAATGTAATAAGCATATATGTAAAAAATTTAATAGATATTTCGGATTTAAAAAAAAAGCAAACTGGTTCAGGATTGTTTAACACCCCCCAAGAACTGATTCGTAGATTAGAATTACTCAATGGATCTCTTGCCGCAGGAAACAATGGTGTGCTGCCTGAATTTATTCAAATAGCTCATCGATTGCGAGATCTCAGGATCCTGACTAATAACCAACTTAACAAACTCCTCAGAAAAGTTATCTGAACATAGTATAAATGAATGAAAGTGCTATTCATATTTCATCTGTTAAAAGAGAAAAAATAGGTGTAAACAAATCACATGATTTCTTGGTCAAATTTAATCCTCCTTTGAAACTTGATTCACAATTCAAGCATTATCTCGCTTTGGATAGGTTGTCAATGACTTACTCCTGGTACAATATCCGAAGTAGTTATAAAAATAATACAATTAAATACACCCATGACGGATCTACATGGCAGACTATCACCTTCACAGACGGTATGTATTCTTACTCAGACATAAATGATTACATTCATCAATACATGGAACAAAAGAATCATCACACAACAGATGCAAAGGGTGCGAAAAATTACTCAATAAATCTGAATTTCATTCTTTCCACTTATCGTGTTTTGATAACACTTGAGGGAAGTTTTCAACTCGATCTGAGAGGAACAGATTTCGGAGAACTCATTGGATTTGAGAAGAAACTCGTGACTAAAACTGAATATGGAACCAAACTTCCAAATATCACAAAATCTATTGATTCTCTTAATATTAATGTTAGTGCTATAAAAGACTCCGTTGTAAATGGTGTTAATACAAACACGATAGCAGTTATTCCAACGGATAATTTGACAAGGTCGTATCCTTTTACATTTGAACCATTTAGACCTCTTTACTGCCCTGTAAGTTCTAATACTATTTCTGAAATGCATATAACAGTAAATGATTCACTCAGTCAACCTATTGACTTGAATGGTATTGATTGGTTTATGACACTGTTGCTTCGCCATACAGAAGATAACAATGTTGTATAATTATATAAATAAAATGATGCGACAATCAGAGTTTAAAAAAAAATATGATCCTGACACAGGAAAGTTTTCAAGAAATCACATATATGGAGAAGGAATAATGGATACAGTAAAATCTTTTCTTAGTAAAAAACCAACCAAAAAAAAGGTGACATTTGCTCCACCTCCCAAACCAACCCCTGCCAGTTCAAATAAAAATGTTGGTGACAAAATAGTAAAAATGCTTTCTGGTAAAAATCCTCCATATCTTAAAACAAATAATCGGCAAGAAATCAATAATAAAGCACTTCAAATTATGACTGGATCTGGAAAGAAAAAATAATATAATCTAATTATTAAAATGAAGTCTTTTAGAAATCCAAAATATCTTGAAAGATATGAAGATGTTGTTTTTGACCTTGAACAACCTTTGGATGTAGCACCAGCAAATGGCGCTTACCAAAACAAAACAGGAATTAGATTTATAGCTGATAACACAGGTGAGGCTACTCCATTTGATTGGTATAATGCAAAACTTTCTGTAGATTTCAAAGTCAATAAAGTGGCGGATGGGGCTGCTATTGATGCGGATGGGGCTACAGATAACATGGGAGTTGTGAATGGTTCTAGTTCTCTCATTGAAAAGTTAACTATTCTTGCAAATGGAAGAGATGTGTATAGTTGTAACTACGCTAATCATGTTGTCAATATTAAAAATTTGTTGGAGTATAATCGCTCGTATGTTGATAGTGTTGCAACAAATGAATTTTATTATCTTGACACATCACGAAATTCTAATAAAGCTGAATTTACTCTTAATGCTACTCCAGTTGTAACTGGAAGAAATGCAAATTACAACAAAGGTTTTGCCATTAGAAAAGCCCTTCTGGGTGACTCAGGGACGGTGCATTGTGAAATTCCTCTTAACAGATACTCATTTTTTGAAGCACTTGAGGATAAGCTGCTTCCAAATACAAAAATTGAGTTAAATATAGAATTAGAATCCGATGATAATATAATCTGGAGAACCGGCGCAGGAGCAGACGCTGCTTGTAGAGTTATTTTAACAAAATTGCAATTGTTTGTTCCAAGATTAGTATTCAATTCAGAAGGACAAAAACTTTACGCTGATAATTATCTTAAACCCTTCAAATGGACTTATCTTAATGAAGTGGTTGAAAGATCAAATAATATCCAGCAACAAACAGGACAATTCAGAATAACGAATGGTATTTCAAAACCACGCCATGTATTTGTTTGGGGAATTAACACAGCAAATATTGAAAACCAACAACAAAATCCATTTTTGTACAACACTTTTAGTTTGGCAAACAATAGGAATATTTCACATTGCTATCTTGAAGTTGGAAATGGAAATGAATATCCCGATATTGCCTTTAAACCAGCTACAGATCCAGCAAGAGTTTTCAGAGAAGTAATGGGTTATGTTTATGCTAACAATGATTTTCAAGGAGGCACTCTTCTCAATAGACAAAATTTTGAAAATCTTTTCCCATTTGTTTACTTTGATCTTACAAAACAAAAAATAGATTTGAAAGATGGAGTTACAAAATTATCTTTTCATTACGAATTAAACGGCAATCCAAACGCTGATTATAATATTTACTCTCTTGTTCTTCATGAAAGAGAAGCAGAAATAGAACAGAAAAGTGGAAAACTACTTCTCAGAGCTTGAGAAAAAAATTTAATATAACTTAATATATAAAATGACAACTTACATTCAATACGGAGTAAAACTTTCAGACGGACAAAAATTAAAACTGTTAAAAGCAATTCAAAATAAATCACAACTAACACTTCGATTAAAACATTCTCATCTCAGTGGGCCTGATGAGTTAATGTTGACCCAAAGACAAATAACAAAGATAAAAAAATCACTTGCAAATGGAACAGGATCAGACTTGAAAATAAGCCAAACACAGATTACACGTTCAGTAAAACATGGAGGAAACCTTTTCACAAGTCTGGCAAGACTTGGTTCAAAACTTCTTCCCCTTGCAGTAAAAGGAGTTTCAAAAGTTGCTCCTGCACTTGCTACTGGAGCTGCAAATGCACTTGGAGAAATAGGATTAAAAAAACTGTTTGGAAGAGGAATTCCAATTCCAAAAAAGTTTTGGAAATCTCTTCCTCCGTTTTCTAATGAGTTTACCAAGGCTCAAATAGATCAAATTAACAAAGTTTTCAAGACAGGAGGACGACTTGTTATCAAGCCGACTCAAAAACAAATAGAAGGTGGACTCTTGGGAACACTTGCATCAATCGGAATTCCAATGGCAGTTAGTCTGCTTCCAAAGTTGTTTGGATCTGGTCTTCAGGTTGATAGGGGATCTTCTAGTAATACGAGAAATGTTTATGTTCCAACCACACAAGGAGAGGGTTACTATCCACCCCCCTTTAATGGTAGTTGGGAAAACCCAATAGGAATGGGGGTAAAAAAAAAGGCAAAAAAAAAGTCCAAAGGCAAAGGAATTCTGTTGGGAAAAAACAGCCCATTCAACTCAATTCCCATAATAGGAGACATTTTGTGATTAAACCCCTTTCAAACTTTGACTTGATGGAATGGGTAAAAAAACTTGGCCTGAGACATTTCAGAGGAATTTACAGTCGAGACAACCTTCCTCAAAAGATAAAAAAAGAAATTGGAATAATTAATCTTGATGATATGCAAGGGCCTGGCACTCACTGGGTTTGTTACAGAAACTTGGATTCAGTAGTCGAGTATTTTGATCCATTTGGTCTGATAATGCCGAATGAGGCTTTGAAGTATTTCAGGTCTTCTGGAAAACAAATTATTTATTCAATAGATGAAATACAAAATCGAAACACTGTTCTTTGCGGTTATTGGTGTCTTTACTACTTGTTTGAGAGACAGAATGGAAAAAGTATTTTGGATGTTATTCACAATCCTCATTTTGACAATGATAACAGTGATTTTATAAAAGAATACTTTGGAGGATAAAGATTATTACAAAATATAAAAAGAAAATTTTATTTTTAATATAAAAAAAGATTCTAATAAAATAATTTGTAATAATATTTTTCAAGATTAAATATAAAATTTATATTTAATCTGAATCCACTGGTGCATCCTTCATCTTTTTAACCTTCTCAACCTTTCTTTCCAATTCTTTCACAGTATCAACAATAGAATCAAATTTTGTGTAAATATCAATCAATCTAAAAAGTTTTTTCTTTTTATCGGATTTGATTTTCAACCAAGAATATTCTCCTTTTCTTATTTTTTCCCACATCTCACATTCACCAGCCATTAAAACTCGTGAAAGATCTGGATTTTTACTCCGAAGAATCTCAAACTCTTCAATTATCTTTGTTCTTACTTCTTTCTCAAAATCTTTGAGTATTTCAACATCCATATTTTTTTCTATCTCCGAAAAGAATTTAGCTTCCATTTATCTTTAGTTTATACTAAATCATAGTTCTATTACCAACTACTTCTTTTTTTAACATACAAATTTCATTTTTAATACTTTTTATCCCGTCATTTAAATCTTCTTCAATTAAATCTAAATTTTGTTCTATTTTTTCTACAAAAATATTAAACTGTTGCTGGTTAAAATGTAACATTTTTTCAATTGAACATAACCTTCCTTCTTTTGCAACAGGTAAATTTACATTTTCCATATTCATAGGCCTATTCGCAATAAAAGGCATATTAAAATTTTTTCCAATTTTTTGATTAAAATCCATTTTATTAATAGTTTAATTATTTTTAAATTAAAATAAACAATTTCCTTTTACTATCCTGCATAATAAACCAGATTCTTCTTTCATATCCAAAAGAATATCAAATATTTTCTTGAAACGATTATCACTCTTTAATCTTGCAATATTAACATATTCAAAACTCTCATTAAGCAAATTATAAATCTCATTTAATTCACTTTTTACAAAATCAACTCTCGCTGACATTTTATCTAAACATTATACTAAATGAAAGAATTATATTGTTTAAAAGATAAAAAGAAAACCCCTAACGCAGAACCAAGTGGTTTCCAAAAAGATATAAGAGGAAATTTGCAATTTTTTTGTCATTGCGCTATTTGTGGAAGAAAAAAAGTTAGTTATGTTAAAAATGAACAAATTGTAAAAAAATCAAAAAACTAATTAGCCCGCCTGAGAAGGCGGGCAAGCAATCTGGAGGAGATTTATTTGACACTGTTGTTGGAACAGCTGCAGATGCATTCGTTGAACATGCTATTCCTTGGATGGGAAAAAAAACACTCGAAATGGGGCGATATGGAGCAAGTGAGTTAATGAGAAATAAAAAACTTCAAAAAAAAGCTGTAAATTACGGAATCAATAAACTGACGCCTTTTATCCAAGATTCTGTTGGATCAGCAATGGATCAACTATCAACCAAAGTCAGACCCAAAAAGAGATATAAAACCAACAGACGTGATTTGGATGGAGCTGGAATTGATCCAATGACTGTTGTAAAAAAAGCACCAGAAATTGCTATGAAAACAACTCAAGAATTAATTCCATCTTTGAAACCAGTTTACGATCGATATAAATCTGGTGATATCATGAAATCAGCTTTTGGATCGGATCATGGCCTGGCATCTGGTAAATTCTGGAGACGACCCACAGCAGCTGAAGAAGCCAAGATGGGAATAATACGAAAAGGAAGTAATCCTGAATTATTTTTCAAATTTGAAAAACCTTCTAGAAGAATGAAAAAGACAAGATTTTTTGAGAACAATCCAGAAGCTCTGGCAGATATAAATAATATCATTTCATCCAATCCTGATACATGGCCTCAGATCCTGAGAACCAAATATCAAATTATTATTGATGAACACTTCTGGGAAAATAATCCTCTGACAAGTTTTGGAAGTGGAGTTGATATTCATAAAACCATTCTTAAAGTCGCACCACGTAAAGGATTTACACTTCCTGGTCATAAGTATACTGGCCCCGGTAATCCACTGGAATCTCAATTGAGATATGATCCTCAGACTGGTGAGATATTGGAAATATTTGAACAACCAACTGGACGAACAGATGCAGTAAGTATGCAACACGATGTTGATTACTCTGTCTGCGGTAACAGACCATCCAATGAACAAGTGAAATGTAAAAATGAAGCTGATAGAAAAATGATAAAAGCCCTGGATGCAATTCCTCGAAACCAGAGACAATGGGGACATTTTTTAGCAAGAACAATGATTAATACAAAACAAAAACTTGGGCTTGGACTTCAAAAAAACGCGAGTCGGCGTTGAGTAGTGATTGGTCTCAACAATTAGCCGATGAACTTCACAAACCAATCACAAGAAACTTTCAAAAGAGATCAGTCATCTCAAATGGAATTGATGATATCTGGGCTGCTGATTTGGTAGAAATGCAAAAGTTTGCTAAGTGGAACAAAGGAATTAAATATTTGCTGATGGTTATTGATGTGTTTAGTAAGTATGGTTGGATAAGAGGTCTGAAAGACAAAAAAACTGAAACTGTGAAAGAAGCATTTGATGATATTTTTGAAAGAGGGCGTCAACCAAAGATGTTATGGACTGATAAAGGTTCTGAGTTTATCAGTAAACATTTCAAAGATTTTCTGAAAAGCAAAAATATTAAACTATATCACACTGAAAATGAAGAGAAATCTAGTGTTGTTGAAAGATGGAATAAAACAATGAAAAACAAGATGTGGAAAATGTTTACTGTGAATAACAACACTGTTTACGCAGATAAGATAGATAAACTGGTTAATGATTACAATAATACGAGACATTCTAGTATTAAAATGACTCCTGTTGAAGCGAGTAAAAAGAAGAATGAAAAAACAGTTTGGTCTAATTTGTATGGTGAATCTATTTACTTGAAACCTGAAAAACCAAAGTTCGAGATTGGAGACCATGTTAGAATTTCAAAGTACAAAAGAAAGGTATTTGATAAAGGTTACACGCCAAACTGGACAGAGGAAATATTTGTGATTGATAAAATTATTCCATCAAAACCTGTTACTTATTCTATTGTTGATCTGATGTCGGAATCGATAAAAGGATCTTTTTACGAACAAGAACTACAAAAAGCAAAACAGCAGACTTTTAGAATAGAAAAAATTATCAGAAGAGATAACAAGAAAAAGATGGCATTAGTAAAATGGAGTGGATATCCTGATAAATTTAACTCATGGGTGAGTTTCAAGGACTTGGTTAATTTTTAATACAAATTTTGTATTAAAAATCTCATGTTTATTCCTCAATGTCGGAAATAATTAAATCTTCAACATCACCAACCTCAACAGTCACATCATCATCACTTTCACTATCAACTTCTTCCTCAGTTATTGTTAGAAGAGATTCTCGAGGTTTCAATGGTCTTACATAACACTCATGAACTTTTATTTGAATAGATGTAACAGTCTTGCTCAAGAATATTCCTTCAACTATCAATGCCATTTTGACATTGCAATATTGATCAATATATTTAAAAGGATTCAAATCTTTTTTCCCCTTGGTCTTGAATAGAGAAAGTATTTTCTTTGACTTCTCAGAGTAAATAAGTTTTGCGTAAAGAACTGGTGCAGCTGACTCATCTTTTCTTGTTTTCTTCTTTCCTTTTTTATCAACAAATTCAACCTGTTTATAATAAAGGGGGGAAGATAGACTTGATGCCATATCAGATCCGTATTCAGTTTCAAGATGTTTACAACATATTTCCATGATATTATTCAAGGTATCAAAAAATGCTTTTTCCTCCGTATTTGGTTCGGTATCTTTTCCCCAGAGGCAAACTGGAATGCTATAACCAACAAGTTTGTTATTTTCTTGGTTTTTCTTTTCATTCACTCCAAAAGAGAAAAGAAACGGAGTTTCAATTACGAGAGCACCTTTCTTTCCATTTGGGTATTTGACTTCAATTGGGATTCGTTTGTATTTGATTTTGCTATCTTTGACTTTGAA
Source organism: Porites divaricata (assembly GCA_038088405.1). NCBI lineage: Eukaryota > Metazoa > Cnidaria > Anthozoa > Scleractinia > Poritidae > Porites > Porites divaricata. The sequence goes on from JBBMOI010000018.1 coordinate 4,488,784, forward strand.
TTCTTTGGCTTCATTGAAAATAATATTTTCTGGTGTGAGACGATCGTAACTTGACAACTGCATTTTATTATTAGAAAATATTATTTTTTAAATTAACATTCTTTTTGAGCCTTATTTTCTTCATCAAGACATACTTCATCAATCATTTATTTTTACAAAATATAATTTGTAATAATATTTTTTCATCTTTTTATATAAATCTTTATAAAATTAAAATAACACAACCTTCTCCATCTGAAACCGAAAATCAATTTGATATTAAGTTTCATGAATTTAATGATAATTATGATTTAGCAGAAGAAGATCCTGAAAAAGCAAAAGATTTATTTTTTATAGAAATTAATAATAAAAAGAAAAATTATAACATATATAAAAATGATCCTATTAAAGCACAAAAGTTAGTCTTGGATATTCTTGAACAACAAATAAATCATTTCGAAAAACATAAAGATACTGAATCTATACAAGCATGTTACCTTTTAGAATGTGATAGAATAATTGGATCTAATGGATATTGTGTATAAACTTCGATAAAGGTTTCTACAATATAAATAAATCAAAATTATTTTTATAAATATAATTAAACTTTTCTAAATATATTTTGTAATAATCTTTATCATAATTCTTTCATCCAACCCAACCCACCCCATCTCCAAACAAATCTGATAAACATTTCTACAATATAAATAAATCAAAATTATTTTTATAAATATAATTAATCTTTTCTAAATATATTTTGTAATAATATTTTTCGCGATTGAAACTATCATTCCCACCCACCCCCACCCACCAAAACAAATCCGATAAACATTTCTACAATATAAATAAATCAAAATTATTTTTATAAATATAATTAATCTTTTCTAAATATATTTTGTAATAATATTTTTCGCGATTGAATTCTTCTAGAGTAGTTAATAGAGGATGCTTTACCCACAACTTTTACCACCGATTATTTCTGTCATTTCCGCGAGCCCGCAGGGCGAGCCATTAATGTCATAAAGTGTCAAATAAACACAAAAATGACAGAGTTAATGGGAAAATTTAAATATTTCAAAAATTCTTTTAGTATCAAAATATGACAGAGTTAAACTTGAAATAAAAAGTGGGTGCTTGACGGGGTAAAATTTCCCATTAAGTCTGTCATTTTTTGTACTGATGAAATTAGTATGAAGTTAATCAGAGAAATGACAGAAATAATCGGTGGTAAAAGTTAGGGGTAAAGCATCCTCTATTAACTACTTACAACCTTGAGTTTCAGATTGTTGGTGAAGAAAACAAGCCATTGCTTGGAGCATCTGCTATACAAGGAATGCAGCTAATTACAGTAAACACGCAGAACATTCTGGTTGTTGAAGGTTCACAGAGCTCCGAAGGTCTTACCTTGCCTCAAGTTGTTATGCAGTACAAGGATGTCTTTGAGGGAGATGGTATGCTGGAAGACAAACTACATCTTCACGTGGATCAGAACGTAAAACCAGTACAGATGCCTGCTCGCAAACCACCTATTGCCTTGAAGGAGAAATACAAAATGGAGCTTGAGAGATTGGTGCAAAGGGGAATTATAGCAGCGGTTTCAGAACCAACAGAGTGGATTTCATCTACTGTAGTGGTATTAAAACCCAATGGCAAGTTGCGCGTATGTCTCGATCCAAAGCCCCTTAACAAAGCCTTAAAGAGAAACCATTATCCCTTGCCAACTATTGATGATCTACTACCTGAACTGTCTAGGGCACAAGTCTTCTCTGTGGTTGACGTTAAGAATGGATTTTGGCATGTGCCTTTAGATGATGAGAGCAGTAAGCTGACAACCTTTGCTACACCCTGGGGCCGTTTTCGGTGGTTAAGGATGCCTTTTGGTATTTCCCCAGCCCCGGAGGAATTACAGCGTAGGCTTGACGAGGCAATAGAAGGACTTGATGGAGTCAGAACTGTTGCAGATGACATCATTGTGTTTGGTGTTGGAGACACAAAGGATGCGGCCCTGCGAGACCATGACACTAAGTTCCTGAATTTGTTGGAGCGCTGTCGTCAGAAGCACATCACGTTGAACAAGGACAAGCTCAAGTTCAAACTCCATGAGCTGTCATATGTTGGTCATGTCATTTCAGCTGAGGGGTTGAAACCCGATCCGGCCAAGGTAGAGGCAATACTGGATATGCCGTCACCTTCTGACAAGCAAGGAGTTCGCAGATTTATGGGAATGGTGAATTATTTGCAGAAATTTGCGCCTGGTTTGTCAGAGCATACGAAACCTATCAGGGACTTACTAAAGGAGGATGTTGAATTTGTGTGGGAGGAAAGTGTCCATGGGAAGTGCTTCAAGTGTGTCAAGGCCGTGATAGCTTCTGCACCTGTCCTTAAGTTCTTTGACCCAAGGGAGGAAGTTGTGTTACAATGTGATGCTTCTCAGCACGGTTTGGGTGCATGTCTTATGCAGAATGGGCAACCTGTGGCGTATGCTTCTCGGTCGTTGACATCAGCAGAGTCAAACTATGCACAAATTGAGAAGGAACTCTTGGCTATTCTTTTTGGAGTTGAAAAGTTTGAGAGTTATGTCTATGGTAAGAGGTTCAAAGTAGAGACTGATCATAAGCCACTGGAATCAATACTCAGCAAGAGTTTGTTGAGTGCTCCTAAACGTCTTCAGAGAATGATGCTGCGCTTGCAGAACTTTGATTTTGAAGTGGAGTACAAGAGAGGTGCTCTTCTCCATGTAGCTGATACCCTCAGTAGAGCTTACCTACCCTGTGTGCAGATTAAGGATCCAAGAGAGGAAGTCTGCCTCACATTAGATTCTAGAACTTCTCTAGAAAAGGAAGTGGAAAGTGTTAATGCATTCAGCTTTCTGTCTGTTACACCTCATGGCCTGGCTAGAGTCCGGCAGAGTACAGAGGCAGATGGTGAAATGGCCCTCCTAAAGGCCATAATTCAAGCAGGGTGGCCAGATACCCTAGAGGAAGTCCCATGGCGTGTGAAGGACTATTTTCACTTTAGAGATGAACTCGCAGTGCAAGATGGGTTGATTTTGAAAGGGGAGAGGCTAGTGATTCCTCTGAGTATGAGAGAAGAAGTCAAGCAGAAACTGCATCAGAGCCATCTTGGAATACAGAGTTGTCTCAGAAGAGGTAGAGAGGTTGTTTACTGGCCCAAGATGGGTAAGGACATTGAAGATTTCATTTCCAATTGCGATGTTTGCAAGAGCTATCAACCAAATCAGCAGAAAGAACCGATGATTAGTCATGAGATCCCAACAAGACCGTGGGAGAAAGTAGGCTGTGATCTGTTTGACTTTGAGGACAAACATTATTTGGTTTGTGTGGATTACTACTCTGACTACTTCGAGCTAGACAGAATTTGTGACAAGAAAGGCAAGGAGGTAATCTCTAAGCTGAAGTCTCAGTTTGCTCGACATGGGATACCCGTCCAAGTCTTTAGTGACAATGGTCCACCCTTCAGTTCGAAGGAGTTTCAGGAATTTGCATCAGCCTATGAGTTTGAACACTTAACCAGTTCTCCGCGCTACCCTCAGTCCAACGGGAAGGTAGAGAATGCTGTTAAAATTGCACAAAGTATCATGGTGAAAGCACGAGATGCAGGTTCAGACCCAAATTTGTCACTCTTGGATTACCGGAACACTCCAGCTGAGGGAGTCGGAAGTTCTCCTTCGCAGCGATTGTTTGGTCGGAGGACTAGAACACTGTTGCCAACTTCTTCAAGACTACTTGTTCCAGAAACAGTTCAGGGTGTCCCACACAAGCTGAAAGAGAGAAAGGCTAAACAGACTTACTACTACAACAGGGGTGCCAAAGAGCTGAGTAAATTGGAGCCTGGGGATGTAGTGCATATCAAACCTGACAGAGATTCCAAGAGATGGGCTAAAGCCACTGTGGCCAAGGAGGTCGACATTAGGTCATACCAGGTCCGCACTGAGGATGGCCGGACCTACAGAAGGAACAGGAGACATCTCAGGCTCTCCAGGCAGCCATTCTTCAGAGCCATACCTCCTGAGTCTCCAAGTCAACAAGACCAATCTGTCACTGAGGCTGACCTTCCAAGCTGTCCTGTACCTATTTCTGCCAATATGGAAGTTTCGGGTGGTCCCACTATCATCCAGTCAGAACCAAAACCAAGCAATGAACCTGTTTCCAGATCCAATGATGTCAGTTCAGTTCCTGTTTCTGCTACCTCTACCCCTGCGGCTGCTGTGACAACCACCAGGAGCGGCCGAGTGGTTCGCAGGCCACTAAGATATGACTCTTGATAACAGAACTCTAATCATGTGAACTTTTTTTTTTCCCTAGCCGTTTGTTTCTTTGTTCTGTTTTGTTTCCTTTCTTGTTGTTGTTATTGCTAGCTAGTCTTTTTGTTTTACTTTTTTTTTTGTGAAGGGGGGATGTCACGTATTGCTTACATGAAGAGTATTTATTAACGTATTGCTTACATGAAGTATTGTGAGCAGCCTATATATATATAGCGAAGTCTTTTGTAAGCACGTGGGATTTTTGTAATTAAAGATGATAAGCTTCGAGTCGAGTGTTCGCCGTTGTTGGAGTTCTTACTGAGTATTATCCCTGCGATACGTTACAGTACCCACTAACATTCAGGAATTGTTTCTCCCACTTTCTAGGGTCCACTCGTACAACACCAGATCGTCTAAATCTCAAAACTTTTACGTAATGAAATCTAATCTTGAAATCCAAAAGAACTCCTTCTCGAGAATTGGTGCAAAATTGTGGAATCATCTACCAACTGAGATACGCACGTCTCCGAAACAAAAATTTAAAAGTAAAATTCGTTCCCTATTATTTGATATACTTGAAACTGGTGATACTTATTATGATTTAGATGAAATAATTTTTGAAATGAAGAAAAGAACATTTTGACTGTATTTATCAAGTTATTTAGCTATTTAATTAATTTTTGTTTAACTCTTGCCTAGAATCATAGCCCACAAATGTTTCTTCTTCTTTTTTCTCTCACTTTACAAACATTTGAATATACAGCAGTCTTCTCTTTTTTTTCCTATATATTTCCTGGCCCGCCTAGACTAGCTCTGCTATTTGCGGTGCCAGGAAACCTGTAATATTATTTGTTTTTAATTTATACTAATAATAAAAATAAATAAATAAATAAAAATAATAAAAAAATAGTCTGTATTATAGAAGTGTCCATAAGGAGAGGTTAGACTGTATTTACAAAAGTGAGTTTTTCATAAAGGATTTTCATGGTGATGCCTATTAAAAACTTTGCACTCATTAGTTTACTAACAGGAGCACTGACTGTGATGCATTCTGGAAAACCAATAGGTGTATAGTAAATTTCAACAAAGAAAATATAAAAAACTATCCTAGGTTTGTTATAAAGTACTTTGAATATGTACTGGACATCACACTATGGCAGACTTAGTCACATGTTGAAATGAGGAAAAAAATAAAATTTTAAAAAGTTGAAACAACTTTTTAAAGTTTTATCACCGTGTCTCAGAAAGTCAAAGTCACAAAAATTAATCATTGTTCCAAAACTTTATAAAAAATCTATTTCTCGCAATTGCTGCAGTATGAGAAAATGAACTTGATCATCATTTAAAAAATAAAAGAATCCTGAAGATTGTGCCTCTATAAACAAAATTTCATAAATCTTTGAAACACTAGCCTCTGGACAGCCAGCCTGGTTAAACCACTACCTGGTTAGCTCAGTTGGGAGAGTGCCAGTCTCCTGAGCGGGAGGTCACACATTTAAACCCTGAACGGACCAACACTCAACGTCTTTAAATAACTTAGAAGAAAGTGCAGCCTTTGTATGACATCTGCAAATGGTTAGACTTTCTAGTCTTCTCAGATAAGGACAAAAAACCGTAGGTCCTCTTTAACAGCACTTTCACTTATCTGGTTCTTGTGGGACTTAAAAGAACCCACGCCACTGTTTGAAAAGAGTAGGTGGCGTAGACCCCGGTGGTGTGACCAACCTTTACAGGTTGTGGGATTGCGTAGGGATGTTACCTCGTATGGGACCTATGAGTCTTGTTCATGCCCATTCCCTCTGGGTAGGCTTATGTCCAGAGAAGCTGTTAAAATAAAATAAAATAAAATAAAAAATAACCCCTCCCCAGCCCTGACCCTCTCTCCCAAAATTTTCTTTTATGAAAAGGGGGGTACTGTCAACAGGCTAAACAACCATGCCCAGAAGAAAAGGACAAAGGAATTACTTACTTCATCAAGCTCTGAGAGTGCATCTTTAATGAGTTCTGAATTAGACTCCAGTACTGCTATGACTGCCTGTTTATTATCTGACAAAAAGATAATTATCATGTTAGAACCTAAACATTACCATTTATTTTTAATTGCCTTGTAACACTCTAACATCCTCACTTACTACACCTATTCATTTGTATCCATAGCATCAAAAGGTTAAAAAACCCTTTGACCCTTTAAGCCAGAATTAATATCCACTTAGAATACAAATTCTCCAAGCTGGTCTTCATACATTTCCTTAAGGAATTGGTTGAGAAAAATTGTCTAAAGATCAGAGCATTTTCCTTCGCAGTGACCAATTTATTTATTCTCATAACCTTATCTCTTATGTATGTATTGTTAAAGTTAGGAGAAAATTGATGTTGATCACTTTTGGGACTATAAAGGGTTTTAAGTAATGATCCCAGTAAGACAGGAAGTTATTTCTTTTGTTTTGCCACAATATGCTTTTCCTCACATAGGAATGTTCTCATTTTCACACATAGAATGCATTAATCTACAACTAAAGGCAGTCTTCGAAATAAAATATACTTAAACTCCATTTTTAAAGGGCGTTTTTGTGTGTTAAAAGATTTTGACCAATCATAAGACTTGCACACAATAGCCAAGAAAAGTTTACAATTTTAAATGTTCCTCAGATAGGATTTCTGTGTTACTTAGCCTCAGACGAGATTTTGTTCTAAGAAGTTGGTTAGAAAACAAGGAATTAATAATATACATGCTGCTTCATGAAGATTTCGTAAAATTTGATGTTTCAACCAATCAGAAGTGTAGTAGAAACAATAGTAAAGTTATCACCTTTTTCGCATTCCGATGTGTTCATTACGTTTGGCTCAAAAATCTTTCCTTCTTATCTGGACCGTTACTTGAAAAGTACCAAACAAAAGTACTGCTCAGAAGCTTTCATTTGAAAACAGCACTGTAGTTAGGTGTCATTAAGGATTTCAGCCACAGACTTAAAAGTTTGCAGGTCACACTGAACACATAATAACAATACCATACGAAAACATACCTGAACAGTCCAAACAATAATAATATAATTCAAGTTATTTCTTTCACAGCAACGAGAGCAAAGAATGAAATTACAAAGCAAAAAAATCACTGCAATTAATCCTGTTCACTCCTTCTGTGATAACCAACTGTTCTATAGACAGCAATCATGATTTACATAAATTTGTACATGCCTATACAGGGGGAGGGGGGGGGCAAAAATAATAAGGGAATGATGAGCCCCCTCCCCACTCCCAGGGGGGCTTTCAAGGGAACTTTGGGTGGGAGCGTGCCTCCAAGGCCTGACCCGGTTTAAGACAAAAATTGTTAAATTTTATTTGCTACCCTTTTTAACCCTTTAAGTCCCAATAGTGTCCAAGATCAATTTTCTCCTTACAATTATCCATAAACTGTAAAGAGATAAGTTATGAGAATCAATAAAATGATCACCCAATAGAAAATACTTAGATCTTTGAACAAATTCTCTCAACTAATTCTTTAAGGAAATGTATGGAGATCAGTTTGGAGAATTTGTATGTGGATACTGGGGCTTAAAGGGTTAAGACAAGAGACCACATTTAATGACCCTGACTTGCTTTGTTTAACATAAAGGATTACTAATTGTTTTGAACTATGATTATGGAACTGGATACTTCTGGAGAAAAATTGCTTGTACATATACCACAAATATGTTTCTAGCTCAAAGAAAAACCATGTTCAAGCCCTAAATCAGTGAAATTGTACACCCTGCTCGCTTGCATAACACTGGCCTTAATTCTGACCAATAACTAGCAAGAGCTCTATTTTTGGTGTGTGTGTGTGTTTCTCCCTTAAGAGTGGCTTCTGTGAATAAATAAACATGTGTGCGAGCACATTTGTCCAGTTTGGCTGCAAGGGTGGGATGATTGGATTCATGTGCCGTTGAAGCCCCTTAGTGGGGTTGGTCTACACCCTTTTTGCTTTGTAGTTCGTTTGTTTGACCCTCCCTCCCCTCTTTCCCCAATTTTTTCTCTTATCTTGGTCTAGTCCTATCTCCTTCTCGCCTGTGGACTCACATGTTCCGTAACTCATCTCTCTGCTTCCATGAGCAGTGGCCTAGGTTTGTCAGAAGGCATGGAATGGGTTCTCTTATTAAGTATTATCAGTATTCCACTGTAGATAAATGAGTGCATTAACCTTTTGGAAGATGTTGAAGGCCATCACAGTGTGCCCATAGTGTTCCAGTTGATTGAGTCTTGGCACTAGCAACACTGTACATGATAGGGGACAAATCAGCAAGCATCAGATGGACACACAAGACAACATTCTAAAACATTTTTATCATTACTATTTCATTGGTATGTAACTATTTATTTGGAGAAAACGGTAATAAACAAATAAACAAATAAATAAAATCATTGTACAGCTGGAATCTCAATATAACAAAGGGCTACCAAAAGGACTGGCAAAATACAGAGCTGTACTCTAGCAGTGCCCGGTTGCCTGTGGCACCTAACTTTTGCTCTTGGGCTACTAGAAAATCTTATCATAATTACGCTGGGCACCCTGAATTTCACAAGTTCAGAGCTCCGGGCTTCCTTCAATTTTTCCTACAGTACAGCCTTGAAATATCTTTGCTCTGACGAGGTTTCATTATATCCACTCGGCAGGTTCTTTTTCATATCTTTTACATTCTACTATTACTGGCCAGGGGTAAAGAAAATTGTTTGCGATACGGAGGACTTCCTTAATATACAGAGGTTTGTTATATATTGAGCTTACGCTGTATAAAGGATTTAAGTGTGACAAAACCAAAATAATTTTTGGATGGTCGCTGGATCACCAGACACGATAACCAGGCAAAGAAATTCTTGCTTGGTATAAATTATTGTTTTTAACCAGTCAAAATATTGGGAAAACATTTAACTAGGTCTTGTCTGATTTTCTATTAGTATTTTTACAAAGAAACAAAAATCTAAGATTTACAGGTGAGGATTTCGCTATTTTGTTGAAGAATGAGAGTAATTGTGACCTCTTAACATCACTGGAGAGTAAAGTTTTTGGCTGGACAAGGACTGTATGATCAGTAGGATCACTAATGGAAGCTCTTGATACAAAAGCTGTCTTCTTTACGCAAAGAAGTACATAGTAAACGTAGGAAACCTTGGACCCCTTCAGATGAAGTTTCTTTGTCTCTCGTTCACCCCGTCTAGCCCATCAGATCAAAAAGTGGGAATAGTCACTCTGTGACTTGCTACACCATATTTTCTCGAATAATGGCATTTATCTTAAACTTGGTGTGGTGGAACTACCATTTTGTTTGAATCTCCATTTTATTACTCAGCCCCCCATTTGCTCAGAAGGGTTTTTATTTCTTTAACATTTCAACCAGGTAACAAGTAAGTTTGCCAAGTATTAATCGCCCCTTGGCAACCTGAAAATTATATATTATACCACAAATATATTACCAGTAATGGTTGAGTGGTTTTATTAATACTGGAGAACCTGTATACAGCTATTTCAAAAACTGTTGTCGGAAGAAAAGCAAAAAGTTGAAGCCAAGACCAAAAGGTAATATGGGATTTTTATAATGACCTGCTACAGGCCGTTGTTGCCCGACTATGGCTTGAAATGTCTCATGTTTTATAAGGGAAGTGAACAGCAGTCCACAATTTTCTTTACTTTTTTTTTTCTAATTTAAAACTAGTCCTTTAGAATTCATTTCCAGAGGAATTGCCATCATGAAAAAAATTGAACGAGGTGGAATAAAGGTGACGTGGTTGTTCATACATTCTCACATGCTGGTGTAGTACAAAAATATTACATGTAGTAGACTTTGGCGAGCTTTAATTAATTTAATTAGTAATCTTGAGTGGGAACCATCATTCGGAAATGTTTGTTTATAAAATTTTTTTCGCCCACTTCGTTACCACCTTATGCAAATTGCTAAAAAGTAAAATTTCAGGTCATTTTCCCTTGCTTAATTAGCTGAACAAAATTACTTTCAAAGATGGGGATCAATATTAGCAAGACTGAAACGTAATTTTACCTTGTGCTTTTCCAAAAACTAAAATGATAAGTATGGTTCAGTATAAATGAAGAATAAAAATCAGTGACCAGTTCAGTGGAGTGATTGTTTGCCCGCAAAAGACGGATTTGAAACAACTCAGATTACCTTGCGGTCTTGGCTTTACGACTTTTTGCTTTTCTTCCAACGTTTTTGAATTAAATAGCCATATAATCGAGAAGTATTAAACACGGTTGGTTAATCAATGGCAAATAGAGAGTAGCTTTAGTCCATTACAAGATATAAGTTCTACCTACTTATGATATGAGTTAAACAGACAGGAGATTTACAAGTACCCATACCTGGAACAGCCTTCCTTAATAAATGATGCTGCAAGAGCTTGGCAGTCTTTTACTACAGTTATAACAGTTTCTTGAAGTTTCTTGTGAAGATTTTTTCCTAAAACAAATAGCTGTTTTGTATGAATCATGAACACTATATCAAAAATCAATAAATTAAAATAAATGAGTAACTAAATAATAATAATTAATGAGTAATGTGTAAGATAATTTACTATAACATGGCCTGTAGAATTTGATGAAAATTATCTTTAACCCTTTAAGCCTTGGTTGTGGTTGTTACCAAATTCCTCCTCAATTAATTAAAACATAAATGCATAATCATGCAGCCTACCTGAGGTGGGGGGTCATGAGAAATAAGAAGGGTTATTCAAGATTTATCCTCATGGGACATTTTACAAATTCTCTCCACTATTCCTATAGGAAACATATGAAAGTGGAAAGGAGAAATTGCATAATACTGGAAGTACCAGACTGACTACAGGGGCTGCAAATAACAATTGGTCATCGAACATTGGCCAACCAAAATTGATGTGTTAGCACGTCTGACGAAATCGCACCTATGTTCGGACATTACATCTAGAGAATTTTTTATTGTAAATCATTTTACAGTTAAAGGAAAAAAATAATAATCTACCTAGAGTAAATCCTCAAAGTCACAAAACAAAATTGACTTGGGTAATGAAGTTTTCTTGTACATTAGCATAGTATGTCTTCTGTTTTACCCAAATGGAACATGTAGCATTAATTTAATATAATGCTTTTCGAAAAGTAGGGAGATGCTTGTTTTTGGTCATATTTTAAGTTCAATCTTTTTTAAAGGTGATGTCCAACCAAAATTTTGTTTTGTCTGACAATTAAAGGAGGTCAGTCTTAGGAGGACATATATGTCCTTTCAGGAGAAAAAGAATTATTTGCAGCCCTAGCCGGCCTGATCGAGTCATGATTTTTTGGGGAAGCAGTGGTGGAGCAAAAGTAAGAGCACTCGCCCAAGTCCCATAGCACTGATGCAATTTGTGGGATGAGTTAACCTGAGACAACAGCTGACACAACACTGCTAAATGATATCTGAGAAATGACTGCAAAAATTCAAAGCTGATGATGCACAGGAGCTATAACCCGGAGCAAGCAACTTCCATCTGCTCATGTCACGGCGTTTTCACAGACCAGTTTATCTTTAGAATGGTTTTAATTTGCACAATTTTGAATATCTTTAAAATTTCACAAACCAGTCAGTGAAACCTACAGACATAAAATGATTTTTTTGCCTTTTAATGACATTTAGTTTTCTTTTTTGATATACTTTACATATGCTCATAGACATGGTGGAGATTTCATGGGAAAAAGTGCTCTAAAATGTGTCTAAAAATAAACTGGTCCACAAAAAGGTCATGACATAAGCCTAGTATATGGGAGTTGCTCTGGATTAATTATGGGCCCCTTGTGATGCGTCACTACCCAGATCTGGTTGGGTGCTGCTTCTGAGTTGGTTTCACCCAATCAGAAGCACTTACCCATACACTGATGACCCGTCATCAGTGTGGAATATCTGTCCAGTGGTTGTTTCTCAGACGCCATTTCACAGGGAAGTGGTGGTGTTGCAAAATGTCAGTACTTCTCTCTAACCTCTGAAGGAGGAATTTTGCCACCTTTGTGATTTATTAAAATTTATGCTCTGCAAATTGTATCAACTCCTTCACCCAACATCGTTCCAAGCTTCATTGATAAATAACTCGATCTTTTACAGTCAAGCCAGCTAGGTCAAGCATACCCCCCAAAATTCGGTGTATGACATTTGCAGACTGCAGACTGCAGACGGAAGACTACAGACTGCACACTGCAGACCACATACCACAGATTGCAGATTTTAAATTTAAAATGACACCAAAAATCTTCCTAGTGAATATGATGTCATCAAAAATATAACATCAAAAGTGAGAAAGTAGCCTGGGAACAAGGTTGATATTTTTGCACAAAGTTACATTCATTTGGCCTCATTCCCAAGATGCTGTTGGCTAATTCTTCAATGACTCTTTATCGACTCATCCGGCATATCACTAATTGCGTTGATTCTTTATTCTTCTTTAATTATTGTGAATTGATAATGACAAGTAGCAATGCCCACTAATAGCTGTCTAAATAGTAGTCTTCTGTAAAAAAGTTTTTAGATTGCGAGGACTTCGTGCTAACTACAGTTACGTGAACAAAAAAAACTAGGATAGATCACCATTTAAATGACCTATTTCATCTTAGCAGTATTTAGGGATATGCCAAATAATCTAAAACGAACAGATCCTACCTGGACTTGATGAATTACTAGAAGTGCATTTTGAATTTCTAAATAGGCAAATCGACAAAAGCGATTTTACTGTCACGCCAGTAAAATGTAGTTAATGGAATGTGATGCCAGTTATCAGTAACCCATTCATGGCGGTAATTCTTTTTCAACAAAACAATTGTGTAGTCAGGTTGTCAAGGTCAGCGAGCTCTAAGATGCATTGTCTTCTAGCTTAGAACTTTAAGGCCTTGTTGTCTTTAGCAGGCTAGTATGAGCCACAGCATTGGCCAATATTTTCAAAGCACTATTCATGGCTAAGTGTACGTTCGCACGTGCAACGCTGAGCTGCTTCGTAGTACAGCCTTTCTACTGGCTACACCAGCAGACGTTTGTCTAGCTATAAAAGCCTAGAACAAGTGTTCAGAGTTCACTTGTGTTCTGTTATCCAGCAAGGTTAGCACTCTGTATATTATTCTTGTAAATTTTTTCCCCTCCCTCCCTCCCTTTGGAGACGAGGTTTGGGCTTTGTTTTGTGCTATGCTATCAAATAAACTAGGGACACTCCTCGCTGGTGCGGTTAAGTCTGCGCAGCGACTTCCCCCAAGCTTGTTGGCCGCGTTGCTGTTTAATATCGCATGCAAACCGATACTCTTGTCCGATCCAGCACGTGCTGTATTGCATTCAGCTCGTAGTGCTGGGGAGATAAGTGAGGTTCTTTGGTCACGTCATTGCCGGAAGTCGCACAGGCTAACCTAGCACAAGGTAGTGCTCCCCCATTAATGCCAACTTGTCATCATTGGTTTTTTATAATTTAGTTAATGCATTTAGCATGCACCATAAAGGAGCAGAGATATTAATGGCTTTTTTAACAGGCCAATCATTGCCATTACTCAAATCTTAGTACACAGCTGGGGCCCCCATAGAATAAGGATTCCCGTGCTGTTTCACAGACAGACTTACAGTAGAACTTTCAATCCTAAACCTACCTTGAGAGAGCGGCAAGGAATGATATATTGTCAGCATAGCAATGACTGCTGTTTCAAAACCAGTCAACTGACACTGCAGCTCCTGGCAAAGTAATTTGAGAACAGAAAATCATCAATCTACCCAGTAACTAAACTCAATACAACTGTGAAAAGATAAATGGTTACAGATGATAAACTAAGAAAGCTAAGAAACCATCAGTTAAATGACGACCAAATATTAAATACCCCTTTCCTCTCTTTTATATTTTAAGCCATTATAATCCATGATTTTACTACACCCATGAAACAGATATATACTAACAACTTAGCCAAAGGATAATAGTGCGTATTAATCTCAAGTAACATGCCTTTAATATTGAATTATTACTCATTGATTGTTACTGCTGGCAAACGAAAAGTAAGGGATGGCGCTGTGGTGAGAGCACTCACCTCCCACCAATGTGGCCCAGGTTCAAATCCCGGCATCAACGCCATATGTGGGTTGAGTTTGTTGTGGGTTCTCTCCTTTGCTCCGACAGGTTTTTCTCTGGGTACTTTGGTTTTCCCCTCTCCTCAAAAACCAACATTTCCAAATTCCAATTTGACCAAGAATCAGGTAGATGAAGAACCACTTAAGTTTGTGGATTTATGTAAATGAAAAAATCCAGTAAATTCAAACCAGAATATATATCAAGTTGCCGTTAAAGGATCAAACATTTGTATGCAAAGTACAGGCTTTTGATAGGTGCCACAGAATCTTTATCAATGGATGGAAATTGTGGTTTTGGTCATTATTTTATGATCCTATTGATGGTAAAAACACGTGACAAAGATTCTGTGATGGAATTAAAAGATTGTTCTAATTTTAGTTCAAATGAAACCTGATTTATTGCCTCACTTCAACAGATGGTGCTGGAGGTTTGGAAAAGGACACTGTCAATTTTGTGGCTTCTTTGGAAACTGCTTTGAATGTCATTCCTGTGAAAAAAGAAGACTATAAAGCATCACCACTCTTGTGCTTTTAATTAAGAGAGCTGAAAAATAAGAAACACTCTTCCATTATTTCCAAACATTTTCTGTTATTATCTTTGGAGTGTTTTCTATTTTCATGGTATCATGATCGGTCCTTCAAAAGAGAAATGTTGACAGCGTTACTGATATATATGGCCATCCCCTTTTTTTGCCATTTAGCATTGTCTGACCAACCCAAATTTTGAACATTATCAGAAAAAAAGGAACAACAAAGTTTAACCTTTTTTCACTTTAAAACTTCTTTTAATTGGAAAAATGAGCCCTGTGATAACATTCCCAAGCAGAAATTTCAGTGGTATATCCTTTTTGCTTTTGATGTACTCTGACATTGATAACCATTATATTTTCCCACTATATTGAGTCTGTGTTGCTTTGGTGAGCACGTACGTCTTGTTGTTTCCAGGCTCCACAACATGCTGGGGTTTCAGGCCGCCTATTCTCAGACTTTTTATGATTTTTTTTAGGTTTTTTTCTTTTATCTGAACGACAAATGACAGAAAAAGCCTATATAAGTCTTAGATTTAAGCTTTTGTTAATCTACCTAATTTCATCCAAAACTCCTCCAAAGAGAAATTCATTTCCAAGTCTTCCATCACTTGACCTAAACTTCCCTCTGTGAAAGAAATGAACAAAAAAATTTTAAAAATGATGTTAAGGCTGCATTCATTATGTATACCACAGGGGGGGGGGGGGGGGGGGGGAATATATTTTGGGAGGGTCTTAAATTTTTTTAAGGGAAAAGGGGGGATGACACAAATTTCAGAAGGCAGGAAGGGGGGATCCAATTTTTTTTTTTTAATGCCAAAGAAAGATTAAGTGTTCGGTAACATTATTGATAAACCACTACACAAGTGAAGTTTTTATTTTCTAGTTTGATGAAAGATGTTTTTATTATTAATGCACTAAGCTGCAATGTCCTTTAATTTGTGCAGTAACCAGCTCTATCTACATAATCATTACCACCTTTTCGTTTTAACCCAACTGCCCGTGTGGATCCATGTCCCTTAATTCTTTCACTTCTGATGTGACCATGCAGTTTGCTAACTTGCGCAGAGTGAAGAGATCTTTCAAACCATAACAGAATGAGCACAATTTAGTCAAGGACACCGGAGAAAAAGGCAAAACACCATGTAACATTGACCTTAAAATTTCCATGAAAATCTTGTCCCACTGTTTCATTAATAAACTCGTGATTACAAACATTGATTTAGTTAAAGATTAAGGACATTGATTGACATTTCGAGATTACTAGATTTTATGCTGTTTCACACATTGTCGGGTTTCAATCAGAAGTATTTTGCTAACCGGTATTGCTCACCAGTACAAGAGATTCAAGCTAACCAGTTTAAGGCTAACCCATTTTAAGCTACGACCTGCCACAGAAGTGAGTAAAGCATGATTGTGAATTTAGAGTTTCTCATTGAGGTATTTTTCAGTGAATCCTTGTTCTAGAGATTATAAGTAAGTTGTGTAACGACGAATTGTATTGCTCTGTTTCAGATCGAATAATATAATTGCTTCATCGATCAATTGCTACAAATGTTAGTATCAATAAACATCAAGTGATTGATTATACGATATGTGGTGGTCATTGGAATTTCCAGTTTATGATTATGTAAAACATTTCATTCGATTTCTGGGTTGAAAAGAAAGTACAATTTGGCAAGGATCTAAGCACCGCGGGAGAACCAAGCACATGGCAGAAGACGAAGTTAAAAGCACAAAGCTGGACAGGAGGACTGCGAAGGCAACCCTCACAAGATGTAGGAAAGCGTTGTCCAAACAGATTGAAATTAAACGACCTGGCATAGAGGTAAAGGACGCATTAAATAACCTCCAAAATGCATTCGATGACCTTGTGGTGAAACACGAGAACTATTCAAAATTAATTGAAGACGATGAAGAGTTCGAAGTTCAGGAACATTGGATGGAAGATTGTCAGGAAATGTTCATGGACACCGAAATTCAAGCAAAGATTTATCTGGATAACTAACTTAGTTACTAAGGGAAAGGGACCACTGAAAACCAGCTTTGCAGGGAAAAACACAAGTAGCGCAGAACCAGAAGCTAGTGTTAGCAGAATTTCAAGCATGCAATCATCAGAGAACAAAGGCGCAGTTGATGACAGTTTCACTAATCCAGCTGAAATTATTGAAGATGTTGACAATGCAAACGTTGAAAACACTGCAAATAATTCTATTGAGCAAGCTGATCACCATAATGTTCAAAGCACAGGTTCTGTTGATATTTCGCAAGCGCCTCAAAGTCATCCTAACAATAGTATTGTAACAGAGACCGGACGCTCAGGTGACAACAATAACAACGCTGTGTGTGGATTTAAAATGGAAAAACCGAAAATGCCGAAATTCACTGGAGATGTCAGAGAATATGCAATTTTTAGAGCGGATTTTAAGCATGCTATTAAATCCCGCTACTCCAAAAGAGATTCAATCACGTTTTTACGCGCTTGTCTTCAAGGACAGCCTCTTGATCTTATCAGAGGGATTGGCTCTGACTATGACGCGGCTTGGGATTACCTGGATTCTATTTATGGAGATCCAAATGTGCGCAGATGATAGAAAGGTGTGGTTGAGGGACCTTGAACGAGAAAGGAAGTCAGCTTCACTGAAAGGGCTCATGGAATGGATGTCAGTGGAGATGAAATCACGCATGCGTGCTACCGCCCCCTTAAGATCAAGTTCAAACAGCCCGCGCAAAGTCAACCATCTTCAAGCTCAAGGTGGCGAAGACACGAAGCAGACCAATCACAGATGCTGGTTATGCAGGAACTCCACCCATTGGCCAGACCAGTGCCCTAAATTTGCTGCTCTCAGTATTGATGATCAACTGAAAAAGGCCAAAGAGAATCATGTATGTTTTAGTTGTTTAAAGAGAGCCGGACGGGATCACAGAGTAGCAAACTGCACTCGAAGACAGCAATGTACTATGGAGGAGAACGGAGCACAGTGCAACCAGTTTCATCACATTCTCCTTCACAAGAGTAAAGCCATCAAAATCACAATTGCAGCTACAACGGAAACCAGCAGCGCACTTCTGCCAATTATTACTGCAAATATCCATGGCCAAGATGGCATCCAGAAACGGGCTCAAGTAAGCTTGATTAGGAATGATATTGCGTTGATGCTTGGGCTCAAAGGAAAGGATACTTCTGTGACCATAACGAAGGTCGGTGGTGATGAGGAATGCATGCAAACCAAAGTGTACCGCGAGCCAGTTGAATCTTTGGATGACGGTAGGAGATACTGCATAAAAGCTATCGGGATACCCAGCATCAGCGAAGAAGTTACGGCTGTTCAGATGTCTCAAATTACTGAACTTTTGGGACTTAAAAATGAGAAGCTTCGTAGAGGAAAAGGGCAAGTTGACCTGTTGATTGGAATAGACCACGCCCACATGCACACCGGCGAAAGTAAGCAGGCTGGACAGCTGGTAGCAAGGAGTACACCACTGGGATGGGTGGTGTTTGGTTCATCGGGGGAAATGCTAGAAACCAGTCGCATACTTCATGTAAAGTTTGAGATGCCTGTTGATCTGACAGACTTCTGGAAAACCGAGACCATGGGCGTCACTGTTAAGCCTTGTGTATGTGAAGCTGATAAGCTTACTTAAGTGGAAAGGGAAGAGTTAAAAATCATCAAAAACTCATGCCAGAAAGTCGGTAATCAGTGGATGATACCGTATCCATGGAGAAGGGATCCCAACCTCCTTCCAGACAACAAGTCCTTGGCACTGAAACGATTAGTATCAACGGAACGCCGGCTTAAATCCTGTCCAGATCACGCAGAAGCCTACGACGCACAGATGAAGGAGATGCTGGAAATGAAATTTTGCAGAAAGTTGATGAAAGAAGAAGATGAAAGTTACCAGGGTCCAGTTCATTATATACCTCATCATGTGGTCGTTAGGCCTGAAAAGAAGAGTACACCTGTCAGGATAGTGTTCAATTCATCATGTATGTTTCAAGGTCACCAGCTTAATGACTACTGGATGAAAGGTCCAGACATGCTTAACAATCTCTTTGGAGTTGTCCTGCGTTTTAGAGAGAGAGAAGTAGCCTTGGTCAGTGATATTTCCAAGATGTATCACCGAGTCTTGATACCACCCCAAGATCAACATGTTCACCGTTTCCTGTGGAGGAATTTAGACACTAACTGCAAACCAGACGTGTATGTCAAGACGGTGTTAACCTTTGGTGATAAGCCAGCCCCGGCAATGGCGCAGATTGCTCTTCGCAAAACAGCGCAAGAAAGTGAAGCCACAAACCCAGACGCGGCCGAGGTTCTAACTAACAAAGTTTATATGGACGATATTTGTGACTCTGTTGACACTGTTGAAAAGCGCAAGGGCTAAGTAATGACATTGATAGCGTGCTGGCTAAAGGAGGGTTCAGTGTTAAAGGTTGGATTTTGAACAAAGATATGTCAAAGGGGAACGGAAAGGAGAAGATTTCAGGTGTAACGGAAGTATTCGAAGGAGGAGAAGTAGACAAGGTTTTAGGAGTTGTATGGGATCACGGAACTGACGAGCTTTGTTTTAAAGTCAGGCCAGACTTGATAAAGGCATCAGACGTTACAGATCAAAATGCAGCCGACTGCCCAAATCAGAATGGCCTCGGGAAACAGTTCCAGGAACTCCAAAAGAAGAGGAGATGGAATATCACCAAGAGAAGATTGTTGGTACAGTGACCACTCCCAAGAATGGCGAAGCAATTAACCCCCAGAGATTTTCCAGCTGGAGAAGACTGATCAGAGTAACTGCACTTATCCAAAGATTGGCTTGGAGGATTCGAGCAAGACGCAGAGGAGGACAACGGCAAAATGGTCCTCTTACCCCCAGTGAATTACAAGAGGCTGAAACTCTATGGCTTAAAGAGGCACAGAACAGTCTACACAGTCGAATGCAAAAGAAAGAATTTGACGCTCTCAGCCCTTTCGTTGACAACAAAGGAGTGATCAGAGTTGGAGGTAGAGTCGACAACGCTGTAGTGTCATATGACTCAAGACACCCTGCACTTCTACCCTACGAGCACAGTATTTCATTGCTGATAACAAGACACATGCACCAATGTGGACAGGGTGGAGTGGCAAGCACGACTGCCAAGGTCAGAGCAAGATACTGGATACTGAAGGCCAGCAAACTCGCAAAGTCTGTCAAATTTAAGTGCACATTTTGCCGTGAAATGGCACGCAGAGTTGAAACTCAACAGATGGCAGATCTCCCCTCAGTTCATTTGGCACCTTTAACTCCACCATTTCACTACACAGCGTGCGACTATTTTGGACCCTTTAAGGTCAAGGTCAGATGAAACAAGACCGCAAAGCACTATGGAGTGATTTTCATATGTTTAAATACCCGAGCGGTTCATCTTAAAATGGCAGTGGACTGTTCCACTATGGAATTTATGCAACCCAGAAGAGGGATATGATTAAAGCGTATTAGGGGATAAGGACTACGCCCTTATCATGGTGGAGGATGTTTCGTTAATAAACTCATGATTACAAACATTGATTTAGTTAAAGATTAAGGACATTGATTGACATTTCGAGATTACTAGATTTTATGCTGTTTCACACATTGTCGGGTTTCAATCAGAAGTATTTTGCTAACCGGTATTGCTCACCAGTACAAGAGATTCAAGCTAACCAGTTTAAGGCTAACCTGTTTTAAGCTACGACCCGCCACATGCAGAAGTGAGTAAAGCATGATAGTGAATTTAGAGTTTCTCATTGAGGTATTTTTCAGTGAATCGTTGTTCTAGAGATTATAAGTAAGTTGCGTAACGACGAATTGTATTGCTCTGTTTCAGATTGAATAATATAATTGCTTCAATTGCTACAAATGTTAGTATCAAATTAATAAACATCAAGTGATTGATTATACGATATGTGGTGGTCATTGGAATATCCAGTTTATGATTACGTAAAACACCCACTACCCACCTACCTTCCCTTTCATCTAATCCTAAGATCCTAAAAGCTTTCCTAAAAACTTTTCCCATCAAAATGAAGCCTACGAAATGCCCAGCAAGAGAAAAAAAATGAGGCAAGAAAAGCGAAAAAAGAGGGGAGGAGAGAAAGCAAAAAGTAAAAGGCAAGACTGCTGTGTCAAAACATGTTTTTAGGCAAAATCTCCAGGGGCGAATGGGTTAATATAACGTGAAAACTAGTTTTCATTCTCATTCTCATCATTATATCAGTGATGCCAACTCTCCCGCTTTTGGCAGGAGACTTGCGCTTTTTGCCACGTCTCCCGCTCTCCCGCTTTGGTACATAAATCTCCCACTTTGGTACAGAAATCTCCCACTTTTTACATCCACTATAAATATTGAATACTTAGTAAAAAATAAAACAGACTTGGTTTGAGATTTAGCCCATTTTTAGCTCAAAACTTGAATTTTTCTTATTCGCAATACTGTTTCTGGGGCATTTTTGTCATTGACAAAGATCATTTCTAGCATTCGACTTTTGATAGTATGTACATCATGTAAGACGTCATATAATGTCCCCATTCCCATTGGGGGCTGGGTCAATTTTCGGGGGGGGGGGGGGGGGGGGGGGTAAGAAAAAGACAGTCTCCCGATTTAGGTCTCCAGAGGTTGGCATCTCTGTTATATTGTCATCGTTAACATTATCATGATCATCACCACTATCACCATCAAAATTAATAGCTTTTAATGTTATGATTAAGTCTCCAGCTTCTATCACAAGATTATTTTAAATCAACTTTCACAGCCTAGAAGGAAATTCTTGACTACAGGTCGAGCATGGTTCTATAATAAAAAGTGATCATATGCAAATTCTCATCAAGTTGGCAGCAAATCTTTAGAAAGCTTCTTTGATTTACATCAAGGATGGAATTTCTTAGGATAGAAATTTCTTACTATTGCGGTGTCATTTATGGATATCTTCATATCGAACGAGGAATACAATGTCTGTTGAAAGCTTTCCTTCTAATGAGCCACCATCAGTAGCTGGTTGAGGAATTCATATGCTTACAAGTTTGAGTTAAAAGACCACATATTTTTCAGTACCGAACCTGAAGCTTTCTAGTAGGCAAAGTGGAACTGATCTCAGTATACTTTTCTTTTGTAAAAACTCATTTGAACCCAGGTAAAACAAATGCATAACAAATTTTATATTCCTTTTTTTTTTCTCTTGCATGGTGATGCGCAATGTTCTAGCTGGTAAATAATAAATAACTTCCATCTCCTCTCAAGAGATTTGTATTTCACTGAATGCAAAGTATGTGGACCTTTTTTGAGAGGTAGGCTGCCTTGCAATTCCCTTTTCTTTTCATGCTTAACTGATCAGGCCGTTCAATATCTAATTACCTCCAGTCCAGATCCATAGCTTTTCATCTGCCTTCTTGTTGGTTTTTTTTGTTTGTTTTCTTTTCAATTGAGCTTGTTGTTTGCTAGTCTAGGTCCCAAATTTAACCTACCTAGTGAAATCTGGGGATGATCGCATTTGAATCTATGCTGCCACATGGCCACGGGTATGCAATTTCCCAGTCGGAGGCACAGCTACAACCCTGGACAAAACTGTTGAGACAATTCCATCTATTTTCTAACTTTTTCACCCTACTCCCGTCTTCTCTAAACAGAAAAAGTAGGCCCCCTCCCCACCCCCTATTCAATGTGGTCTTGGTCTAAAAACCAATGTGTATAAATTGCCATACTATCCTAAACAACTTTGGATAAGGGGAGGGGGGGAAATCAGGCTTTCAATTGGCGGAGGTTTCAGTTTTTGCAAGGATGACAGGAAAAAATAGTCATTCGCGTGATTTGTCTCAACAGCAGGTTTTGTCCGGGGTTAGTTGTAGCTTTAATAATTAATTTAATAATCTCTTACAACTTTCTTTACCCAAATCTTTGAACCTTTGGTTACCATTTGTTTTTAGTTTTCTATTTTACACATTTATCTCTGCCCCATTTCATCATATTGCCCATATTTTACTTTCCTCATCAAAACTGGGTGAGGGGGGGGGGGGGTTGTCATTTTTTCTTCTGGTCAAGAGGGGGGTTGTCAAAAAATTCTGTATGATGTGTGTGTGGGGGGGGGGGGGGGGTAATATTAAAAATATTCTCTACCTGCCCCCTGCAGAATACATAATGAATGTAGCCTAAGCTCTTCTGCATGAGTTGCATATTACTGTTAATGTTTTGATGTGTATCAGTGGCATACCGTAAAAATAAAAATAGCTTTAAGTCACTGTCATTTGTAGCACTCAAACACGCTGAAAGAGTTTGCATTTTTCTGTATACAACCTTACCTTTTATTTTCCCTGCACATAGTTCAAGAGTATCTATCAATGATTGCAAAACTTCTTCTGCTCCTTCACCCGCCATATTGCAAGCTCTCGTCGTTTCCTCGAGCGTCACGAAGACTTCCGACAATAGCAAATAACGACATAACCACGTGACCTTGCAATCAAAAATGGCGGCCGCTGATGTGGTGATAAATATTTATGATTTACTTTGAAGAGCGTCTGAGAGATTATCGAACCATCTCTTGATAATAAGTCATGATTAGACTGTGAGATGTGGAGAAGGTTGTTGAATTGATTATTCTAACTTATGGGCAGTATTCCAGAGCGTTTCCTGGTTTTGATGAGCTATGTTAAACGTTACTCATCAACTCAGAAAGAAGGTAGGTTTCAAAATGCCTCGATCGAAGATATATAACCGTGAGAGTTTTGGATCGAGTTAACTAGCGTTAGAAGTTTTGTTTACTCTGTGAGCATCCTATATGCTGTCACTCTTGTAGAGATTATTTTAACAAGCGGTATAGTGAACCCCTATAGAATCCAATTCGTCAGGGAAATTCATGGCATAATTGATCACAGGTGGCACAGTGTTTGTCAGTGTTTTTATGCTTTATTCGAATTTTGTAGCTCTTAAGGTTGTCGATTGCCATTCACTCTCCCGATGACGTCTTCCTTTCTCAGAGCTACGAATTCCTGCTGCTCCATGAACACATTTATGACAAAAGATTAGCGATCAGTAAGCGTAACATATTGTTACCTTTGCTAAATTCACAGCTCTTTCTGGGAGATTTAGATGAGAGTCATCAGTTTCAAGCAAGAAGTCATTCCCGTTCGGAAACTAACGGAATGCAAACACAAAAGTTAATCGATGAAAGCTCGCCGAAAAGCAAAAGAAAGTCGCTGCCGCCTGTGCCATCACCAGAAGAAGAAAAATCCATGAATTTGTCAGTGGCGAAGCAAAGATCACCTGGACCCAATTCTTCACAGGTCAAAGCTTATGGACCATATTTTCTCGAATACACGTTAATGGCGGAATAGTAAGTAACAGTTCTTTGTTTCTTTAATCTAATTTTAATCCTGTGGAAATGTGCACAGTGCGTGACGATTTGAGTTTTTGCGCTCTCTTATTTTTAATAAATTTCGGTGAAGTGTGTTGTGAAACTGAATTTGCGCAGATGTTCATTTTTGCGTCATTTTACACTTTTATTTTTCTCTTGGACTCTTTCACTTTCTTGACACCTTAGAAATGAGAATTTATAGTAATGTGAAATAAAATACATGTATCATCATAATTATAAAGTTTCCTTTGTTTTAAAAATTATTCTTCAGCTCCACTAATAAAATCAACAGGCTCTGCCAAAAAAATGCTCTTTTATACCCATATCAGAGATTGTAAAATAAGCGTGTGTTATTGTGTATATCGACTCTATCAAGCCAACACAAGTGAGGTTTCCATCAGGTCCAACTTACAATAACTACCTGCTGCTTGTTGAAGTATTTTACAAAAAGTAATGATTAGTCGATCGAGCTTGCTTAGCAGCGCGACTCTAAAAATGCAAGCATTTTTCTTTTTGTGTGTGGGTGTTAGCTCACCAAAGGGGTGGTCGTGGTCCCAGGCATTTCAAGCAGAGACCATGGAAACTGGGGATAAGAATCAAGACATGACTGATGTACATATTCAGAGGACAATGCATGTTTTGTGAAGAAAGCTGAGATAAGATTAATGCAAAAGATGTCAAGCTTTTTCAGAACTGGTCGGTCCACGAATTTTATTGCTTGAAAGTCAGGGCTCAAAATAACAGCCAGTCAATGGACAATGTCCAGACTGATCAGGGAGTTGATTGGTCAACTTTTCGTCTTGCCGGTCATTTTGGACTGGTCACATTCAATCGTATTGAAAATGAAATAAATTAAAATTTCCATGCTGTTCAGTTTCACTTGTTATCAGTATGTAGTGAGTCATTGCGTATTGTGAAACTTTTACCTGAAATCCTGGATGAAATGCAAGCAGCAACTAGAATCATTGTTTATAATTTGGACATTGAAACAGACATTAATGTTCACACACTTCCAGTCACAAAATTAAAAATATTTTCACTTTCATTAGTCAAACAAAAACTTTTTTCTGGGCTTCTGATAGATCGTGGAAAAAAATTAAGTTTCGCTGGATTTTCAGAGACAGACTCACGGAAAAATCGGCTGATTTGGCAGAAATTTTAGTGGTTAACTTTGCCAAAAAACAATTGGTAAAAAACAGGCGATTTTGTGGGAATTTTCTGCGCAAATTTTGCTAGAAATTAAACGATTTGGGGATGATTTGACGAGCATGTTTAATGGTTTTTAACAGAGATAGTCATTTGCTATTTTAACAACAAAGCACTCGAGAAATGAGCCAAAGGCAAAGCTTTTAACATCATGACAGATTTACCTGAATTTCACAGGTCCACGAGCCTGCAAAATATCAGAAGCCCTGTTTTTTGGGAATATAATTTTATAATGCCAGTTTTGCTTCATGGGCCCTTGTTATAAGAGTGATTCCTTGTGGAGTGAGGCACAAAGTGCCTGGCAAAGAGAGTTTATATTCTTGTCGTGTGTGCAGCCTTAGCCAGCTGCAATCTGGGACACCCCATATTTCCATCTATTTATGAATCTACAATGGTGTCCGCCCTGATGTCATCTAGTGTGTGATGTCATGTAGCATTTTGTGTTTCCAGGCAACACCAAAGAGTGTCTTGCTTTGGTTTGTTTCTTTAGAGGCCCCTTTAGGAGTCAATAAGTGCTTTTTGCAATGATCATCGAATGCAAAAGTACTTTTAATAGCAAACTTGGAAACAATTTGGATTATTAGCCTTGGGATGTGATCAAAAATCAAGGTAACAAAACACATGCTCGCAGATGAGTTTATACCGTATCAGCTTAGTTGGGCTGCTTTTCTTTAAATGTGATAAAATGCCTTTACTGTAAGTCCTTTTTTCTACCATCAAAGCATCAGTCCTTCTCTTGAAAAATATCTTTGAATTCATGTTTAATAGGGCTTGATCAACTTTATACGATCTTATACAGGGTGCGCTGGCAGAAGTTGTAGGGTAAAGGGTTTAAGTAAAATATTATTGCTTTTTCTCAAGCATGTTTCCATGTGGCATATACTAGTTATAACAATACAGCCTGCTGTGTGGAAGGCTCCGAGTTCAATTCTGGGCAGAAGCTGTTTTCTTTTCTCTACTTTTCTTTTTTTTTCTTTTTTGAAGTTTTGTTTAGTTACTGTTACTATGCCTCCGCACGTATTCTGTAGCTACCATGAAACCATGTGCTTTGAAATCTGATACTTTGTGAGTTTTGTCATTGGGAAGCATTTGCTTATGGAACTCAAAACAGTCAGTAAGTTTTCCTCTTGTATTTCGGGCGTTGACTTCAAACTTTTGAACACTGAATTCATAGTGGATTTAAATAATGTTTTGGTTTTAGAAAACCTAACTCGCGCATAGGATTTACAGGATTGGATTTCAATTCATTTGGAACTACTCTGACTTCATCGTAAATTGGAATTGACACAGTAGTTCAGGTTGTTGATTTACTTGGATCTGGATCTATTCGGAATGTGGAAACCTTTATGGAATAAAGATAAGGTTTACGTACATAGTTCAAGTGCTCGACTTATTTCTGTAACAGTTATGGTAGTTTTGTTTTGTTTCTTTATGCAGCGCAAGTTTTGTAAATTTACAAATTTTTCTTCCCTATTCCGTTATTTTCGTTTCCTCCTACTTCTTGCCATTCCCCTAAAGTGCTACAAGAGGTCCTGCAATTCACGTATTTCTATTTTTTCTTAAACGATACAGGACAGAGCTAAAATGAATTTGGCCAGTCATTGTGTCCACAGACTGTCCAGAAATTATTTCAAGCCTTGAAAGTGTGCAAATGAGTGGCTTTATAATACTGTACTTTGCGAAACGAAACCAAAGCAAAACAAAAACCAAACCAAACCAAACCTACTGTAGTTTGCAAAACAAAACTAGACCACCAAATCAAAACAAATCCAAAAATGATTTTTCATCTTGTGCATGGCATGAATTTTCGATTTGGCTCAAACTGAGTGGACATTCCCTCTTAATAATTTCCGCTTTCTACGCCCGGCTCACCCATTTCTGCTCAAATGCTGTACTCTGTGAAACGAAACCAAAGGAAATATTAATGAGTAAAATTCATGCGGTTATAAAACTCCCCCCCCCCCCCCCCCCCCGCCCCTGCCACATAATGGCCCATCCCTTATCTTCTTCTTCCACTGGAAGCATCATGCAAAAAGTACAGTAAGCCCAAATGAGTCTTGTGATGAGCATGTGGTTTATTTTCAGCGATGACTGAAATGACCAACTATGTTCATTTCATTTTTGCTCCTTGGCAATGATGTAATTT
This sequence comes from Porites divaricata, assembly GCA_038088405.1. Taxonomy (NCBI): domain Eukaryota; kingdom Metazoa; phylum Cnidaria; class Anthozoa; order Scleractinia; family Poritidae; genus Porites; species Porites divaricata. The sequence continues at coordinate 4,516,344 of JBBMOI010000018.1, forward strand.
CTCCCGAATTGGTGCCCTTTATTTTCCTGTATTCGTGCGCACATACTCAATCAATTCAGAAACAAGTCATCAAATACAATATAAAAAGTAAATATACTGAAGAATACTCGACCGTCGATAAAGTAGGACATGAAAAACTTTCAGTTCAGGAAATCATGTTTCGTGAAAAATTAATTACCTCCTCATTTCTTACCTAATCTCAAAACAAGCTCAACTTAAAGCTTAAATTGAGAGCATCTTGTTAGAATACAGTCAAACCCCTGGTAGACAGTCACAACACATGTATCCAGGCATTCACGGTTTTGCATGCTTTGTCATACAAAAATTAAAACAGTCATAGTGTTCACCCCAGGCCATTCAAATTTTTAACCATACCAGCTAAAAGTTTGACCTCTGTTTTGGCATTCAAATTTTGAATGGTCCAGTGTCGAAATTTTTGTGTGGTCAGAGTGGTTCTGTGTGAACAGAAAACTTGCTTTGTTTAACAACTGCGTCGCTTAGTGGAGGTGGGTGCCCAGGATGTCCAGGGGCTTCCACCTATGGCACAGCCAGCCCCTAGACAGAGTTGCACCCCCATGGCTGGCAAACCCGTGCCCTCCAGCCAAGAGCCCCCATGCCAATTGAACCAGGCACCTGTCACACTGATTCAACAGTGGAAGAATAAAAGGGGGGAGGGATGGGGGTAAAAGAATGATCCAAAGGCTGAACGAAGAGAATGGCCGCAAGGAAACACTGTACTGAGCACATGGAGGTGATGCAAGGAAGGCTGACCACGCTTGAGCCAAACGACTGACTGCTGACCACGCCCACGCTCCTTGTTGTTAACTGTGTTAAATATTTATTTAATCTCATTTAAACAACTGGCCCATCAAGTTTTTGAATTAAAAGAAGGCTTTAACTGACCCTCAGGCTTTTATGAGAACCTGTTGGGTATCCAACATAGTGAGTGTTTTTCTTGCTTTTTCTTGATAAACCTGTGCTATAGACGAAAATTTTAACAATGTAATGTGTAACAACATCATCAAAGATAATTAGGTTTAAGAATGTCAAAAATTTTGAAATGAGTTGAGTTTAAATTTGTGAAGTGGCATTCTTGTGTTCTGTACCAACTCACACCTGGAATGCTCCTTATTATTCCATATCAATTTGTCTTTGACATTTTACCGATTTTCGTTTTACCAAATTGAAAATATGAGGTACAGCTGAGATTTTGATTTTGTTGAATGCTTACCAGCGTGCAAAGAAAGTAGTGTTCAATAGCCCGGGGCTAGTGGATTTTACTACCAGGTTAGTGAATTCGGTTCTTAACTTGCCTGACAGGCAAGTGAAGTTTTTTGAAGAATTCAACTTACTCTGCTCATCAAAAAGTTTTTGGAGCTAGTTGAAGTGACATCTGGGCTACTAAGTATATGCTAGCTTCAGCTTACCCGAATGGCAAACTGTAGAAATGACTTTCTTTGCACCCTGCTTACACAGGGTTATTTTATTTTAAAAATACCATCTGTAAAGAAATGCTAAGCAGAGTAGCCGGCTGGTAGTAACCAAGTAGGCGGTGATTTTCACCGTCAGCCAGCTACTTTTGACAACCCTGCTTACAAGACATCTCTTTTTTGTTTTATTATATTATTATTATTATTGAAGGTGAAGAATGATCATCGCAGTGAATTTTCCAATTTAAGCAATTGGAAAGAAGAAGCCTGAAAAAATCAGGGCTTCAACGGGATTCAAACCCGTGACCTCCACGTTGCCGGTGCGTTGCTCTACCAACTGAGCTATGAAGCCACACATTTGGAGCGAGGTCAATTTATTGAGTTCATATCTCTCGTGAGGAGTGAAATGATGTGAAATAATTATGTGAAAATAATTCATTTTGAACTGCGGTTATAGATGAAGGTGAAGAATGATCATCGCAGTGAATTTTCCAATTTAAGCAATTGGAAAGAAGAAGCCTGAAAAATCATTTCACTCCTCACAGGAGATATGAACTCAATAAATTGACCTCGCTCCCAATGTGTGGCTTCATAGCTCAGTTGGTAGAGCAACGCACCGGCAACACGGAGGTCACGGGTTCGAATCCCGTTGAAGCCCTGATTTTTTCAGGCTTCTTCTTTCCAATTGCTTAAATTGGAAAATTCACTGCGATGATCATTCTTCACCTTCATCTATAACCGCAGTTCAAAATGAATTATTTTCATATATTTCACATTATTATTATTTCAAAAAATTATTAAATCAGAGCAACACAATCAAGATGAGGTTTGTCAGATTAAGGAGACCCATGGAACATAATTTTTTTATGTTCTATGTTTATGAATATCATGCATTTTTTGACATACATTGTAATATATATATTATCTTTGACAACTTGATCTTTGCAGTAATCAGCTTAGAAGTGAAAGGCTCCCAGGAGTTTATGTTCTTCCAGCAGCCAAGTCCCCTCTAAGTGAGTATTACGTTTTTAAGAAATTGTGCTGAAAATTTAAAGTCAAGTTAGCGAAGATATCAAAGGTTTAGTATGATTCTAATAATTATTAATAAGAACACTTGGGGTGAAGAATATGAGTGAAGAAGCATGGCAGGGTCCAATTGTGTGTCTGTTTTAAAAGAGAGCTGACTGTAAATGGCCACAATAGGCTTTCTGTTCATGAACCACTCATAAATACAACAGTTAATATAGCTTAGACAGAGCAATATGAATTCTAAAGTGCAGTTTTAGAGCTATTTTGGATAATTTTAATCCAAGGTAAAAGGGCAAAGTTAAAACAAAAAAGGAGAAAGTCAACTACAGTCCGACCTCTATTAAGCGGCCACCCTCCATTAAGCAGCCACTTTCCAAAGTCCCAATTTATTTGTCAGTAAACTGCTGTATTTGATACCTCTATTCAATGGCCACCTCTATTAAGCGGCTGCGGCCACCTTTTTGCTGTTGCAAGTGTATTATTTATATGGTTTTTTACCGCCATTAAGCGGCCAGCAAATTATCTTTCCATGAAATATCTTGAGCTAAATTTTTTCACATACTACACTGTTGATGCAAAAAGGCCTCAGAAACTTGTCAAAGATGTTTTGCATTTTTTTTCTGTACATTATCAACCCGAAGAAATACTGTACATTTCAACTACGTGCCCTCTGTGTTAGAGCTAGAACTATGCATGGGCTGGAAATGCACTTGATGTTTTGTTACAATGAATTTTGGATTTATCTTCATTATATGTTTACTTTTTAAAAGCATTTTGCTATATAGAGTCAATAAAATCATGTTTGCTGCCACTCCTATCCAATTTATATTGTACCTCCATTAAGCGGCCAACCTCTATTAAGCGGCCACTTTTCAAAGTCCCGAGGGTGGCCGCTTAATAGAGGTCGGACTGTAGTTGAACATGCATCTTTTACAATCTTATCTACAAGATTTTGCTTAACTGTCTATGCTAAAGAGTTCAAGTTCAATGGCAAATAGTGTGAAATTAATGTTTTAGAATCTTTGTTATTCATGGTGACTCTGGTTTTATCACTGTTTTGATTGTGTTCTAATGATTTCTTTTGTTTTAGTTTCGAACTAAGGAGAAAAAAAAGAAATTGTCGTTGTTTTTTTTTTTTGCTCATTTTTTTCTAGCATTAAGCAAAATACCAGAATGCTCATTTGGCACTGAGACCTTAACAATAGGTTGAGGAGCAACTAGGGATACCTGGGGGTGGGAGACTGGTACAAAATGTAAACATGTGATCCTTTACTTAAAGATTCAAGTGATGCTTTCTGTTGTTGCTACATGTATTCAACAACAACCAAATAACCTTTTTATTTGCCAAACGTTTACAATAAAACAGAATAAATTAAAACAGATCAGGTAAAAAACTACATGTACTCAGAATAGCAGAAAAACTAAATGAGCTGAGTATATATACCGTTAGGCACAGTAATTAAATTACATTCTATAGGTTTGTGACACATGAAAGATAAAGAGGAAATAATTGAAATTTAGAATATTTTAATAACAGTACTGAAAAATAAATAAATTTATACTACTGCGTGAGAAATTTCTGCAATTTGATTGGCTTAGAGCAGTGGCATTTCATTTTAATTTGAAATACCTATATGTGAAAATTACAAGCCTCTTGCGAGTAGTAATAGCATGATTTGTACATGATATTTGGCGTACATGTTACAGGTCAAATTTATATTCAGGTTATTTTTTTGAACCTAGGTCAACTTTTAACAACCTAGGTTGATTTTAAAGGATAAGTGCTTGTCAGAAAAGTTCAGTTCTTTTGCATCTTACCAACCACCTCTCCCTTCTTATTTCGTCATTCCCCACCTATACCTAGTTTTCCTAACCCCCCTCTACACTATCTCTTACCTTAACCCCCCATCTTATCTCGCTCTTACCATTTGCCCGTGTCTTTATTTATGTTGGTACTCACGAGTTTGAACTCCCAGCCTCTGGATCTGTAGTCCTCCTCCATATCCACTTGACCATGCAGGCAATCGTTGAAATTCACCCTATAATTCTCAACCTTATAATTTATTGGTCCCAGACTCAGCTCAGCCAAAAATTGTAATTTATTCACACATGCTCATGACAGACCAACACGTACACGTGAACTTCAGTTGGTTCAGTACTAGAAAAACATAGAGAGCTTTGCCCAAATGGCGGTGAAAATGGATAGCTGTGTAGCTGAAGAACTCTTCTACAAAAAATTGAGTCAATGAAATCATCCAGAAAGGGAAAAGCAAGTAATTTAACAGTATATCTAAGCGATGAGCTCTGTGATAGAGCGAAAGCTTGGCTTTCTGCAGAGAATTCCAAAGACATCAAAGGGCTTTCAACAAGCAATGTGGCAACAATAAAGCATAAAAAGTGGACCCTACAGCATGGAAAAATTGCTAATCCGGATGGAAAGTTCGTTATTCCAAAGCGTAATATTTTCAAGACATTATGTGAAGTTCACTCTGCCATAGCGCATAGGGAAGAGACAAACTGAACGTTACATACGTGAGTCATGTGCAGAAATTTCACAAGAAGTAATAACACTTTTTGTTTCCCTCTGTTAACTCCATCAACAGCAACGTAGTGTCACCAACCACGTGAAAAAACCAGTAATAAAACCCTTAATGGCCGATGGATTTTTGAAACACGTGGAAATTGATCTCATCGACTTCCGGAAGTTACCATGCACATGTAATGCCACACACAAATGGGTTCTTCACATTACAGATCACTTTAGCAACATGGCTTTATCCTTTGCATTCAAAGGAAACTGAAGAGGTGGTAGAGGCTCTGGAAAAGCAGTTTTATCTGTTTGGTTTTCCAACAATTTTCCATTCAGACAATGGAAGAGAATTTAAGAGCAAGAAGATGGCTGAATTCTGCAAAGCGCACAAGATAAAGCAAGTACACGGAGCCCCAAGAACCCCTACAACCCAGGGCCTTGTAGAGCATAATAACCGCACAGTCAAAGAAAACATGAAAAGTATTATTACAGAGAAAAATGGTGAAGAGGTAAACTGGTGTAAAATATTAAGTGAAGCAGCATACAAGAAGAATATTCTTGTACACAGTGCAACAGGAAAGTCTCCATATGAAGCAGTTTTTGGAATTCTGCCTAGAAAGGAAGTGCACGTAAGTGCAGATGTCAGAAAACCGGGCAATGAAAGTACTCCAGTCAAAGATTTTCCAAATCCAAATAAAAGGAAACATGATGAGAATGACACTCAGAGGAAGAAACTCAAAACAGATATAAATGAGAGACAGTTGAACTATAACAGCAAAATGAAAGAGAGTATAGAAAAAAAGGTTCAAATTTTATTTTGATGAATATGTGTCAATTAAAATTGATCTAGTGGACAAAATTTCACCCCTTCATCCTAATGTTTTAATTGGCAAAATAACTGAAGTTGAAAATGACTACGCCAAAATCGTGACCAAGTTTGGAAGGCTGAAAACTTATATTTCAACAAACAGGTTAAATAAATGTACAGCAACAAACATTCAGCTAGACTTTAGTACAGAAATAACATTTTCTGCTGCATGCAAAAAGGCTGCGGAACAGTAATGTAATGACATATAATTACTATGCAAAAGTCACCAAAAATAAATGACTAAAAACTAGTTGCATTTGTGAAAATTCCTGGTGTCCACAGATTACCTTGAATAAATGCATACTGCAAGGAGTGATGTAAACTACAAACTAAGTGGTCTATCCAGTGCAATTTCCAAATGTCTTTGAGAAAGAACTGTCAGTAAACCTAATCCCCACACAGAGCACTTTTGCTATTGTCCAAGATGCATGCCGTGTTCCTAAATAAGTGCTTATTAATAACCCTATAATCACTCAAATGTGTGCAGTAACCCTAACCTTACATGAAAGCTAACCAATATGAGAAACAAGTGCTTAACCCTAATCACTAACTCGAGTGCTTAACGCTATAATCACTCAAATGTGTGCAGTAACCCTAACCTTACATGAAGGCTAACCAATATGAGAAGCAAGTGCTTAACCCTAATCACTAACCCAAGTGCATAACCCTATAATCACTCAAATGTGTGCAGTAACCCTAACCTTACATGAAGGCTATAACCAATATGTGAGACAAGTGCTTAACCCTAATCACTAACCCAAGTGCTTAACCCTATAATCACTCAAATGTGTACAAAAGCCCTAACTTGACATGAAAGATAAACATTTTCAAATAAAGAGTTGACCTAAAATTTTATTTCGAAAAACATTGGCATTTGAAAAATTACTCAGGTTTAAAAATAAACTAGCTTAAACAAAACTATAAAAATAACCTAAAAATAAATTTGACCTGTAACATACATACCACACGTGCTATTTCAAGGTTGTCTCAAACTTCATTTGCCTAACGGCTCATGAAATTATGTATAACAATTATTTTGAAATATCACTTGTGGTATTTATGCCAAATATCACTACAAATCATGCTATTACCTATACTAATATTAATTAGTTGAGAAAAATAAAATACAACAAAAAGAAGAAAAAGAAGATGAAAACTAGAGCAAAAACTACAAAATAAGCGGAGCTGCCAAAGGGCCGTCATAAGTGCATGACAACCGCTGACCTTATTCAGGATTTAATAGCAATTTTTTCTTCTGTTTTCAGTCTGGTATGGTGTAATTTTTATCAGGATGGGTTCCTATCAAGATGGTATTTTTAAGTTTGTTATGAAGATTCCAGAAAATTTCCCAGATGGTGACTGCCCTGTAAGTTATGCATTTAAACAATAATATTACAGGTTAAGTGTACTCCCATAGGTTCCTTTTATGTATTGATTGTTTGGAAAATGAATCCATGAGCTAGTTGCCGCAACCTGTATCAAATTCAAATCTGCATTTCCTTCATGCATAATGATCATTACATTTTTGACTACATGTTCTCAGTATTCAGTCAGATTGAATAATCCTTGCGGATGGATAAATATTATTGCTTTGAAGAACTTTTTGTCAAATTCAAGAAAGCTGAGCAGGCAGAAATTTAAGAACTTCTTCACATGTGAATTCACCGCTCCTAAAGAATGCAGGGATGAATCTGAAATCTGGAACTACAAACAGATTCAACTTTCATGTAATAGATTCAATAATGGAATCTCTGGAGGTTCGCTTGACCTGGCGTGACTGGTTTGATTTGATTATTCAATGGTACCATGTTACTCTTGACCTTACTCTATGACAGCCCTTTTCCAATGTTGTTGCCTTGAGTTAATCTGAGCCTGGTTTACCTTCAATAACATCACATTTTTATGTTGTTCAAATGTTCTAGGGTGTTATATTTAAGCCCCCAGTGTTTCATCCTGTGATTAATATGGAGACAGGAGAGTTGGATGTCAAAAGGGCTTTTCCAAAATGGAGGTAAGAATTATCATAATGTCTAGAAAACAGCACATTATCAGATTATGCTCTCTATTCTTCATTATTTTTATCTTGGACATTTCCCTTGAGTTTAATCCCAAGAGTACCCATAATTAAAAAATCCATGCAAAAGCACTATTATCAAGCTTTCATTTCTTCACTGCATTTGTCACCAAACTCAAAATGCAGATTTGCATTATGTTGCTGTTCATCTTCCCATCTTTGAGCTAGAACACCATAGTATTTGAACATTTGTGTCTTCTGATAAAATACTTGATTCTTCTAACAAAACAATAGCCTTCTGTGTGCTTGTGAACCATAAGGAGGATTTGTTATTTTTGGAAGTCACTAAGGTACTCATTGTGCGCAAGCATGATGTAATGTTGTACACTTTGGCTCATGCAAAGAATGCTTTGTTACAGTTATGAATCTCATCATGAGACAAGGGAATACAAAAATCAAACTGGTTTCAATTTTGCAAAAAAGTGTGAAAGCTGCGTTGATGTGAGATAGAAAGTAACGTCTCTAGTCTCAATTAAGGCCCACATTAACCTTCCAGACATTGTATGCCAAGGAAATTTATGTTTTATTTCATATTTTGAAATTCAGGCAATCCAATTTTGTCACCAACAATCAGATGACAACACTGAAAAATGAAAACTTCTCACAAAATATCAACTTCAGAGACAGAAATCCTGTTAGTCCTTAAACAAACAAATTATTCATTACTTCATTCATTTCTTTATTTTTTTTCCAGGAGAAATATAAATCACTTGTGTCAAGTGCTACTCTATGCTAGGAGAATATTTTATAAAATTGACATGAAAAATCCCTTAAATCCTGAAGCTGCTAACTTGTAAGTTTCTATAATACATGTATTTTTGAACTACTATAATTAAAACTAAAATATAAATCCATTTACTTGTTACTTGCAAACTCAGAAATTCACAAACACCAGAAATGTTTACATACCCTATGTACATGTAGGAATAGTGATATTGTGGTGACCAATCACAAGAAAGATCAGTCATGACACACAAGCAAACAGCAAAATGTTGAATTAATTAAGGCTGAAACACACTAGACCACATGATGGTGCCACTCATTGCGACCAGCAGGTCACTCCTTATGTACAGGTGAGTTGAGAAAATGTGCAAGAATTTGCAGCAACAAATCGCTTGTATGTGCAACTTGTTACAGCAACAAATTTGCAGTGCAGAGACAAAGATTTTCACAAACATTTTCCAGTACACACAAAGCCTAATGTCACTGTGATGTATCACTGCAACACGGTTCTGTAACTTGTCTCCTAGTGTGTTCAGACCTGGCTTTATTATTGCTGCTTGTAGTTTTGTTTTTCTATGCCTGATGAACTATTTTAGTGCAAATGCAGAAGTAGTTATGGTGTTGGTTGTTTTCTGAGTTTCACAGTAAATCTGAACTTCATGTCTTGGATCATTATGCCATAACCTAGCTGCATACTTCATGTAGAACTAGAACATGATTACACTGTACTTCCATGTAGAATTCAACTTTCCTCAAGTTACATTGCACTACATTGTATTAAATTATGTTGGATTGCATGACATTACATGGAACTGGATTGTTTAACAGTGGGTCAGCATTGCATGGCACTGCATTGCACTGCATACTGCACTGTATTGAATTGTGTTGAATTGCATGGCAATACATTGAATTGGATCACTTTAGACTGGTTCAGCATTGCATTGCACTGCATACTGCAGTGTATTGAATTGTGTTGGATTGCATGACATTACATTGAAAATTACCATAGCAGTGAATTGCATTGCACTACATACTGTACTGTACTAAATTGTGGGATTGCATAATATTACATTGAGCTGGATTGCTTTAGATTGGGTCAGCATTATATTACATTGTAGTGCATAATGAACTTATTGAATCGTGTTGAATTGCATGACAATGCGCTGAACTACATGTAGATTGCTTTTGTCTGGGTCAGATTGCACTGTACTTATTGTGTTTGATTGCATGGCAGCACATTATTCTGGATTGTATTAGATTGGATCAGGCAGCATTGCTTTGCATAGCATTGTACTGCCATTGTAAAACTGTTTTTTCTTGTTCAATCCATAGATATGAAAATGATAGAGATGCCTTTAAACAGAAAGTAAACATTTCGCTAAGAACATGTCTGAATGAGCTTCATTTACCGCTATCAGATGATCCTCATGCTATTAGGTGAGGTCAAGAAGCTACAAATCCTTCATGCGTAGAACTACACTAGCTTGCGTAGCTGGCACGTTTTTTGTGTGTGTGTGTGTGTGTTTTTCTTTTATGTTTCGTAAAGTAAGAGATTCTGGTGATCGATGTGGTGTACCTTTCATACATCACTCATCTTCCATATCATATGGGCTATGGGTGGGTTACAGTAACTCATAATGAACTGTTAGTGGCTGCCTGTGGCGCCCTTTTATGCTGAAGTACGAGCCTACTGTTAACGTGCTAATATGTAAAGAAGGCGCATCTTGTTGTCCTTTAATCCGCGACATTACATTACATTACCACAAAACTTTTGTAGCACTGAATTTCCTCATTTCTGGACTAGATGTGCTTTGTTTACACTGTGCATTTTTGAAAATTGAAATTGTCAAGTGGAACATGATTTCCTTATTTGTTGTTGTTATTATTTTTTAACTTGTCATAACTGTCTCTTTTACCTTAGTTTATTCATTTATTTATTTTTTTCAGATTTGTTGAACTTAGCCCAGATCAACATGATGAATATAAAACCCAAATGATCGATAATCAGGTAAAGTGGATGACTTAATTTGTTCCAGGGAGTACTGAAAATGACAGGAAAGCAGCGTTGCATCTTGCTTTATAGAGAAGACTAGTGATGACATCACAAAATTAAATTTGTGAAATTATAGGATTGGTTGGCATATGAAAAATGAGCCTGTTCGTGCAAATTGGTGGGGAGATATATTCATATAACCACCGTTATTCTTAGATGTCGCCGTAATTATTATAAATCCTTCTAAAATTGGTATAGATGTTAACATTTCGATTCGATTTGTGTGGAGTCATCAGCCACCAATTTGCAGTAACAGGCTGATTTTTGGCAAAAGGGTTTTTTTTTTTTCATCATGTTCTTTGTGGATATGCTAACCATTCCCATATACACCTATTTCAAATAAGGTTGCTTCAGAGAAGAACGATGCATGATCCATGTTTCATAGCCCGCGGTGCATTATTATTATAAATTATGTGCCCACAGCAAGCCTAAAAACCAACTAAAAACCTTGAAGGCAAACGCTGCTGATGCTTCTATTGCCTTTTCACAAATGGTCTCCTTTATTTCAATGAACGTGAACAAGACTAATTAAAACTTCCTGCTACAAAAGGGTTTACCATAGTGCACTGCAGGCTATGAAACATGGTTCACGGGAGCAACCTTAGCTGAAATAGGTGTATACACAAATTTGAATTTAGTGACGTGAGGCTTCATTAAGTATGGCATCAGTTTTGGCAGAAAGCTGAATCCAGATATGAGCCCAGTATCGAGCATACATATCACTTAATGTCTATTTGAAGCAAAAATTATTTGTGATATGTTTAGTGGAATTGAATTGACGATTTTGTGGGCGCTCAAAGTTAACCTTTATTTTGCCCGGAGAATGGTTTTCGGATCGCTCGGCCAAAATCCCTCGTGATTTTGAACCTATTATCGAGAATTACTCAAAACAAGTATGGCGAGATTAAAATGAGAAGCGTGGGAGAGGACGATATTGTTTGAATTGTAGATAAATCATGAAAATTACCTTTGAATATGAAAGTATGGAACAGTGCTGTTTCTCATGACACATTCAGAGTCAGTGTTCTTATAACGGCCATTGACAAAACCTGGATCAGATCGAGCGGATCGGATCGGATCAACACCTATAATCCTATCCCTTTAAACCTTTTGCCATTTTAATGGTGATTTCCAACACTTGATCCAATCCGTTCCCATCCAGGTTTTGTCCACGCCTTCTTATGACATTACTCCTGGGTTCAAACCTTTCAAACCAGGGCGGAAAGAACCGCTCGTGCCAGTCCTACTCCGCATCACACATCGCTTGAGTACCCGACTAGTCCAATTTATAAAAACCGATACCGGAAAACCGTTTGATAAATCGATAACTATCGATAATTCAAATTTAAACGTTATCGATCAATCGATAGAAATCGAAACTCACAACCATCGCTGCTCTTTTAAGGTATTGAATTTATCGATTTTATCGGGCGCGATCCATTCAACCAAAATTCAGACCGGTCCGACCGGGAAAAGAGGACCACCTCAAAAGGTGGACCAGTTTTTTCGAAACTTTTCCGGTTCGACCGAACCGATCCATTGAGTTTTGGACCAAAATTTCCGGAAATTTGGTTGAATGGATCGCGCCCATCGTTTTCATTGAGGACCGTGTATTGTTGACACTTGTAAATGTAAAATACCGGTTCTTCCGAGACAGCGTTTAAGAAACAAGCTGTGTTTTTGCCGATGCGTGTAATAAGGGGCTTAATCAGTCTGTTTTATCTGGGCGTCTCGCTCGCTCGCTCGCTCATAGCCCGAATTGTACGTCCACTGTACTACCGTCGTACAATATCTTAACCGGGCTTAACTTGAATAGTTTCCAGTAAAATGCAAGAAGAAGTTGTTACGTTTTGTTTCTCCGATGAATCATGTTAAGTATAATACCGATCATGTTACGTATTTGTTCAATATTTGATTTGTGAAATAAATCTTTAAACTTACTTTACGAGAGTAATTTATTGTTAGACTGGTTTTCGGGAAGTTCTGATGCTTCGCTACCCTTAAGGGAAACGTATTGCGCCGATAAATTTGATAAGTTCGATAAAATCGATTACAATAATTTAAAAATCGATAATTATCGACTACTCACAATGTATCCCCTCATCGATTTTATCAATTGTTGTCGATTATCGGTTTTATCGATTGAACTAGTCGGGTTGAATAGCGGGGGCTCGTTTCATCGCCCAACCTTTATCCGCCTTGGTTCAAACCATTTACGGTTCAGTCAGGCACGTTAAAAGGCCATTTGCATGATGGCGTCATTTTACTACTACGACCAGAATCGATTACCTACCATAATTAAATATGAAAGGAAAAACGAAAATAATTCTGGTCGTAGTGGTAAACTGACGCCATCGTGCAAATGGCCTATTTTCTCCATCTCGGTGGCTTTATTTTTTTATAGAATGAATGAATTATATGAAAGTGAACATGATCTTCGCGGTAGAATGAACAACCAAAGCGGTTGAAAAAAAAAACCTGTAAGAATTCTGGCTTGACCGGGAATCAAGCCAACTCTAGAGCGAGTCATTGTACAGATGTAAGTTCGTAATATACTTGATGGTAACGAACTTACGATGACTTGCTCCCCAGTTGGTTTGATTAGCTCAATGGATAGAGCGTTGCGTCCGGCCATCGCAAAGGTCATGGTTCGCTTCCCAATCAAGCGTGAATTTTTTCAGGTTCTCTTTCAACCACTTAGGTTGTTCATTCTACCGCGAAGATCATGTTCACTTTCATTTCTTTATCCGCAGCTCAAAAGGTGATCCATTTCATATATTTCAACTCAGAATCAATTATATTAAAAAATTATTATATTCGGCTTTTGTGATATATGGAATAATCTGCGTCAAGGTAAGAGTTATCAGCCAAAGCCGATACTAAGACCTTGATTATTCCGGATATCACAAAAGCCGAATAATTGAACAAGAAGAAAATAACGGCAAACGCACCGTCGCTCGGAACACAGTTTGACATCGCTCTTGTTTGCGCTCGCATCGTACAGGTTAGTCATTTGTGTGCCAGCAGATAGCTACCTAATCTGTAGATTGCCCTGATTCCCAAAAGTAACTGTAGGCTCTTAGCCATTACGAAGACAGATAGAGAGTACAATGTATGATGATTTTTTTCTATCATTATTTCACAGAGTAAACCAGAGAGTCTTCCAACTGCTAATGCACATAAATCAGGATTATCATGGATGAAGAAAGGATCCAATCAGATTTTTAGCAAACAAGATAGCTAACACGTCTTATTTTACATGCACGAGTCACGTGATCCATTCTGTCAAGTAAAGTGAAAGAGTATTTCAGAACTTTTTTAAACCTTTGTAAATTAAGAAATAATCGTTGCGAAAACATCCTGTAAGTTTGACCTCGATCAAACGAGAAAAATTCGCAGAAATCTAGAAACGTTTTGTAAAGTTAAGGCCAATTATTTCTTTGCCAGTACCCCGTTAGCCTGTTCTGGGGGTGGGGACGGTGAAAGAGATGTGAACAGGAAAAACAGCGAGGGGGTGGGGTAGGGGGTGAGAGCGAGTTCTCTCCCTCCCTCCCTTCTCTTCCTCCTTATTGTTTCCCGCTCTCTGACTTGGTACCACACTCTACTATCTAAACTAGTGTCCCGTTGATTTACTTTGAGTTCTCTGGATTTTGTTTGAAACGTGACATGAGTCACATTCAAGACAAGCAATTTTACAGAAAAGTGTTTTCTCTGGCGAATAACATCTTTCAACCTTTGTTATTTGAATAGGACCCTTGAATGTACTTCATGTTCATGCGTCAAATTAAATTTCCTTATGTGCGGCGCATTTCATACGTCACTATATTCGTTTAATTGAGAGAGTGATTTTTACCAAATATTTTGTATTTTCTTGTTCATGTTTTTTCTTCCCTGTAAACAAAATCTCCTGAACGAGGCGCCGGATCGCGATTACCTTACAAGCAAACTGGTGGGGGAGGGGTAAGGTGAGGAGTAGGTGTAGGTGTAGGCGTAGGCGTAGGCGATGCGTCCCCTTTCTACCCCCCTAAACACTTTCTCGTTCAACCTCAAGCGAGCAGGCCTTTGCAAGTAAAAGAATAATTTATAGGCTGTTGGCATACAGATAGTTTTTTTTCAATTTTTTAGACCTTGTATAGTAACTTTGTTGACTCTTTTAGAACCACTCTATCTAACAGACTGAGTGATTGCTGTATTGAACTGCTGTCTGGAGTGACAATAACTGTGATTACCTTCAACTTTGACGCATTTAAGACCTGTTAAGGACTCCTTTGAAACCCTCAGAATTCACGTCAAGCTCGAGTAAATAACTAGTGATGATGATTTAGTTCCCTTTTGAAGGGCATTGAAAAAATGTACGGTACAATTCAACAACAAACAACATCTTTATTTATCGCAAAAGTTAGTACATACACATGTACACGTGCCTACATTTAGCGAATGCTAGTCGAGGCAGGCAAGAATCTGCAAGACTTCAATTACATATTTATTCTGTATGGCTCAACTGATTAAAACCATGGTGGACCTAAAGTGAATTTTATTTATAGTCAAGTCGATTGAAGGAAAGTTTGTTTACTCATGAGCTTGACATCTTCAACTAATAAGAAAAACGAAACCTTGCTTTCTCGGTTTGCCCTCGTTAAACCCTTTCTTTCATTATACCGTTGATTTGGTGCATGCTTTAGTCCTCTGGTCTCTTACACAGCCGTTGTATTTCTTGTCACGCAACGCTGCTTCCCAAAGAGGAAAGGAGCGTTGCGTGACAAGACGTAAGAAACTGCATGCTTGTACTTGATATTTCCTTAAAAAGGCCATTTCTTTTATAATTTAAGTGACTTTTCTCTAAAGCATTGTCAACAGCTTGGTTTTTCTCGCCAAATAATTATCGCAAAATCGCGGTCAAATCACCCTAATTTCTCAGCAAACTAAAATGCTCTCTTAGAATTCCACTTACTGAAGGAAAAAAGAAATTGGAGATTTATTAAGATTTCAATTACGAGTGAAAAGATTCAGTGTAAAAAATTGAATTGTGTGTGCCTTTCTTAAAGTATTCCCCCTCTTTCCCATAAATGTTTTTAACACCTATTTGTTCGATGACTCTAAGTTGTGATACTGTTTACTGATTTAATATAAATTAATTGTAAAATATTTTTAGCAATGATCGAATAAGGAATATAGCAAATTGTACAAAAATGTCAGTAAAATATTAGTAAGCGTAACCCATGAAGCTCTGTTTGAAATTGATGGTGATTTCTAATTTTCCAGTAGCTGACGAGGTATTTTAAAAATTTTTTAACCTGTGATCAGGCGGTCCTCATTCCTCTTTGTTTGGGAGACGAAAAAAAAAAATAAAACTCCTGATCGCAGGTTAACAGCAGCTTTGCCCATTCTAAAGGGTCTGGCTAATTATTCGGGCATAGTCAAGTAAACAACACTAACCTGAGAATAAGGCATAATGCCAGCATTAAAGTTATTTTAATTTAGCATGTTTAGATTTGTATTGCAGTGCTGAAAATTGTATGCCTTTTTTTTTTAACTCCAACGTCTGCTAAAAACTACATAGTTGATAAATGGGTGGATATCTTAGGAATTGAATACCTCAGGCGACCAAAAAAGACCCTCGCCTACCTCATTATACCCGGCTTCATGGGCATTTACGTGTTATTCATTTTATTTTATTTCATTTTATTTTCAAAAGTAGTTTAGTATGATGATATAACGAAAATCAGGAGGGTCTGGCGAGGATATATACATACAAGGGAAAAAAAAAGCACAAAAGTACAAAAAGAGTTAAAAACTTTCTAAAATGATTACACAAAATACCCACTAATTCAAAAAGATCTAACGAGATAATAAGGATGTTAACTAAAAGACAACTGATTTATATCTATGCGGCCAGTAGGAATAAACTTTTGAACTGTAGCACACTCGTAGCATGCCTAATTTGAGAATGAGTGAGACTATTGAATGCCTTAACAGTCTTGGATAAGTACGACTTAGTAAAGTAATCCTGGTTATAAAATGACAGAAAACGGAAATTTGCAGCGTCATGATTTTCGATCAGTGTATCAAGGTATTGGAGGTACCCAAAAACGATCAAAATTTGCAGTGACAAGACCAATCTTGAATTTAAACTTAGTGTTCCTAAAAGCTGTGCAGGAATCTTTAATATTCAGAAGAAGTCGGAGAAAAAATAAGCAAGTGTCATGTTAGTCTAGCCTAATCAGGACCATTATACCTCAGAGTTCCAAAAACCCTCACTTTCAAAATGAGGCTAGGTGCACAACCTTAAGCTTTCTGTTGTGAAAAATGAGGTTTTTTTGCATAAGAATGAAAAGTGATTTCCATATCAAAGGCTGAGCACCTACCCTCGTTTTGAAACAGAGGCCTGAGGGAACTCGGAAATGGTCTATTTTTACGAGCTTAATCTGTCACACCCTGCTATTGCATCAATTGCACTTTGCACCGACTATTACTAAAAATAGGGTTTGTCACCTTAGACCCCCCGCGTGACTCAGACAAACTTTGCATTCTTCTTCTCAAAGGCTTTGTATGAGCAACATGCGTTTCTGACATGAAAATTGTCCATACATTTCGCAGTGAGCGTTTTAAAAATGTTTTTTGAACTTTATTCCAATATGTAAAAGGTAGTACTGCTGTAGGGAGCAAAACCTGGTCCAAGTAACTAAACTAAATTGTTAAAATCAGAAAATAAAGTGACTTGGTCAAAGAAGGGTAGTGAAATCGGATCCCTTGCTCTGTCTTCGTCAGATAACACTCTATGCACTGAAACATGACATGGCTGTTTAATACTCCAAAACCGAAATAGTTGCTAAAGAGGAAATCTAGTTTCTATGTGCTTCTCGAAAGCCTGTGACAGAATATCTAAAATTTATAACTTTGTTCTGTTGTTGTGTCCAGGTAGATACTACGGTGGCTCGTAGGGACAAAACACTTCCCAGAATCCAAAAACACGTCCCAGAATCCAAAAAACACGTCCCAGAATCCGAAACACTTTCCAGAATCCAATTATTAGCCTTTTTCTCTTACTTTGAAATAACTGGAAAAGACTTTACAGAGAAGAAACGTTTATCCTTTACTAATTCCTCTAGGTCGAAAGCCTAAAAAGTAAAATGTTATGTGGCTGCACAATAGACCTTGTCACGGTTTTCGACGCCATCTTGACGAGTAGGCAAACGCGTGAGAAATTACAGTGTTTGTATGAGAATCTATTGTGAAACGGCTGTTCTGAAAAAAATATCAATTGTAAACTAAAGCTACAAAGCAAAGGAGTATCCTAAAAAATTTTGGAGGCGTACCTGTGCCTAAATTTCTCCAGAGGCTTGCATTAGTTTACATTATAGTTTCCATACATTTGTCTGTAATTTTCCCGGGACTTTCTTACAGACAAATGTATAGAAAATTTAAAAAAGTGGTTCTAGGTCTTCCAGTACATGTAACGCCCTCATTTTTTTCCAGAAGAATCCTTGGGAGTGAAGCTGTAGTTTACAAATCACATTTTTTTCAGAACAGCCGTTCTACGGAAATTATTCGACAAAGATTCTCATACAAATACTAATTTCTCACGCGTTTGCCTACTCGTCAAGATGGCGTCGAAAACCGTGACAAGGTCTATTGTGCAGCCACATAACATTTTACTTTTTAGGCTTTCGACCTAGAGGAATTAGTAAAGGATAAACGTTTCTTCTGTGTAAAGTCTTTTCCAGTTATTTCAAAGTAAGAGAAAAAGGTTCCTATGCACTTCAGACAAGCACTATATTACATTCGGTTGTCCAAAACCCAAGAGTTCTTCTTCTTGCATGCTAAAAAAACAAGGGTACACTGAAAGGAGAAACAACCACGGTAAGTGCGACAATTTTTTGCCGACAAAACTTGCTACAGAATTAACAATTCAAGTGACTGAGAAGTTGCAAGGTTATTGAATTAATATAAAGAAAAAAAATAAAAACGGAGGCGGTAACAAAGTTTCGGAAAACGTAGCTTACCTGCATGATTATAGAAATGCTTGGCACATTTTATAAAGGTTGTAGACGACAAAATCAACCCAAAGAAAAGCCCCCCTGAATACGTGCTATGAACGATGAACTATATAAAGAGTATTTCTGGGACGTGGGATTCTGGGAAGTGTGTTCGGATTCTGGGACGTGTTTTGGATTCTGGGACGTGTTTTTGGATTCTGGGAAGTGTTTCGGATTCTGGGACGTGTTTTGTCCCTACGAGACACCGTAAGATACTATACGAATGTGGGACGAATACAGTGTATTATCGAAACCAATGCAAGCTGGATTTTGCTTCTCTTAACGATAAACATCTTTAAAGATGACGGAAATTTGTTGACGAACGTGACTTTCCCATACAAAACTCTTATACTAGCCTGCGAAAACATCCGTTTCTCCTCGCTCTTCCCCGCTGGGGACGTTTCGCGCGGAGGAAACGAAACGAAACGTCCCCAGCGGCGAAGAGCGAGGAGAAACAGATGTATACTGGTCAGGTTCATGTCTGAGTCACAGCAGGGACCAGAAATTTGTGACGTCATCAGTGCAAGGCTCTCAAGATTTCGTTAAATTTCGTTTGATTGTCAAAAATCACTGCGATAACGGCAATATTGCCGACTATAAAGAGAACAACACTAAACTCTTCATGCATGACGAAAGTCCCTCCAAGCTGAATTCAATCAAAAAACAGAGGTTGTATTTGCTCATAACGAACAGTGATGGACTTAGCACCAAGTCTTTTAATTACCTCCGGCGAAAATCCTCCCAGTTGCAGAGTAGGTCCCAACTCTTTTAAACTGCGCTTCAACCACAAAGTTTTCGTATCCATGTCGGCCAGCTTGTAAATTGCTTCGTAAATGCCCTTGCCGGTCAAAGAGCACGCTCTTTGGAACGCGCAAGGGTTTGCTGTGTAATGTGCAAGCGACAACTTCTCGGCAAGCTGCTTTATACTGAGGGCTGCAGGAAGGTCTTGTTTGTTGGCAAGAATCAACACAGGAATACCCTCTATCTTGGGATGTTGAAGAATGCTAATAAGATACTGACTTACTTCCCTGATTCTTGACGTGTCAGCACTATCCACAACGAAAAGCAGCACCTGAGGCTCCCGAACAAAGCGCATCCATTCGTGTCTGTATCTTTCGTCGCCTGAAAAATCCCAGATGGAAATGCTGAGTCCATCCAGTCCTTTACTCAAATTAGTGCCAGCTGAAAATGATGGAGTAATAGTTGGCGCTGGGATTTCATCAGAATTTCCGTCCAGGTAGTTTAAAATCGTGGTTTTTCCTGATCCATTTAACCCCAACATGAGAATTTCAAGACAGTAATCTTCTTCTTTTTTATGAAACCGCGAACATGCTTTCCCCATATTTCGAAATCAAAAGGTTTTCTCGTCGAGTCGTAATGCAATAACTGATCAGACAACTTTTGGCCGCGTCTTCAAGTTCTCGTGCATCCTTCGATCACTCGTTATGATCACTTAGGGCGTTGTGATATTAGTTACATTGTAAAATTCTAAAATTAGGTTCTAATACGAGCTAATATTTTACAAAGGACTTTTTGTAGTGCTTATGTTCGGAAAAGGGTCAATAACTAGAGGGAATTTTGCGGTTCAAATTTTCACGACCATATAATTAGTTGGAGGAAAATTTGCGTCAGTAGTTCTTCTGCGGGGCAGATTATAATATTGTCACACAGATTGGGACACTCTGATTGAGACATAAACAAGAAAGTGAAAACGTGTTTCTCCGCGGAGGATTGTTTTTGTCACGGGCTGAGAAGAGACGAAACAAAAGCTCGCGGGGGATGATGGAAAGGAGAGAGGCTCCCGTTTTTTCCCTCTTCCCATCGTCCTCCACGCGCATACTCTTTTGCAATTATTTCCTATTTTATTTTTTCAATTCACAGTCGGAGCCTCTTTGGGGGAGAGAGAAGTGTTTGGTTCGGCCAATAATTTTTTTCCAAACTTAGCCCTGTGATTGAATTCTTTTCTTCCATGCAAGAATTTCTTTTCGAGTCAACTCTGTTAGCTTATAAGCAATATTAATGTCTGCTGGCTGAGCTATTCCACCCTGAACCAGTAGCGGAAAAAACCAGTCAAGAGCGGTTTTGAGATCTTCATTTTGTCCTTGTTAAGTTATCGTTCAGTGTTATTGAGAATAATGACCTTCGCACCTTGTTTAAGAGCAAGGAAAGAAAATACGTACCGACAAAGGATGTTCTCGTTTTTAGAATCATGTGTTAGTGTAGTATATTGAATTTTGGGCTGCCCCTGACTAAGATACACGCAAATCTTACTATATAAAATACTAACTAAATATTTTGATTATCGATAAAAAAATTAATTTAAAAAAAAGCAAGTTTCCTGCTCGGTAGAATGTTGTTTTGAATGTCGGATTCATAAAATTAGAGAGTGTTGTGGCTTCTTTTGTTCTAATTGGTATTCTGTCAAGGGATCCAGCCGGAATATCTGCGAGTGTATTTTTTTTCTAAACTTTCTTTAGGCGTTAAGTGAGTCGCTCTCTTTTACTAAGAACAACTGAAAGTGTCTTTTATTTACAGTACTCAGTGTTAAACATGGAAACAGTACATTTAAGGTCGTAATAGAATGCTTTTTTAAAAAAAGTTGTTAAGGGTCCTATAAACTTAGCGCGTTACGTCACCCATTGACGTAAGTTTGCTAACCTGAGACTTGAATACTGGTACCAGAAACCAAAGGTTATTAAAGCACATTACAAAAACACATTTTACATATACATGCACGAAATATCGTACCCCGCCGCTTGCAAAAGTTTCTTTCTGGCGTGGTTTTTAGCATGTACAAAGTTGTTTGCGCCGGTAACATTCGCAAAGGCTTTGGCTTGTCAACGTGCCCGATGTTAGCGGGGCAAACGACTTAACACATGCTAAACATCATGCTGGAGCAGGGTGCAAGGAAAGTTAGTTTTGCAGCTTGCCATTCGGGTAATTTGTAGTTAGCATGTACTAGCCCGAAAGTCATTTCAACTAGCCCGAAAAAATATTTGGTGAGCAGGATTGATTACAGTAAGTTCTACTAATTTGAATTTCCCCCAAACAAAATCACTTGTCCATCGGGCAAGTTAAGTAAAAACATTGCTAGCCTGACAGCAAGAGGATCCACTAGCCCCGGGCTATCGGACACCATTTTCTTTAGTTAAATGATTGAAAACTTTTGATATAATTGAGAGTGTCTAATCCATCATGATCAATTCTCATAACTTTCACTAAATCATCTCATTCCTTTCTTAAACACTTTTCAGAATGATATATTGAAGATTTCCGTTTGATTAATCTGTTCACCACAGTATGACATTGAGGTCAATGTTGCTTCTATGAATAGACTAAAATGCGCTTTCGAGAAAGAGAAAGAGGAATATTTTGTACCCGGTCAACATATTGCTACACAATGAACGGAAGTATATTGTAACATGTTTATCGTCTGAGACGTACCGATTCCAGCCTTTAAAACGACTGAAGTTGAATGAGATGTTACACATGTCTGCATGAAATTAAGAACTGTTGCAAGCTCTACATTTTAAGTTACTGAATGTCCTTGATTGTTAAGTTTGAATCTCTTAAAAGGTTGCCAAGGCATTTAACTACCTGGCGTGTAACGACGACTTCCTGCTGTCGTAACCATTATAAACAACAAAATAAGAACTGACTATACTATAAAGAGATGTCACGTCTGATTATGTGCCCAGACCAGCAATAACCAGCAATGCATAATGCAAACTATATTTCTCTATGCCCGGGCAAGACCGTTTTTAGCATGTACGGTCAATGTACGGTACGATTTTTTTCAACACTTCCTGATAAGAATGGAATTTTTATATGTAAATAATAGTTTGGTAAAATCTAACTTCGGTTAAAATTCATTTTTTATCTGAATTCGTTGAATTTTGTTTCATCTGAGACGTACGCGACAGATACATGAATAAGCAAAGCTGGTGTTTTGGGTAGCCTGGCCTGTACTTGGTTGAAAATTACACGTCTGATACATTAAAATGTGCGTCAAATTATAATACTTTCTATGTATAAACCGACTTGAGTTCTTTTTTGCTTTCTACCGACAAAGTTGGATAGTTTTTCACTGTTAGGTTACTTGGGTATTAGAGGTAAACCGCACTGACAACATCTCTCACTGGTTCAAACAATGGCCGCATGACTCTTCAAAGGCACTGATGCGGGACATCCTATATAACACTTTTAACTGTGAAACGAAGATGAATGAATCATAAACCGAAGTGTTTATGCAGTTATTACACTACATTTTAAATGCCATGGGGGTAACGATGAATTTCCAAGTCTCATTTTGTTTTCGGCCGTGCCATGAAACATTTTTTCCTGTTATGAACTCTCACTGCGTATTGTCTTAATTATCATACGATTATCAAAGTTTATTAGAATACATTTCACTTTCGGGTTTCATTAAACAAATTGTCCTGAAAAGATCTGAAATAACGTTATCCTATTAGTATTGCGCCGCTACCTTCTGATCACATAACTATATCTAAAGGCTATTTCTTTTTTTTTTTTTCAGTTGATGCCCCTTTTATATCATCATTTAAAGGTGTGTTAATTGAAACAAGTGAATTGGAAGAGACATCCCTGGAGTCGTTTTTTCACCTAAAATACAGGTAGGCTAAATAATCGACTTTGCATGACTGCTGTTAGCTGATTTAGTGAGTGCTTGTCTCATCTCTATGATATCGTCGACCTACGCGTCAACTATTCGAGTATGGCTTACAGTAAAGAAGAATTTTTGTTCTGTTTCATCATTATATCATTATTTCATGCGTGATTAAAGACCACTTGAAAAAATTACATGTTTTGACGGTTGGCAATTACAATTTCGGCCGTTTGATAGCTGACGTTCTCAAACTCATTAATTATTCATGAGGGCAACAACCAATAAATGAGGCATATTTGGGTCACATGCGTGAATCTTGATACCCAATGAAAACTCAGATGAAAATCTTATCGGTTTTGATCTGAGATCAAACCCTTAGATTTTAATGAGCATTTTTCAGTAATTAATACATCGTTCACAACAATTCCAAAAATGACCTGAATATTGTTTGATATAATTAACCTTAATAGCGTCGGATTCTACGCCATAAACGGTCTTCGGTGGATATCTCTTCCGCGACTCGTTGGCCACCTCCATCACAAACCTGCTAAGCCAGTAATTCAAGGTTACTGCATCCATTTTTTTAATGCTGGTAGAAAGCTGTGCGACTTTGTGTAAGTCATAGCCTTTAAAGAGCCTTCCTTTATCTAAAACGGAAGCTACAACCGACTGAGAAATTTGTCATTCGCCAAAAGTTGTTACCTCCCATTTGTTCTTATATTTGATTGATGAGAGAATAGCTTTCACGACTAACTCGCTTTCTTCGTAAACCGTTTTCGGCTCCCTAAATCTTGCATCTCCATCTTCACTCATGGTCATACACCAATTACACCAAAACAATTAATCATGCATGTTGAAGTAATACTACGTAATATGAGAATATTGCATCGCTGCATAAATTATTGTTCATTTGGGGAGGAGAGAGGCAAAAAAATGTATCAAGGCAATTTCGTTTGAGAAGTCATCTCAAACACTCGTGCTTCGTGTTTCATCAGGGGTTCCAAACACCTCAAAACAATAATTTCATCTGTTCTCGGTGTTTGGAACTCCCAATGAAACCCTCGCACTCGTTTTTGATAAATTACGTCAACTCGATTAAGGCACTAGATTTAATGTATTGTAGTGCTGAAAACTGTATGCCAATCTTTTTTGCAGGCAACGTCAGCTAGAATACAAAGTTGACAAGCGATTGGATTTCTAAGGAATTGAACACCTCAGACGAACCAAAGCGACTCCTCAGTGCCCAGTGCATTTTGGCCTAGTTGAAGGCGTGGTTACCTCATTATACCAGCTAGACTTTTTTCATAGGTATTGACGTGTTATTTAAGTAGTTAAGTAATTAGTTTATTTGTATAACGAGAATATATACATACAAAAAAAAGAAAGCATAAGTACAAAAAGAAATAAAAACAGGGCAGAGGCCCTTAATTTAGTATCAACCGCCTACAATGTCTAAAATCAAAAGACAAAATACCCACTAAATTTGGACGAGAACAAAAAAGAATGGTTAGAAAAGGAAGACCGAGTCAACAGTGTGTGCAATAAGAGTGTGCTACCGGTGTATCTGTCGCGACCCATAGGAACTTACCTAATTATAATGGTCTTTGAATAAAAGAGACTATTACGTGCTCTAACAGTTCTGGGTAAGTACGACTTTATAGCAAAGTAGTCCTGGTTGTGAAAGGACAGAAGACGGAAATTTGCAGCGTCATAATTTCGTTTAGTGTATCGAGCCGGTTACTCGAGGTATAGCATATACCAAAAAACGGTCAAAATTTGCAGTGAAAAAACCAATCTTGAATTTAAACAAGAAGAGAACTAAGTATTGTCAAAAGCTTTGTATATAGGAATGTTGGGGAGAAAAGTATGAAGTTGGTCGATCCTAATCAGAAGCATAATACCTCCTGCATTGTTTAATATCGCAGTTTCATGCGTGATTCCTAAAACCAGATAATAGTAGATTTTTCGAGCTTAGCTTGTAAGACCCTGCTATTGCACCTATTGTCTCAAGACTCATTGAATTTCGTTTGATTGTAAAAAATCACTGAGATAACGGCAATATTACCGACTAAGAGATCTACACTAATAACTCTTCATGCATGACGGAAGTCCCTCCAAACTGAATTCAAGCAAACAGCAGAGGTTGTGTTTGCGCATAACGAACAGTGATGGACTTAGCACCAAGTCTTTTAATTACCTCCGGCGAAAATTCTCCTAGTTCCAGAGTAGGTCCCAACTCTTTTAAATTGCGCTTCAACCGCAAAGTTTTCGTATCCATATCGGCCAGCTTGTAAATTGCTTCGTAAAGGCCCTTGCCGGTCAAAGAGTACGCTCTTTGGAACGCGCAAGGGTTTGCTGTGTAATGTGCTAGCGACAACTTCTCGGCAAGCTCCTTTAGGCTGAGGGCTGCAGGAAGGTCTTGTTTGTTGGCAAGAATCAACACAGGAATACCCTCTATCTTGGGATGTTGAAGAATGCTAATAAGATACTGACTTACTTCCGCGATCCTTGACGTGTCAGCACTATCCACAACGAAAAGAAGCACTTGAGGCTCCCGAACAAAGCGACTCCATTGGTGTCTGAATCTTTCATCGCCTGAAAAATCCCAGATGGAAATGCTGAGTCCATCCAGTCCTTTACTCAAATTAGTGCCAGCTGAAAATGATGGAGTAATAGTTGGCGCAGGGATTTCATCAGAATTTCCGTCCAGGTAGTTTAAAATCGTGGTTTTTCCTGATCCATTTAACCCCAGCATAAGGATTTCAAGACAGTAATCTTCCTCTTTTTTGTCAAACCGCGAGCATGCTTTCCCCATATTTCGAAATCAAAAGGTTTTCTCGTCGAGTCGTAATGCAATAACTGATGAGACAATTTTCAGCTGCGTCTTCAAGTTCTCGTGCATCCTTAGGTCACTCGTTATGATCACTTAGGGCGTTGTGATATTAGTTACATACTAAAATTCCAAAATTAGGTTCTAATACGGGCTAATATTTTAACAAAGGACTTTTTGTGGTGCTTACGTTCAGAAAAGGCTCAATAACTGGAGGAAATTTTGCGGTTCAAATTTTCACGACCTTGTAATTAGTTGGAGCAAAATTTGCGTCAGCAATTCTTCAGTGGGGCATGATATTACAACACAGATTGGAACAATCTGATTGAGACATTAACTAGAAACTGAAAACGTGTTTCTCCTCCGCGGAGGACTGTTTTTGTCACGGGCTGAGAAGAGACGAAAAGAAAGCTCGCGGGAGATGATGGAAAGGAGAGAGGCTCCCGCTTTTTTTCCTCTTCCCATCGTCCTCCACGGGCACACTATTTTGCAATAGCGCTTTGCACTATTACTAAAAATAGGTTTTGTCATCTTGGACCTTCCGCGTGACTCAGACAAACTTTGCATTCTTCTCAAAGGCTTTGTATGAGCAAATGCGTTTACGACATGAAAATTGTTCATAAAATTCGCAGCAAGCGTGTTTAAAATGGTTTTGGAGCTAAATTCCAAAAGGTACTACTGTAATAGGGAGCAAAAGTTGGTCCAGGTAACTCAAATAAATCGTTAAAATCAGAAAATAAAGCGACTTGATCAACGAAGGCTATACTGAAATCGGATCCCTAGCTCTCTTGGCAGAAAGCACCGCTATGCACTGAAACATGTCGTAACATTATTGGCTGTGTAATCATGTACTCAAAAACCGAAATTACTATAGGGAAAATCGAGTTTTTATGTGCTTCTCACAAGCCTGTGACAGAATGTTTAAGCTGAAAAGCACACCAACGTTAACACAAACCTGGGAAATTGTATAAGTTTGTTCTGTTTTTGTGCGGCCAAACTCCATGCGAATCCGGGACAAATACAGTAATTTATATCCTGTAGTACTAAGAAGCGCAACATAAACACTCGAGAAAAAAATTGAGCAACCTTTGCCTATAAAGTTAACCTAATGTACTGTTTCATAAACAGCTTTGAAGCCCTGCTCTCCACGCATTTTAACATAATTTTACCCACGGTATAAAGTCAAAAGACACCGCATAAGAAATAAAATCTCTCATCTGTACACTTTTTTCCGTGTTTAATGTTATCATGGCACGTATTGATTATTTTCAGAATATATATTATCGAAACCAAGCTGGATTTTGTTTCTTTTAACGATAAAAATCTTCAAAGACGACGAAAATTTGTTGGCGAACGTGACTTTCCCATACAAATCTCTTATACTGGTCAGGTTTAATGTCTGCATGACGGCACAGCAGGGACCAGAAATCCGTGACGTCATTAGTGTAAAGCGCTATTATTTCCTTCAGTCTATTATTTGAATGCACAGTTGGAGCCTCTGTGGGAGAGAGAGAGGGGTGTTTGGTTGGGCCAAGAATTTTTTCCAAACTTACCCCTGTGATCGAATTCTTTTCTCTATCCTTTTGTCGTGCCGATGATGTAAGACCATAAACTCCATTCAAGAATTTCTTTTCGAGTCAACTCTGTTTGCCCATTAGCAATGTCCGCTGGCTAAGCTATTCTAACCTGACACAGTAGCAGGAAAAAACCGGTCAAGAGCGGTTTTGAGATCTTCAAGCGTTGTACGAGGATTTGGTCCTTGTAAAGTTATCGTTCAGTATTATTGAGAATAATGACAAAAGCTTTGTCTGGAAATTTTCTCATTTTGAGAGTAAGAAAAGAAAAGACCAACAAACTAAGGATGTACTCGTTGTTAGAATCATGTCTTAGTGTAGCATATTGAATTTTGGGCTGCCCCTGACTAGGATATACGCAGATGTTGTTAGAAAATACTAACTAATTTTTTTTTATTATTATCGATAATTTTAAAAAAACAAGTCTCGTGTTCTGTAGAAATATTGTAAGTTGTTTTGAAGGTCAGGTTCATAAAATTAGAGAGTTTGTGGCTTCTTTTGTTCTATTTGGTATCCTTGCAAGGGATCGAGCCGGGAGTGTATTTTTTTTAAACTTATTTGGGTATTTGGTAAGTCGCTCTCTTTTACTAAGCTGAACAACTGTCTTTTATTTACAGCAGGGTAGAACTATATTGCTGTCTCTATTATTCTTTTAAATATCACAATTCAGTTCATTTTATTGTTAGTAACTATTAATACTATTGATATAATCGAGAGTGCATAATCCATCACTTCTCATAACTTGCACTGAATCATCTCATCCTTTTCTTAAAAGCTGAAATAAGCTAATAAATCCTACACAGTCTTTTCAGAATGATATACTGAAGATTTCCGTTTGATAAATTTATTCGCCACGGTATTACATTAAAGTTGTTTCTATGAATAGACTAAAATGCGGTTTCCCTTTAAAAAGAGAAAGAGGAATATTTTGTACCCGGTCAAAGTACTGCCACACATTGAACGAAGTATATTGTGACATGTTGTAAGCTATTAAATCTTTCATCTGAGACGTGCTGCTTTCAGCCTCTAAAATGACTGACGCCGACTGAGATGTTACGCATGCCTGCATGACATTACGAACTGTTACAAGCTCTACATTTTAACAAGTTACTGAATGTCCTTGATTGTAAAGTGCCTTAAAAGGTTGCCAAGGGATTTAACTGCCTTGTATATAACGACGAATTTCTGCTGTCGTATTAACCAGGCATGTAAACAACAAAATACGAACTGGCTAAAATCTCGCGTTTTTAGCGTATACAGTCAATATACAGTAACCAGTTTTCAACATTTCCTGAGAAGAATGGCATTTTTTATGTAAATAATAGTTTGGTAAACTCTAACTTCGTTTACAATGTAGTTTTTATCTGAATTCGTTAAATTTTTATGCGACAGATACATGAATGTGCAAAGCTCATACTTACTTGGTTGAGCTTGATTGAAAATTACATTGCCTGCGTAGCAAGCGTTTCCGTTAGGTTTCGGAGCAAAGAAAGACCGAGGAACGGGTTTTTCGGTTTTTCTCCTCGTTCTTTTGCTTGCGTCATTTGTCGCGCGATCTTTGACTCCTGCTCCTCGTTCTTTGCTCCTAAACCGCACAGAAACGCTTGCTACGCGGGCTAAAAATTACACGTCTAATACATTTAGATGTGCTGCAAATCAGATATAATACACTCTAAGTATAAACTGAGTTGAGCCGTTTTTTTTTTTCATTAACTCTTTTGAGCCCTTACTACTTCTGGTCAGTGACGCATATCATTGCTTGTTAAAAACATTGCTGCTCCGGCGGTTAGAATGCCGGCTACAGAAATAAAAGCTTATGAAGATAACACAAGGCTCCACTTCGATGTGGAGTCTGACCTTTCAGTTGACTCGGTTCTTCAAAGAACAGACCAGATTTCCCAGACGCAAGTGGATGAGGAAATTGTAGAACAACATATTGTTGTTGTCGAACAAATGGTGCGTTTGCTTTGTATACGTACTCCAAGACACTGAGGAGTTCGATTACTCGAAATAAATGTCGACGCCTATGACCAAAGAAACCTTAGACAATCTCTCATCAGCGTTCAGCTATGTTTTGTCCGCCCTGCGGCAATGTTTCGCCAGAGCAGCCTCGTCTCCCACCACAGGGGCTTTCCTGGGCTTCTCAGTTATGTTTGTAAGCCTTGGTGGAGCATATTGAGGAGAGATACAATATGGGCGCTTTAGCACCTATTAGGAACGCCGAAGGTTTGACATGCTAGAGAGGTTTCCCCCGGAAATTTTTGAAACTGTAAGTACTGAGATGCAATCTAGTACCACCTGGACGCTTAACGCTAGGATTCCTCATTGAGCAATAAATAATAGAGTATCTGAAAAAATGTATCAAACTGATGTTGTGGTCAAAGAAGTAATAACAACTTTATGACTAGAGACACATTGGTTGCAAACATACCGGTATGTGAAAACTTGGTGAAACTCAAAAAAAATCGAAAGCTGCTGGTCTGTTAATAACAAATCACAGCTTTTTACGCTAATATTAGCAGTTGGATTACCACTGAGTCGAGCAGCCAAGCTTGGCAAATCGTTTCAATACACATGTTTAAATATGTATTGCACAGTCCGAACCGTTTTGTGGGGGACGAATGCTCCCACCACTGAAGTGCCACCCTTGCACGCCCCCCCCCTCCCCCCCACCCAAACGGGGTGAAACAACAAAAAAAAGTGGACGAGCGAAGCGGTGGGGTAGAGGGGAGGGGCATCCTTTCCCTTTCCCGGACTACCGCTTGGCTCGGTTCGCTTTTTCTTCCCAGTGCGTAACCTGGTCCGAGAGGCTTGTAAGCCCGTGCTTATTTGTTTAAAGGCAGGTACGCGTCTGACAGTGGCAAGGAATGTTTGTCCCAGGCTTAAAAGTGGAAAACCGGCATTCAACATATTTGTAGAACTACTTGAAGACCTTCTGAGTTTAGGATTTACTTACACTAGAATTGCGCAGATGTTGGTATCTCGTTGGACTATATCAAGAAGGATTAGAGATCATGGCTTAGAAGATTTTAGGTCGTTTAGTAAACTGTCTGATGACGAGTTAGCTAGACGAAGTAGTGCGAGGTTATATACGTGACAATAGAGAAACCGACAACTCCCCTATCAACTCTGATCCTTGATGGCCAACGATCATCTTCCCAGCTGTTGACAGCATCCAAAAACAGGTCAAGCACTGTCTCTGACAGGTTAAATATATTCTACGCCTCGAAAACTCATCGATACAACCACGAATGACGAGCTTCCAGCGAATTAAATAATTGCGCCCATCCAAGTGCCATGATCACTTGGGCCATGGAACCTGGTACCAAGAATTCCCGCTACTTCAAAGCCTTGTTTTGTGGGTCCAATCGAGTTACAAATTCCCTTACTCTTCCTCTTTGCACTCTCAATCCCAGGGATCTTAAATATTCCGTTATATATACTTGTCCACTGGTCAGTGCTTCATATTTACGAAACCTTATCTAAGGTTTCTTTGTCATAGGC
Organism: Porites divaricata; assembly: GCA_038088405.1. NCBI lineage: Eukaryota > Metazoa > Cnidaria > Anthozoa > Scleractinia > Poritidae > Porites > Porites divaricata. Next base: position 4,547,622 of record JBBMOI010000018.1, read on the forward strand.
GTTAACGTTCGACCCGCTGTCTCTGAGCTTTTGAAGCAAGCGCACCGTTTGATCGAAGAACAACAGGGGCACCCAACGAGAATATAGTTCAAAACCACTTAAACGTAGCATTGTTAAACGTAATTTAGTATTTAAACGGTAGATATAGGCATATTTTTATCCCCGAAAAATTTTCCATCTGTTCGGATTTCCTAGTTGAAAGTCTAGCGATCCGAAGATTATAGGTATCAAAACTTACCTTTTCTAAAATTTCAGCCAGAAAAAGGCTCCCGAAACTGAATTCTAGGTGACCTTTTACGGGTAGAAATCCGTTAAAAATGGGTAATTATACCATATTTTAGATTTTCGAAAATCCTAGGAGAGGCAGGCAAGCAAGAAATCAGTTTACAACAAATGTTCCGAAAATTCTAGATCTCAAATCGTCTTCCGAACAGATATTTTCCGAAAATTGTCGTTGGGTGCCCCTGAAAAAATAATATGCTGCTCTACAATTTCTGGGAAATCTGGTCAGTTCTTTGTACAATCGAGTCAACTGAAACCTTGGAAGGTCAGCCTTCACATCAAAGTGGAGCCTTGTGTCATCGTCATAAGCTTTTATTTCCGTAGTCGGCATCATAGTTCTAGCCGCCGCCATGTTTAACAAGCAATGATATGCGTCACTGACCAGAAGTAGTAAGGGCTCAAAAGAGTATGAACTTAAAGGAATAGTTGAATGTTGAATTAAAGGTGAAAGTTGAATGAATAATTGAATCTTTTTAATATTAAAGTTGAATGTTGAATAAACAGTTGAAATCGTTGAATAGATAATTGAAATTGAACATAAAATGAACAGTTGAATGTCGAAGGAGAATTTAATATTGAATAACGCGTTGAATGTTGAATATAAGTTAAATATTAAACGCATAGTTGAATACATAAAACAAAACTGCAAATAAAAATAAACGAATTGAATATTGCTACATTTGGCTTGCCACATTGGGGTTTCATTAAACAAATTTTGCTGAAATAACGTTATCCCGTGCATCACTACCTTCTGATCACATCCAAAGGCTATTTTTTTTCGGTTGATGCCCCTTTCATATCATCATTGAATTGAAAGAGACATCTCTGAAGTCATTTTTTTCATTTAGAATACAGGTAGGCTAAATGATCGACTTTGCATGACTGCTGTTAGTCTTTAGATTGCATAGTTTTAGTGAGTGCTTGTCTCATCTCTGTGATATCGTGCTCCTACGAGACAAACAATCGAGTATGGCATTTTTTCTGTTTCATCATTATATCATTATTTTACGCGTGATTAAAGACCACTCGAAAAGAAATACATGTTTTTGACGGTTAACAATTACATTTTAGGCCGTTTGATAGCTGACAGGCAACCTCATTAAGGCCCTAGATTTGTATTGTAGCCGCCGCTGAAAACTGTGTGCCAATCTTTTTTTCCAGCCAACGTCAGCTAGAATATACGAAGTTGAAAAGCGGTTGAATTTCTTGGGTATTGAATACCTCAGAAGAACCAACGCGACTGCTCAGTGCCAAGTGCATTTTGGCCTAGTTGAAGGCGTGGTTGCCTCATTATGCCAGACGTTTTGGATGGGTATTGACGTGTTATTATTTTTTGGTTTTCTGAAGTTGTTAAGTAATTAGTTTATTTGTATAACGAGAATACATTATGACAAAAGCATAAAAAGAGATAAAAACAGGGCAGAGGCCCCAATTTAATATCAACCGCCTACAATGTCTAAAATCATAAGACAAAATACCCAATAAATTTGGACGAGAACAAAAAAGAATGGTTATAAAAGGAAAACCGAGTGTGTGCAATAAGAGTGTGTTAACGGTGTATCTGTCGCGGCTGATACGACTGAAGCTTGGTCTCATAGCTAGTGAGCATGGATTAAACTTTTGAACTATTGAATGAGAGAGACTATTACACGCTCTAACAGTCCTGGGTAAGTACGACTTAGTAAGGACATGCAGAGGACGGAAATTTGCAGCGTCATAATTTCGATTAGTGAATCGAGCCGGGTCCTCTAGGTACGGAATATACTAAAAAGAGATCAAAATTTGCAATGAAAATACCAATCTTGAATTTAAACAAGAAGATAACTAAGTATTGTCAAAAGCTTTGTATATAGGAATGTTGGAGAGAAAAGTATGAAGTTGGTCGAGCCTAATCAGGAGCATTATACCTCCTGCATTGTTTAATACCGTGGTTTCATGCGTGATTCGGAAAACCATAATAGTCGATTTTTCGAGCTTCACCTGTCATACCATGCTATTGCACCTATTGTCTCAAGACTCATTGAATTTCGTTTGATTGTCAAAAATCACTGAGATAACGGCAATATTGCCGACTAAGAGACCAACCCTCACTGATAACTCCTCATGCATGACGCTAGTCACTCCAAACTGAATTCAATAAAAAAAACAGAGGTTGTATTTGCGCATAACGAACAGTGATGGACTTAGCACCAAGTCTTTTAATTACCTCCGGCGAAAATCCTCCCAGTTCCAGAGAAGGTCCCAACTCTTTTCAATTGCGCTTCAACCGCAAAGTTTTCGTATCCATATCGGCCAGCTTGTAAATTGCTTCGTAAAGGCCCTTGCCGGTCAAAGAGCACGCTCTTTGGAAAGCGCAAGGGTTTGCTGTGTAATGTGCTAGCGACAACCTCTCGGCAAGCTCCTTTAGGCTGAGGGCTGCAGGAAGGTCTTGTTTGTTGGCAAGAATCAACACATGAATACCCTCTATTTTTGGATGTTGAAGAATGCTAATAAGATACTGACTTACTTCCGCGATCCTTGACGTGTCAGCACTATCCACAACGAAAAGCAGCACCTGAGGCTCCCGAACAAAGCGACTCCATTCCTTTCTAAATCTGTCATCGCCTGAAAAATCCCAGATGGAAATGCTGAGTCCATCGAGTCCTTTGCTCAAATTAGTGCCAGCTGAAAAAGATGGAGTAATAGTTGGCGCTGGGATTTCATCAGAATTTCCATCCAGATAGTTTAAAATAGTGGTTTTTCCTGATCCATTTAACCCCAGCATAAGGATTTCAAGACAGTTATCTTCTTCTTTTTTATCAAACCGCGAAAATCCTTTCCCCATATTTTGGAATCAAAAGGCTTCTCGTCGAGTCGTACTGCTAAAACTGATGTGACAATTTTCGGTCGCGTCTTCAAGTTTTCGTGTATCCTTCAACTAGCTGTTTTAATGATCACTTCGGGCGTTGTGATATTAGTTACATTCTTAAATTCCAAAATTACGTTCCGGGGCTAATATTTAACAAAGGAATATTTCTGAGACTTACTTTCAGAAGATTGGAAAAGGCTCATTAAGGCTGAAAATCTGCGGTTTAAATTCCTATGGCTCTATAATTATTAGAGGATAATTTGCGTCAACAGTTTTCAATACTGAGGGCAAATGTTAGTATAATTAGGCTGCTAAAAACAACCTTTAGACTAGTGTGTTTGTAACTAGGAACTTGAGGCAACTTCTCTCTTTATGTCTTTAGGGAAAAGCACGTGGAGGATGATGGGAAGAGAGGGAAGAGGATGGTTCCCGCCTTTTCTCTTTTCTCTCGTCCCTCTAGACTGCATGCTTCGCAAGTTTGTGGGGCGAAGCGTTGCGTGTCATATACAAAGTTGAAAAGAGGTTGAATTTCTTGGGAACTGAATACCTCAGACGAACCAACGTGACTGCTCAGTGTCAAGTGCATTTTGGCCTAGTAGAAGGCATGGTTGCCTCATTATGCCAGACGTTTTAATGGGTATTGACGGAGTATTGACGTGTTATATATTTTTTGGTTTTCAAAAGTAGTTAAGTAATTAGTTTATTTGTATAACGAGAATACATTAATACATAGAAGGAAAAAAACACATAAGTACAAAACAAGATAAAAGCAAAATTCCCAATAAATTTTGACAAGAACAGAAAGGATGGTTATAAAAGGAAAACCGAGTGTGTGCAATACTGATACGGAATTACAGAATTACGGGTGTATGCCTAATACAGGTGTATGCCTAATACAGTATTAAAATGCGCCGGTATTAAAAGCAAAAAGATTCAATGCTCACAGTCTCTCACAAATACCTATCATTTAGCTTCCTCTTTCAAAGCTACAGCTAAACGAAATTTGAGAGGAATGATAGGGGGTTCCACCGGCTCTGAAGAGCTGAAAATACGCACAATGCAAAGTATAATACATCTTTTCATGAACCTCCTATTGCTATTGCCTCAATCTTGCTGTGCACTGGCCCTCAAAAGTGTGACCGGTCGGTATGATTACCCGTAAAATTTGATCGACGATGGAAAGGACTCTTTAAAATTCATTACACCACTGGACATTATATTTCATTGAAAAAAAAGTACTTAAGTCTAGTTTTCTATGACAATAGGAACCTTAAAATCTCCAAATTCAAGAAATTGGAACAGTATTTCCGTGATTAAATCGAATTTTTTATCAGTCTCTTCGATGAACACTTTGCTCGCCATTTTGAAAGTCACTGACGCGAAACGTGACGCCATACTGGCAGGCGGACTGTACCACAGATCTCCTTGGAGACACCTTCCCCCCTTGCTCCTCATGCATGACGGAAGTCCCTCCAAACTAAATTCAATCAAAAAACAGAGGTTGTATTTGCTCATAACGAACAGTGATGGACTTAGCACCAAGTCTTTTAATTACCTCCGGCGAAAATCCTTCCAGTTCCAGAGAAGGTCCCAACTCTTTATAACTGCGCTTCAGCCGCGAGGTTTTCGTATCCATATCGACCAGCTTGTAAATTGCTTCGTAAAGGCCCTTGCCGGTCAAAGAGCACGCTCTTTGGAAAGCGCAAGGGTTTGCTGTGTAATGTGCTAGCGACAACTCCTCGGCAAGCTGCTTTATACTGAGGGCTGCAGGAAGGTCTTGTTTGTTGGCAAGAATCAACACAGGAATACCCTCTATCTTGGGATGTTGAAGAATGCTAATAAGATACTGACTTACTTCCCTGATTCTTGACGTGTCAGCACTATCCACAACGAAAAGCAGCACCTGAGGCTCCCGAACAAAGCGACTCCATTCCTGTCTAAATCTTTCGTCGCCTGAAAAATCCCAAATCGAAATGCTGAGTCCATCGAGTCCTTTGCTCAAATTAGTGCCAGCTGAAAATGATGGAGTAACAGTTGGCGCTGGGATTTCATCAGAATTTCCATCCAGGTAGTTTAAAATCGTGGTTTTCCCTGATCCATTTAACCCCAACATAAGAATTTCAAGACAGTAATCGTCTTCTTTTTTATCAAACCGCGAAAATCCTTTCCCCATATTTTGGAATCAAAAGGTTTTCCCGTCGAGTCGTACTGCTAAAAGTGATGAGACAATTTTCGGCCGCGTCTTCAAGTTTTCGTGTATCCTTCAACTAGCTGTTTTAATGATCACTTCGGGCGTTGTGATATTAGTTATATTCTAAAATTTTAAAATTACGTTTCGGGGCTAATATTTTACAAAGGACTATTTCTGGGACTTACTTTCATCAAAAATCGAACATGTGAAAAATCACGTTCAGGCTCTTCTCATTATGTGTGGTTTATTTTGTATTTGAGGACAATCTGAAGAGCAAGGATTTGCACAATCAGATATTGTACAGTTTTCTGTGCGAGAAATCAGGCCCGAGGTCGACTCCTCTCTTGCCGTTTTTCGCTGAAATTGCCAGAAATAAGATAATGGACAAAGAAAGCATCAATAAATCACCCTCCTTTGATATGAAATACTAAACCTATTTTATAAGTACAGTATACATTCACCCCATGTAAGGAATTCCGGATTCCAGAATCCGGGAATCTAAATTCCACTGATCCAGTACCTGGTTACAGCATCCAAGACCACCTTGGATTCCTTTAAGCCTGTGTACAGACCCCCCTCCGCTCAGGAAAATTCGATTTTTTTTTTGCTCCGATTTTTCCTGGGGGGAGAGGGGTCTGTACACAGGCTGGATTTCTTTTAAATAGGGCAAATGCAGTCTTAAAAAAGTAAGGCTGTATAACGTGCCATTTTTCAGGATTTTGACATTTGAACACAACAGTCTTGATGACTTTGTGAGAGTCCGGTATAAACTTAGCGTGCTAGGTCAAGGATTGACGTCATTCGATGCCAACCCGAGACTTAACGGAACCTGAAACAAAGAGTGCTTTTGGTTCGGTGGTTAACAATGATTACAAATGCAATTTTCGAAAACATGAATCACTTATCGTTATTTCCATTTAGCTTTTAGATAATCGTTCATGATATACACCTTTTTAAAAATCGAAAGTTTATTTTTACCAGTGATTTTCTCATCTTTTGCCTATAAATCGTATACTCATCTCCAATAGCTGGAGCCCGTGTAACTGACTGCTAGAATCAGTTCAGTGAGATAAACTCAAATCCCTTTTTTATTTCTGTTTGTTCTCATTACAGTATTACTCCATTAAGGTGAATGTTGCCCCTATGAGGAAATACAGTTTCCAGTTTAAAGAGTGAGATATTTTGACCCAGTCAAGACCAGTAAAGGTTACGCTTAAGTGAACAATACTGACGCGGAATGATATTGGAAGCCATTAATTTTCATCTGAAATCTGTTTTATTCTACCATGCTAGCTGAGGTTTCTTTCCGGCGTGTTCTTTAGCATGCACAAATTCATTCAAGCTGCTGACATTTGCGTAGCTTGGGATCGGTTATAAACAAGCTACTCTACGCGCTGATGGGAGAGTCTGAATAGGGTGGTAGCTTTGACGGTTACGTTTTTCCAATTTTGACGGGTTGACAGTTAGATTTAAAAGCTTTTGACGGTTGACGGTTATTAAGAGGAAATTTAGTTCAAATGTTAACGTTGAAGTCGATGAAGTATTAACTTCAGCATGATTTGAAATGAACTGTTGTGTTTTGGAGGTTGTCTTGGTCTTTCACTCATAAAATTAAGAAATATTTTCTGGACTTTCAGATATAAGCAGGTTGAAAGATATTTTGATGTCTAGAGTATTTTTAAGAAGTCAACATGGGAACTGGTTTTTCCAGTTAAGAGATTATTTATTCAGAAGCCAGAATCCCGTAAAGATCAGCTGAAATAGTGAGATTTGAATACCTTGAAACGTTTTTATGGTTAACTGATTAATCTGAACTTTTGTCAGTTGACAGTAAAAAAACAACCATTTTCGACGGCTGACGGTTATTTTTCAGGCCGTTTTGACGGCTGATGATTATGCACATTGAGGCACTAGAATAACATCAGCGCGATCAACTTCGCACATGCTAAAAAATGCGGAAATAAACCAGTTTTAGCCTGCATTATTCATTTGTTTTGTCACGTTAAGCTTTTCATAGAGTTATTAGTGACCTTACGATCCGACAAAGGCGACGTCCAAGAAAACTTCGCTGAAAAGTGAACTCCGAATCCTTTCAAAGCATTTTCGCGATTATTCCAAAAGAAGGGAATCTATGTTCGAGCTGAAGAGATGGAGCCACCTTTCATCGATCTACACCTTTACAGTGAAATGTTTTTCGCCCCTTCAGTGCGGTGTGGAGTTCCGGGTGGGGGTACTCCCTTGCATAAGTCATATAGGTACTAGGTATGTACCGCCCCAAAGGATATGGTTTTTGTGCGATTTCAATGAGAAAGAAAGACTAAATTGATTTCAAGAAAACTTTTCGTTGGCGTTCTAATCTACGTAATGATGACATAATTTCTGCCTTTGTTAGAGCTGAAAACCGGTATAGATTTTAATGGCTAGGTCTGAAAACGGATGTGACAAATGACATTTTTTGGTCTAAACATATAGTCAGGATTTGGAGAACCGGGCGGAACAACCGCACCAAGAATTCCCAGGAGCACCACCCTCGGGTGTGGAGTCAGACCGCGGTCAGACATCGGAGACGTTATTAAAGCATGCATGAGCAAGAATGTATAAATAGTTTGATAATGTAGCTATCTTACACTCCTCCATTTTCTAAAAAGTATTAAATGTACTTCTCTGCCATTGTTCCTGTCACGGCCGCACTGAGTTACGTCGGAAAATGGCCCGCGACAATTCGTAACTTGAACTCTTCTAAGTAGTTTTTAAACCCACACTTAAAGCTATATGTACACTTTGAAAGGGGATAGTTATATGTTAACTTTGAAGACTTTAAAGACGTTAAAGACGTTTGCTTGGCTTTTCAAAATTTTTCAAATCGTTTGACCGCGATCACGATAATCCGCCACTGAGGCGGATTCAAGGTGGTTTCGGGACCCAAAAAATGTGTCACTTTCCCCTGAATGGAGATGTCGGCCTTCAAAAGTGTTAACTAACACGAAGATTATGTGAACGTTTTCCCGGGACCAAATTTTGTAGACTGCAAAACAGTCCGTATTTTTGCGTATTCAAGTAAGCGCGAGCAGTCAAACGAAAGGTCTGGAACGAGGCTGAAAACGGATTTCCTTACTGATTTTGAGAAAAAAAAACCGACAATTTTGCAGTCTAATTTTGTGTCCCCGGAATGGAGGTGTCCCAAAGGAGATCGATAGGTTCCGCTGTATTTAAAAATGAAGTACACGTACAAAACATGCAAGCGTAGTTTGAGAAAAAAAAATCATTTATTGAAACAGTTCAATATATACATGAGGCGCCATGACGCTTTGGTTATTTACGTAAGAAATTAAAAAGGAATAGATTTATTTATTGACAAAAAAGTTAACACACCAAAAAAAAAAAAAACAAACAAATAGACAAAAGAAAAAGGTGCCAAAAAGACCAATTTATGTAAAATAATTTCACATTTTCAGTAATAAGAAAATCTGGCATTTTAGAACAACTGAATAAAATGAAGACTAAAAAATGATAGTCTTCTCTCAACCCTTTCAGCAATTTGTGTTATCTGATGTCAAGTAGTGCTATATCATTTAAATTTATCATCTATATTATCTTTATTATTCCTGTCATTATTAGAGATTTGAATTTTCTATATACTAAATCTGCTTTCATTAAGAAATATACAACTAACTTTGAGCACTCTGCCGATAGGCGTGCGTACGCATCACCTGGCGTCGGCAACTAACTTTCAATGTTTGTTCTATTTATGAAAAACAAAATTAGAAGCTTCTCGTAATGACTAAAGAGAAAACTTATTTACTATTTTCTTTATACAAAGATATAAATAATAACACAAATATCGAAGTCTCAGGAAAGAAAATCTGAAAGAAAACGAATGAAAATCAATCAACATGACTGTTTAGGACACGGAAGTCATTGTAAAAATTAAGGGATCCGACGACGGCGACGAGCGACGACAACGAGAACAACACGCACCATTTTCACAGACCATAATGCACCTTGTTCACTCTTATCTCTTGGACGACTGTAATAACCAGGAGTAACTAGAACAATGGTTGTGCAAGACTGTGGGGGGTGGGGGGGGGGGGGTAAAAAAAGGTTCCAATACTAGAATTACAAATGAAGTGTTCTAGTGTTATTGAAGTACAAACCTGTTACTTAAGAAAACTCTTCCTCGTTATTAGTCATACGAAGTTTCCTCATGGTGGTGTCACTGAAAGAACAAAATTGAGTTTTAAACAGCTTGCCTGGCAATTGCTTCCGTTGGTTTTATATTTAACATAAAAATGTCAGGCTTGCTAGTCAAAGTCTGTGTAACTAGTGCTATTTCATGAAATACCAAAGAAATTCTCGCGACATCAGGATATCATCGTCGCTATGGCTACATAATTAATCACGCTTTTCGCAGCAACAAAAAATGAAAATCATATATATAAAGTCAGGAAATGGCTTGGTATTTTATTGGTGTCTATATTGACAGAACATTGTATGACCGCTTGGAGATACGGAATTTCTCTTCTTAACACTTAACAACGCTCGAAGAGAAATTCGAAGCGAAATTCTCCGCGGTATCTCCACGCGGACAGGTCATAGTCAAATTGGTCAAATCATCTGGTTTAGCGTATCTATAGAACTTTATATATTAATGGGAATTATCATACGGATTTTCGGGGGTAGAAGCGGAATCATATGCATTTGAATCTTGATATTCATGATTCCTGCCGTTTTTGCCTCGATGATTCATCATTCCTACAAGAATTTTCTTCCAGATTCACTATTCACGAAGACTATTGATCACTTATTGACTTAATGATTTTCTCAGTGGCAACTAAGTCTCGTTTTGTATAGTTTCTTCGGCGTTCAAACTTCTACTTCATCCAGACTCGGTATCATCATTTGTTTGGTCTAGGTATGGAGGTTGGTTTTTGTAACTGAAAGTTAAGCACCAGGTTACTGGAGAAACAAACAGACTATCAGGCCCGATTCCACGAATTATATAGGGGGCATCCGGGGGCATGCTCCCCCGGGAACATTTTGGAAAATTGGACTCTCGGAAACGCCATATCCTACATTCCCTGGATCGAACGCAACTAATTTATACTTCACGGTATTTTGTTGAGCTTTTCTCTGAGTCTCATTATTCATGATCCCCGAGCCGAAGTGCAAAGATTCATGATTCCCAAGTTTTTAAAAGAAAGATTCAAGATTCTTATATATTTTGTAAGTATGATTCATGATTCATAGCTATTCATGATTGATTTCGCTTCCACCCCCGAGGATTTTAATCTCACCTTAAAAATTGTAGACCTGTAGAAGTTTGCTCTTCAACACAGAGCATCAAATACCATGAGGGGTGCAAGGCAATGATTTTGGTGAGCTTCTCGCCAAACCTATTTCAGTATAATGAGACCGTATGAGTAACGGAAAATATTACGGTTAAATTATTATCTGGTGACTCCTCCTCCAATGAGTAGCACCAGCTGTTAACGATTTAAAACGACTTAAGTACTTATGAAAAACGCTCATTGCAAGAGGACCCCTAAGAGGTGTAGCCCGTGATTTCAGCCGTCTCTCCTTCCCTTATCGCTCCTCGCCTCTAGGGACGTTCGCGGAAGTGTCCTTAAGGAGCAATGACTGAGAGACGGCTCTAGTTGCAAGCTATAAAAGGTGCGTATCTGAGGACTCCCCTACCACAAGTGTCTCATCACCTCTCACCCCTGGGGGGGGGGGGGGTACTCAAGGGAAGTTTGGGTAGAGGCAAGCCGCGGCGGGGGTCCTCAAACCCTGACCCGGTTTAAGACAAAAGTTGTTTATTTTTCTACCTTTTTAAGACAAGAGACCATATTTCATGATCCTCGTTCGTTTCGTTTTGCATACACAATTAAGTAGTGTTTAAAACAACATCAAGGAATTTGACTTTTTTGGAAAAAAGTTGTTTTATCACAAATGTAGACCGCTCATCGCCAAACTTCACACTCTTCAGTTTTATACGCTACAAAGTAAAGATCTGCTGAGAAAAGACCCGCTCACTCTGTTTTAAAAATAGCAACATTGAACCCCAAAACCCACCGATACACGCCATATCACGTGTCTCCGAAAGGGCAAGAGCCCAAGTGTCGCGTTGATGTAGCCTGTAAACAAACGTTTTCGTTCTTTTCAAAAACATCGGAGAGCTCGCGAGCTCGCGAGCGCACGAGAACGAGCGCGGAGCGCGAGAAAGAAAAATAACGTTGCGCAAAGGAATTATGTAGGATGACCAAAGCTCACCGCCTTATAAATGCGAATAAATCACAGATCCGAGGTTCTCTTTTTTTTTGACAGCCATAAAATGCATCTGTTATCCCTTTTTTTGCCTTTTTACCGACTGAAATGACAGATTTTTCTGCCCTCCCATATATAACAACAAGTGAAATCCCTACCCTTTTATGTACCTGAAGCCTGAAAAAGGTACCCCTTTCGGGTGGAGCCTCTCCGTATAGACCATTATAGGGAGTACCCCCTGGGTCTTGTTTAACTTCCGCAAAGATTGTTTGAAGGTAATAACGCCATCTTACAAACTCACCTAGTGACGAGATCGTCAAGTAACTCACGAAAGTTCTCATCTGCGTCGGGCAAGTAAGCGGTACCGCCGTTGATGTTCTTATATACTAGTATAAATTCCCCGCCAGCCGTTATGGTATTGATGGCACCTCTGATAGAGCTGTGTGAAGATGAAAAGAAAGAAACATTAACATTGGCGAAGATATTATAGCAACGTTGTTGTCCTGCTCAAAGATTTAACTACAAAGTATTTATCCCAGGAAAGTTCAACGTAAGAGTATGTATTAATGCGTTCTGTGTTGTATTTTTCCTTCGTTAAGATTAACTGCATTCTTAACAAAAGCAGTTTTACGTACTCAATCAATCGAGGTTTGTGTAGTCTACCAGTAATTTTCCTCCGAAAAGTCAATATAAAGTACAGCCAAACCCCGTCAAAATAACAAGATTCAGTGGTCGTTTAGGAGTCACAGCTTTTCTGGGATACGTCCGGACACCCGCTCAAAGAGGTATTGCAAACAACTCCTAATGTTTCTAAGGTACGATGCGTACAGTGCCATGTTTAGGGTCGCTAGTAGTTCCTCATATGCTCTGAGTAATAAAGCTAGCAGACGTGGAGATTATACCATTTCGGGGGCCGATAACCCAATCTCGACCCAGAGCTCTTCTGCGCATGTAGAGGAGAGGGATCAAGAGGGCGCATTCCCAAACCCGTAAGCACTGGGGTCGAGAATGCCGATAACCGGGATGCGCTCGTGTAATCTCGTACCCAGATCTCACGCTGTCTTACGCTGGCAGTAGGAGATCTAGGTACGAGATTAGCGCTCGTGACTCCGCGTTTTCACGGACCAGTTTACTTTAAGAACAGGTTTGGCGCGAATTTGGAATACCTTTTAAAGTTCACAAACCAGTCAGCAAAACCGACAGACCTTAAAATGATATTCTTTTTACCTTTGAATAACGTTTAGTTTTCCTTTTTTATGTCTTTTATACTTCGACGTGATGGAGATTCTATTTTCGTGGGAGAAAGTGCCCTAAAATGTGACTGAAAATAAACTGGTCGGTAAAAACGCTGTGACATTGGCATAGTATGGGAGTATGGGAATTGCTCGCTCCTAGTTATAGGCTCCTGACAATTTCTCAAGTGGTCGCTTCAAAGAGGTTTCAAAAAAACAATGAAATTTGTATAATACGCCTGTGTTCACAGGCTAATAAAGTGAAGGTAGAAATGGATTATTTGCTAGACCATGTACTTACTCAATTCGTGTGCCATACACGTCTCTGCAATACGCATGGGAGTTAATTACAACAATTTGCTGGCCAAATCTGTTTTGTCCTTTGGAGCAAAATCAGTAAATAGAAAACTGTTAGAATGAGAATCAAAAATAAAAACGAAATCTTATTTTTGAACAGATAACAAGGGACGGGGCATAATTCAGTACACAAGCTGTAGCACCAAGAACCGGGGTTATTCTAATTTTTTTTCAAGTCAACCAACCTCTGAGTCAATTATACAATTATATTATAATACTCGTAACTAAAACTGTATTTAAGGAACAGATGTGATTTGATAACGCATAACATCAAGGGAAAAGAAGTACTTTTCTGGCTACAACTATAGAGAGAGCTTTACCTCCATAAGCCAGGCAGGCGGGTAAATATGCTTGGTCTCTTTCCCCAGCCATAAAACTGATGGATGAAAAGTCACCAAGACCTTGATAAGCCTTGGTGCATTTTGTGGCTGGGGTGGCCTTGAAATAGGCAATGACCGTGTCTGGCTTAGGAGGACTTGGAGCTGTTTCAGTGACCACGCTGGCGAAAACATCAACGGCGGTCGAGGACGCAGAGACATTTGGAATCTATAGGAAAAAATTTTGAAGCTCAGTCCGTCTATTAAGCTTTAGATTCGAGGAACAGGACGAATACGCGGACGACATCTAATTTTAAGTTTTCTCGCGTATTCTCTAAAAATAGACATCCCGGAAAGCATCATTGTTTTTTTTTTTTCACCACAAACGTTGGTTCGCTTATAGCAATTCCTTTGAAGAAGGAAAAAAGTACATTGTCGCTAAAATTTGTAGTAGAATGACGACGGCTATCACGTTTTCCCGCCAAAATGACGTTGGTTCTCACGCGCGCATTACTTAGCATCTACCATGGTTAATCCATGGTATCTACTTAGTATTGAGAAAATGTCGTTCTCGTATTCGTCCTCGAGTTAGTATCTGAAAGCTCTGTAACATTGCAACATAAAAAATACTTTACTAAATAAGTTTCTTTTGCGCTATCTGCACCAGTTGGGAGCTTGGGTAGCCTACGTACTATAAATTCACTTCGGCCCCGCTCGGAAGAGTGAAGCTATGTTCAAACTACAGCCGGGATAGTTTTTATCATCCGAGATAGGGCTTCTGTTTACACATAATAGGGGTGATTTCGGCGCGATTTCTGCATGTGACGGAGCGAAGCTATGATGCGCCGATCTCGAAACTGAGTGGAGCGTCACATATTGCATAGGTTTTGCGCCGTACTTTGGTGCAGTGTGAAGATCTTTTTGGACCGTACGATCTGACAACGGCGAGGTCCATGAAAACGTCGCTGAAAAATAGACTTTACATCCTTTCAAATTATTTCGCGATTATCTGAAGTCACCCTGTTACCTAAAATAAGGGAATTTAGGTCGGAGCTGAAGAGAAAGGACCGCGCGCCCGAGTTCGGACACGGATGGTAGAATTTATTGCCTTGCCATTCCCGTTCTCGAGTAAACTTAAAATTTGGTCATTTCACACTTACCCCAACTCGTTTTTAAATTCGAGAAGTTTTTTTTCCGTTCTAGGATCATCTGCGAATGTTTGGCTGCCCACAGCAGATCGCGAGTAACCATCGCCGACAATATGAGCTGACCGCAAAGGAAAGAAAGACCCAACTTGCACAGAAACTGAAAACTTTTTTCTATTTTCTTTACTATTATCTTTAATTTGCGTTTGAGGGACCCAGTGTCAAAACGAAATCACACCTAGCTTATGTGTAGTACTGTCAAGAGAGGATGGAATAGCCATTGATATGATATTCAAACCAACCAATTAATATTTAAAAATAAAATCTTCTTTTTTTTGGTTCCGCGGGCCAAAAAAGGAAAACTTGGATTTTTAAAACAACTTCTTTAGTCCATTTTGAAGCAGCACTCTTTCGTCGTTTTTCTTGCGGCAGGACTTTTCCGCGGGTGGCGGGTGACGGGTGACGGGTGACGGGTGGCGGGTGAAGGGTAGCGGGTGGCGGGTTAAAATTATATATGAAAATAAAATATTATAACTCGTTATAGCGTAATTGATATTGATATAACTGTATGTTGTAATTTTAAAATAATTTCAACGTTTATGTACTAGCTACCAGGCTCCAAATAAAAGTATTGTCTTGTTTTGTTTTATCTACTTACGCGGACTAAAAATAAAAAAAAAAAACCGAGAAATCATCCCTGTGAAAACAGTCACCTCTCCTAGCTCCACACCGCAAGTGACGTTTTGTCAGGCTACACGCGGTGTGTCAAATGAAAATGGGTTATGTCAAGCGAGACACATGGCACGTGTCGATCTTGTTTGTCTAGTTTGCTTTTTCTTCCACATCAAGACGAAAGATGATTGCACTTCCCCAACTGTTTAGCCGTGTTTATAACAGATTGCAAGAGATTCGATTCGGCCTCCCGTGTCGTAACTCAGTTTTTTCGCTAGTATGGGGCACGACTGCGATCCTAATCAGTATTTTTAAGTAGTGTTTAAAAAATGCGGATCCTTTTTGTATATATATACAACGAGATCAATTCGCGTCCGAGACGCCACATGCGGCGAAAACGGTCCATGCTTTGTCAAAAACGTTGTTGCTCCTTCTCTGGTACGCATTAACATTGACAGCTTTGTTGCTTTAGTCTTGGGAAAATTTCCTTGTTTTCTCGAAATAGATATTTTGTTCGTTTTAAACTACAAGTCGGGAACCAAACTGGCAAAGATTTACCCCACGGGCAATGCAATGTTTATCCCAACTTATAACAAAAGAACAAACGCACTTGTCAAAATCTGAGACACTGTTCAAACATGTCGAGAAGAGAATGCGATCTTACTTGTCTGGTCGCAGGATAAATATTACTTTAATTTTTATGAGTTCCTCAAGCTATCTCGTACATGCGATATCGTGTAGAAGAATATTGCTAAAATATCGCTTTTTGTAATGTTTATTATCTTTTTTCTTTTTTGGTTTCCCCTTTTATTTTTATTTTTTTACGGCCTGACCCGCCACCCGTCACCCGCTACCCGTCACCCGCGGAAAAGTCCTGCCGTTTTTCTTATAAGTACGCGAACCAAAACAAGAAACTTCGGTTCTCTTAACCAGATTTTATTAACATTATTTTATTTCTTGAAGGTGTATTATTTCTTCAACTCCTACTTAGTCTTCACTCTCGTTCTTCCAAGCGGTTTTAGGCCTCCGGAGTTCTTTGCAGTCCTTCATGTTCGCGTTCCTCTTGGCTTTCACAGTTCATTGCAACGCTCTTGTTTCCGGCGCACGCCAGATCTCGCGCGAAAAATTATCTTTGTATGGCTTAGGGCGCGCGCGCACGCGAATACTGACGTCACAAAGGCTTTTCGTTAACGGTTGAAACAAACAGTTTGAGATAGATACGACGCTAAACTTCGAGTTTTATTCGCATTTTTTAATCAACATTCTACCAACCCTTCATCTCTGCTCACCTTTTTCTTCTTCGGTAGGCGCCGCAGGCATTTCTTACTCAAAGCACAACCCATAATGAATAAATTGATCAACAAAGTGACAAAGGTCTGAATAGCACTCGTTAGCAGCAAACTGACTGGTTCTGACGAGCACGCGCCTTTTATACCCGCGTGTACGCGCCATTGCTTGCGTCATTTAAAGCTGACGAAAGCCCTTCAAATCAAATTAACACGCCCTGATTGGTGGATTCGGAGCTGCCAGTGTTGCTGTTGCTAAGAGGCAAAAAGGATTAAAATCTCCAAGGAAACGATAATAAATCTCCTATGAGGTCGGAGAACACACGATTTTCTATTTCACACAGTTTCAAGTTAAAACAATCAAAAGGTCGGTCTTGTAAAACGTTGCACGCATTTTTGGTAGCCCTTATTGTGAAATCGTATGTCCCTAAAGCCGTTAATGAATTTAAATACATATGTATTGCTGTAACACCCTTCTGATTTTCTGGTAACGCTGAATTGAGTTCTTAGTCAGTTTACGAAGGGATCATATTTTGTCTAAGCCATCAGGGTAATAAAAATTAATTGAGATTATCATCTATGAGCGCTGCCTGTTAAAAAGTACATGATCATTTTCATTTCTTCATTTTGTGAGTTTGGAAAAAGAAAAAGGAAAAAAATTCCAGGGTATGCGCACAACGCGAGTAGCTTCTTTTGCGTCAGATCAGAGAAAGCGCGAGATCCAAAGTTTGTGAGAACAAAAACAGACTTTCCTCAATATTAATGTATTCAATAAGACTAAGAACGAATGTTAAAACTGCTTTCACGTCCGCTACTGGGCAAATTGAAAATGACTTGAAAATGACTTAGAACGTCGTTTTGTGAAACACTGGCTAAACTACGTTTAAATAACTGGCCCGATATTTTTATTCTCTGTGATCCCTACAGAATATAAACAATTTTGAGTGAGGGCGAGGTTTTTGAAGAACAAAAAATGCAGGATGTCCATCATATTGAGGTTTGTTATATCATGGATTTTCTGAAAGTGGTGCAGCTTGTAACAGATTTTTCCAGAACCTATCAAAATGGAACTGACAAATGGAAGGAAAACCAGAGAGAGACTGTCTTTTCATTTAACCAGGGTCTAGAAAGGCATTCTCGGGATCCGGGATTTGACAGAAATATAGTGCGAGATTCGGGAAAACGCAATATTTCTTGACGGGATACGGGATTCGACTGCTATTATATTTGGGAAACAGGATTTGCCAAAATCTTGGCACGAGCTAGAGTATTAGGATAGAGAAACGTATTCAGAATAGAGATGACTGAATTTCGGGATGTGGAATTGTCGTGAAAAAAGGAGCTGGAATGCGATGTTAGGACCTCCCTTCCAGACCCTGTTGACCTGGCGAACAGATTCTGTTGAAATTCCATCAATAACAATAGAATGAATTAATTAGTTGTTCTCTTAATTAGCTCGTCCACCTCGGCTGATCTGAGACATTTCCACATTGAATTGTCCAACTCATAACATATTCCTTTCCAATTGAAATGGGTCGGTGGGTCACTGTCTTGGTTTCCTTTCCTGTATTCAAAATAAGGGCTCAATTCAATGGCAAGACTGGACTTAATGAGTGCAACACCACCAACTTTCTCAGGACCAGGATGATAAATTCTCCCACTCTCTGGTAGCATACAGATCTTTTCTGGTTGAAATGGAAATGTTAAATTATCGCCAATACCACTGTAAGTCAACAATCCTGGAGACTGGTTAGCACTGATATCAGAATCTTCGACGATTGTTGCAAAAACGACTGGTAAGTCATCACAGCGAATGTAGTTCATTTCCTTGCCGCATGGGGAAACAAATGGGAAATACTCTGAGTATCTTGTTGTCTGGTTTTGTTTCAGTCTCTTGAAGAAAAACTTGAGAAACTGTTTGTCTAAAAATTCAAAGAAATGGTGAACTTAGTTGTATCAGTTTTAAAATAATATAAGGCTGTGCAAAATATATGAGATATTATGTTGCTAATAATTTTATGGTAGACCCCCTGTCTATGTCCACCTGTGAGCTGGTGCTGAATTCTTGTTCTCATCTTGGCCCCAGCGGTATACCAGGATTTAAGTGTGCACCATGGTTGGCTTGACAAAAAAAAGCTGCATTGTTCAATTGGCTTAACAGGGTGAAGGGAAAATTGAAATGCACTTCTGGTGCTTTGCAGACGTGGTTAGCTGGGGATAGGTTACATCTGCAACATGGACTAACTTTATGGATATAAACTGACTTGTACATGTACCTTTAAAGCAGGTAATAAAGTTCTTTACTTTGGTGTCATCAAGGAATAACTGAAAGATATGTAGAAAAAAATGATCAACTTGAATCATCACTGGATTTAACCAAATTATACTCTCAAGCTTTAAATACTTCAGCATTATTATTTAGTTATGATTAAACCTTATTAATACTGACTCCGAAGTGGCTGAGCCATATGGACAACTACAAAGATGTCCACATTAATTAAAAAGCCAGGGGTTGTTAGGTAAGGATTGTATGAAGCTGTTGAAGTTGGACATCTTAGGAAAATTAAACTTACTGTTTGTGAATGAGAGGTTTTGCCACATTATAGAGGAGTCCAGAGTACATTATCACGGTTGTCAGAAAGACTTAGTTTTGAAGTAGATGGTTGAGTTGTGAAAGCGAGTGGCCAGAAATGCCAAGCAGAGTAGCTGGCTGATACTAGCCAAGTATGCAGCAATTTTTGCCAGCAGCCGGCTACTTTTGACAACCCTGACATTATTCTTGATCTCTTCAAGCACCACGTTCAGTAATAAGCCTGTAATATCAGTAATTATCCTGTGTCTCAGATGTAATCTAATGCCAGTTTGTAACGTCTGCAAAGCAGCGCCGACATCCTTGTTCTGTGCCCCCAGCAGACTCAAGGAATAACTGGAAATGCATTATGAATTTCTCTTGAAACCTGATTGGCAATTCTACAATGGCTTTTTTAATGAGCCAATCATAGCATGTACACAAACCCTGGTACACAGGTGAGGACCCAGAACAAGGATTTCAGTGCTGTTTTGCAGAAGGACTTTGTAGAAGTTTAGTTCTGTCTGTGGTGCAGGCTAAGGACTTTTGAAGCTGAATCTGATTCAATGTAAGTACAGTAAACACTTACAGATGAGAATGCAATTTTAGGAACATGTCATCAGTTCTGACAAATGGTAAGTGCCCCATGACAGCTCTGGCCGTATCTCATAACATCTTTATTCAGATGGGATGTAAAAGAACCACTCCGGATGTACATCACTAACCCAAGTGTCCATCTGCGACGGACTGAGGGGTTTGGGGACGGCCCTTCCCGTTCGCACCCATTCCCCCTTCCTCCAGCTGGGTAAGGTCAAGCTGGGAAAACACTACTGACATACAACAAAAACTGTGATCAAAAAGTAAAACACTTGAGTCGTTATTACCTGTCCTTGGTGATCAATGTAATAAAAGTACTCTCGAACTTTTGGAGATGGTGACTGTCCCTGAACATAAGAAACGGCCGCGGAGGAAACCAGACGTTGCATAACATGACGTGACCGCATAACCCGTCGACCCGTTTCACGACAAGTGTGTGTAAATAGAGCTAACATGAGGATAAAGACACTTCTAACAGTGACGTTTAGGTTGAAGAAGTCCTTTTTTGCTTGAAATGATGCTTACAAACTCGTCATAAATGCGGGTAACGCAGTCAACTTAGGTCAACCCTTCTCTCCCTTCGTCTCCTCGTATTTTGGTTACGTAAGGTGACCGCAATGTACTGTGGGTTAGTTTTACGCATGCTCTTTACACGGGATTCGCTGAATTGCTAATCAGAAGCGGGCGCGAATTTTGCCCAGTTTAGAATTGTCAAGCTCAGTTTAGCCGTGTTTCAAATACTCCACTGTTTGTTTTTCTAAAAGATAACACCTTAACTGGCGTTTTATTCAAATTAACATGTGATAGTGTCGCCTTGAAGCTATGGTTTTGGAAATAACTGCCTGGAAGCTGTAAGCGAAGTTTGTGGAAAATGGCGGCACAACATAAACGATCATGGAAGCTTCGTAAGTAGACGTTATCACCGGTGTAAATCTTCACAGTTGGTCTACACTGTTATACGGTCCCATGTAGTAGCCTGCATTATTTAACACAGTTGTACACCTAGTGTATAAATTCATTAAGCAAACTTAACTATGATGAATAACTGTGGGCGCTGAAATGACGCGACCATGTGTCGGCGAAATTATCCACTAGCTGTGTGTGAGACATAGACAGCTTGCATAATTGTAAGCTTAGATAAAGAAAATAAACTTAGAAGAACTTGATAGTTATCAGGGTAGATAGGTTATCATCCCTATTTTTTTTAAAACTATGATGTGGTACTATTTTGTGAGCTTACGGTCAACTTTTGATTTACAACCGGCAATGTGCGAATTTTAACGTAGTTATGGTTCTTAAGACTAGAAGAAAAAATATGCCTGCAAGATATTGTTTTTTGCCTAAATGCATTATTGAACGCTAGGTTTGCTTTGGTGATATGTGTCTTAATTAGCGACCGGAAACAATTTTCAAGGCGTTGAAAATAGGCGTGAAAAAGAAGTTGTAGTGAGGTTTAAATATTAAAAAACTTGAAATACTAAAACAAGTTTTGGTGACAGGCTAGAAACGTAGCAAGTATTAAACCTTAAGGCAGATTGTTAAAAGAGACTTTGAACAATTATTTTTTTATTTCACTGACTTCATGATATGTTACAAGTTTCATTCGTGTGTTTGTAAATACCCTCACAATATGCATGTGCAAAACCTGCCATGCATGGCGTATTATTAAGTGAATCAGTGAAACTGTCATTAATAATTTAACAATCACTTTGTGGGTTTAAAAATGAATTCTTGGAGTTTGTCATAACATCCTTATTGTGGTAGTTTTTATTATTTCTCAAAACAAATTACTAAAAAATTTGTTCAAAATTATTTTGAAAACACTTGGATATTTTACACTGATAAACCTTCACAATCGTTACAAATATAAGCTGTTTTAATTTAAAAAAATCAGTAGAAAAGTCAAGACATGGCATACATATATTGCAGTGGTTATTGTAACACTGTCTTGTACTGTTACTTGTAATCACCTTATAAATATTTCATTCAAATCAAACTACATTATCCTCCTTAACCCCCCCCTCCCCCAGGCAATCTTGCAAGTATTTAAGTGTGGGTGGTATTAGTATAGGTAATAGCATGATTTGTAGTGATATTTGGCATAAATACCACGAGTGATATTTCAAAATTGTTATACCTAATTTCACGAGCCGTTAGGCGAGTGAAATTTGAGACAATTTTGAAATATCACGAGTGGTATTTATACATACATACATACATACATATACTTTATTTATGCTCGAAATTTACAGAGTAGCTGTAGAGCTAATATCTTCGAGAAAGTAAGTTAAAATAAAATAAAATAAAATACGCTATGTTACAATTCCAGTATTATTTATAAACTATATACAACATTATGCATGCAGAGGGAAATATAACTTGTAGATCTACTGTGGAAAAGCTTCATATCTGAGGATCTCCTGCTTGAATTCTAGAAAATTTAAGGTTTTGTAAGTGTCTGGGAGAGAGTTCCATATTTTGCTGGCTAAGTATGAAAAAGAGTGCAGACCGTAAGACGTTGTTTTTGGTAAAATTCCAAATATCACGTACAAATGATGCTATTATTTGTTTGTACTACTACCGGCAAAAGGTTTGTAATTTTCACATGTAGGTATTTCAAATTAAGCTGAAATACCACTGCTCTAAGCCAATCAAATTGCAGAAATTTCTCAAGTAGTAGTATAAGTGTTCAAATTCCTCACTCCTTGGGCCAAAAAGCCATTCAGTTGCCTAGCCTGCAAGCAAGCTCTCTGGGGTGCTGTGGCGGTGGGGTGGGAAAAGGAAGGAGAGCTTGCAACTATATCTCTAGAATTTGACTTCTACCTCCAATTCCCCAGTGGCTGCCTGTCAACTGAGCTGTCAAATTGGCACCGATTAACCCAAAGCGGAAACGAGTGCGATTGTAAACAAACATTGAAAAACATGTGCCAAGGGTAATGACTTCATTACTAATGCCATCTCCGCCAATCAGCATTTCGCATCGACTTTTTCGATGCAGCTCTCCTTCATTTTCCTGCCCCACCAGAGCGCCTTGGAGAGCTTGCTTGGAGGCTATCAAATGCCCCACCCGTACTCAGTCCATTCAAATGTGGTCAAATGCCCCCACCCTGGGAAGCACCAGGAAAAAAGGTAAAAAACGTCTAGAATGTTGCAGTGTGACTTTAACCTGAATGCTTTATTAGTTGACAAGGCTGTTCTCTAAGTAAAATTTAGGAGAGCCCAGAGCTCTGAACCTGTGGAATTTAGGGTGCTGGCATATGATTTTTATAAAAAAAATAAGGTTTTCTGGTTGCCTGGGAGCAAAAGTTAGGCACCAGAAGCCACTGGCAGTTCTGTCAACTCTACCGGATAATATGGGAGACTACAGATTTTGGACCATATCTCCTGGTCTCCAAGGTCAGAGTATGAAATCTCCGGGATAATCGCTGCAGTTTGCCATTTCTCCAGTAGACTCGACTTTCCAATGATAAAATTTTAACTTTTTTGCATTGTTCAAGCTATTTTAATGTCAACATTGAACATTTCCTCATAAACTCCAGTATGCCATTGTAATATAAGTAATAAAGTGATTGGTGGGAAGTAAACCAATCAGGTCGTGTTACAACGCCAACAACATCTTTTACGTGCATTTTGTTTCTTCGCAAATTCGTGACGATCAGAGTCAACAAGTATTTTTGCACATTTGCTGCATGTCATGACATCATCTATCATTCCTTTCCTATCAATTCTCAATACCGTAAAATTCCAAAAATAAATCCCTCCATGTATAAGTCCCTCCAAATAAAAGCCCCCCAAATTGGTAATGCAAAAAACCCTCCGTTAAATTGCCTCTCCAAATATAAGCCCCCCGGGGCCTTTTACTTGGAAAATTGCCCTCAAATACACAGTAAAACAAAGCAAAAACAGTAAATCTACTTCCAACTATAAGGCTAGCTCAATCTATTTTGAAAGACAATTTTCCCTCTGTAGATAAGCCCCTCAAAAAGGGCCTTTGAAAAATCTAAGCCCCAGGGCTTATTATGGAATTTTATGGTATTTAATGACATGGGGGGTTGAAAGCCCTGCACTGGGTGCTGTTAAAGCATAAACCAATAAACACTGCAAAAAAGAATTTGGGACACTGTTTTTGAGTGAACCTGCATGTGTACCTCAAACATCCCTTTGTGGTAATTCTTGATTCATACACTTTTTTATATTATATTTTGTTGTACACAGAGGAGTTTGTGGCGCATGGATCCAATGTGTCTTGTCTATCACTGGGTCCCTCGTCAGGACGGGTTATGGTGACTGGTGGAGAGGACAGAAAAGTCAACATGTGGGCTGTAGGAAAACCCAATGTGATCTTGGTAAAACACTTTCTTCAGCTATCAGTACTACATTTTTGTCATATGCAATTAATATAATCAAAGATGTGTTTTTTGGTTTACCATTCTAAACACCATTGCATATGATAGAATATGGCAGCACCACTGGCCAGCTATACACCTAGTTCGATGTATTCATGATGTGACCAGTAGTTTTTTGTGAAAAAAAAGAAAAGATTCAAAAACTATTAATTGAAAGTACCCTTACAGTAGGTGTCAGACAGGGTTGTTAGAAAGTTTTGAAGTAGACAGCGGAGTTGTCAAAGTAAGCGGCCAGTCCAGGGATATTTTATTTAAAAAATGTCATCCGTAAAGAAATGCCAAGCAGAGTAGCCGGCCAATACTAACCAAGTAGGCAGCAATTTTTGCCGGCAGCCGGCTACTTTTGACAACCCTGGTCAGAGCAAGCTTAAGTAGGCCGCACATTTAGTAAGAAACTCACTAGTACCAACAAATTTAACATTGTTTTCACTGGCCATTATTGCAGACCCTGTCGGGACACACTAGTCCTGTGGAATATGTTAAGTTTAATAGTGGTGAGGATCTGGTTATAGCAGGATCTCAGTCTGGAACACTCAAGATATGGGACCTAGAAGCTGCTAAAAGTAAGTTTGGATCATTTTACAGAGCTACCTGTCCATTCTGCATGTCACACATGTCTATAGATATGTTGGCAGGACTTTGCTCTGGGGTTTATTTATGGTCGACCACTTGCTACCAAATTTACACGATAGGTGTTGCTGGACTTTAAAATCATTTCTGTTACTTAAGGCTTAGGAAACTCCTCATTCAAACCACTTCCCCTCGAGGGCTGTCAAAAAGTTTTTAAGTAGCAGACTGTTGATGAATAGTAGGCAGCTTTGGAACTCACACCAAAAGCACAAGTTCTTGAGGGCCAAGGCATTTAGGGACATTTTGAAATTTAGATTCTCTGCAATGGCATTTCCAGGGGTTTTCAGAAGGTATAAATTTCCACCGTGGATGCCGTGTTGTTTTGTCAGAATACACGCAAGACTAGGAACAATGATGTTGAAATGTCCCAGGCATTCCACGACATTGCACTGTTTGAACGTTTCACAGATTGAAACCTGTTTAAATATGCATTCAGTGTCATTCAAAACTGGGAAATAGATGCTTTACAATTTTATTCAATGGTGCTCATTTTTTGTTAGCAGTTATGGTAGAAGGAGATGAAAGTAGTCGGTGGTTTTGGCTGGCTACTGGCCCTTATTGACAGCCCTGTATCCCAGGCTACTGTGAATGGTTGTCAAACTGATAATGAAGGAGATGGATAATAAAAAATGGTAAAATAGCATCACTTAGGGTCCAGACATAGAATTGATGAATAATTTTGTTATGCACAACAAAACACAAAGAAGGAAATTGGTTTCTACTTCCTGCCATATTCTATTTGAATTATATCATGTATTGTTGTGTGAAGCAGCATGGTACAATTGTTATTTTTCAGTCTATCAATTTTTGATTTTCTTTCTGAGTGATGCAATCATTTTTGTTGATTTTTCCAGTGTATAGGTGTTGTAATCACTAGTATATAGGTGATGTTGTTCACTGAAAAGTTCCTGTAAAACTTGCAGACTTTGAGTGTTTTACTGCACTTTTGTAGCAGCTCTTTAATACAGGATTCTTGTTTCAGTTGTTAGAACCCTTACAGGACACAAGAGCAGTATACGAGGTATAGATTTTCACCCCTATGGAGAATTTGTCGCTTCAGGCTCTTTGGATACAAATGTTAAGGTTAGCTGAGTGACTGTAAATAAATGTAATACTAAAACATGCACATGTACAATTTTGTTCAATTCACGATTTTCATAACAAAAACTGGTGATGAACAATTTTGCACATTTAAAGAGCATGCTTATCCAATAATGTTGTCTGGTTCAATAAAAAAATTTTTATCCTTAGTCGAGATTTAAATTTTTTTGTGCATGGTAAGTGTTGTTATTAAGAGTGTGTCCATGAGAGAACCAGGCAGGGGGTGATAATGCTCAAATCACGGATTTCGCTCAAACTTGGCACAATTGATGGGTTTGGTGAGATATTAACCTCAACAAAAAATAAGGTCGCAATATTTAATTCCCTGGGATTTACAGGGACCCCCCCTAAAAATCACAAAATCTACTCATTTTTGCATAATTAATTAGCTAACTTTGGTTTGGCTGTTCAACAAGTAGAAAAGACAACTTCAAATCTAATCAACTTTATCATCTTCTATGTTTATCAGACTTAATCCTCAGTAATTTATTTTTACTCTCTAATTCGATCTCTTCCTATTATTTAGCCTAAAGTAAGGTCATCTTCTCACTGTTTTGACCAAACCCTAAATTTAAGGTATTTTAGTCGCTAACATCTCCCATGAGCAACAATCTATGTACTTAATTCTCACATATTCTTTGAAAGACATCTTTAAGGTTATCAAATCAATCCTAAAATATTTGGGCAATCTCATATATTATCAATAATGACGTATTATGTACATTTGACTTGACGCTTATTTGTCATTTGACCAAAATTGGAAGAAACGTAACATTCGTTTTTTTAAACAAAAATAGCACAAAGTTGGCGAGAACTCAAAAACAAGATGCCTCATTATCGATACTAATAGCGGAATTGTTAGAAAGTGTCACCTGAGGCATGTTTTCTGTGTTATTTATTGACGTTTTGATGGATATTTTATGGAACGCTTGAGTAAACACAAGGAGCAAAAGATTTAGTTCAAAACTTCGATCGGTCCAACTTGTAGGTGGTACAAGACCCAAAAACGATAAAAGATAGTGAATAAATGTTACATACACGTCTCTCAGATGCTTTAGTCCAGGTTGGCTGCTCCAGCTTCGTCTGGTCATCTGTGGCGTTACTCTGCGTTACTTTGTAACGAGGTAATAAAACATCTTGAAACATTGCAAAATTAAAAGTGTCGGCTTTTCACCGAACATTCGAAGTCTTTGACATAAGTTGTAGTCAGAGGGAACAAAATGATTCTCAAAGGACAAGAAGGATCACTGACAATCCGTCTATATCTATGGAAAACAACCACCTGCTCGAGCACCCACCATCTTTGACTTTAGACTCTGCCTAAATGATGGAATCTGTTACGCTGGACTACCGGACTACGGAATGCGGAATACACTATCTATTGTTTGTACATGCCAATATCCTGTTATAACTGGCGTGTTGAAAATAGGTTGTGAAAGTCGTGTTACTCGAAATTTTGAGTTTATTCGATGTTGACATTAATTACCGTGATAATAATCGTCCATAATACCCCTTTTTTATAGTCAGACCATGCCATGCAATTTTCGACAATTAATAACTTGCCATTGGGTATACTTACTTACTTACTTACTTATATTTTAATCCTCGTAGTCTTACAACTATACAGGATGGTATCTGTATATATGGACTGCAAAAACATAATAATTATTGTTTAAAAGTGTTGAGGAAAAACTTCTGAGGTATACTAAAGACCCAAAAGGGGGCACTAATACTTGCAAAAAGAGTAGGCTATTTTTTTTAAGCTATTCAAGGAAGATGTAAATTAAGAACAGGTTTTGAACACAAACTAATACACAATATTCACTTCTCATTTAAGCTGTCATTTGCAGATTCATACAGTATAGAAATTCTCTTAACGGACACTCTCGTATATAGCGAATAGCTCTACTTACGACCGCCATCACAAAACCCCGTTTCAACTCCCACACAGACTCTGAATTTTTACATTCCCGTAGGCGGCTGCGAACACTCAAAGGGTTTACTGGCGAATTAGCTTTGATTTAAAGCTCTCGTAAACAGACACCCGGAAGGAAATTTTATCCACCTCTTAATGTTGTGGTTTTTTTTCTATATTATGTCCACAGTCATATCGCTGTTTGTCACTCTAAGTTATGAATCATTCTTATATATCCGTTTCAGAGTTACCGTTTTTTCACATACACGTCCTGTTACATTTGAAAATACAAACTGAATTGTATGCCTTTACCTAATTTCAATAATGCAATGGTCTGATCTCTGCGTTCCCTGTTTGTCCTGCGCTCCTCGGAGTATCAGAGGGACTTTAGAAACAAAATAGATTTGTCTATAGTATATTGTAACTTAAAAAATCGCATCAGTACATTCACTCCAAAAAGTAGATGTTTCCGCACTTTTCCTCGTTAGAGACCTCCTGCAGTTCGAATCTCGTAAAACCCTAATTTTTCTTGAGCAACCCCACGGGCATTATTTACTGGGTGTCTTCTGACCACGCACGGACCGGAACATCAAATGTCTGTAACTTAATTGTTGTGTCTGTCCATAATTCAACATCTGCCTGCCTCAGCACGGCACACTAACCTGGGCACTAAACTGGTTTTGGTGCCCCAAGAGTAGGCAAAAAGGCCCTTCCGAGGATGTCTAGGATGAGAAAATTGACCTTACCTGAGTAGGGTGAGAAATTTGAAATCTAAGTATCACAGTTGAAGTAGCTCTTGAGGGAATGTGGGAAGGGTGTTAAACACATGGAAGCGGTTGTTTGAGAAAAAGATCTAACTCAATGTGAAAGTGTGGTGTATTTTGAATTCTACTTGGGAACATTACTGCCATAGTTAGGCTTTATAAGACCCCCAAAAGACCGTGCTAGGTAAAAAATTCAGTGTTTATGACAGTCAAATCTGGTGCCAGCAGTTTAGGGCATTTGTACGCAATTTGGCCACCCCCCCCCCCGGGGAGGGGGGCTCCAGTATGAAAACAAAATGAAATTCTTGTCGCAAGCTAATCTGGACGTGTCTCACGCATTATTTGTCCCTTTGAGCTGGTCTGCACCAAGATCCGGCTTCACTCCGCTGCTATTTGACGTGCAACTAAAATAGACAAAAATATTTCTTTCCAAAACACGTAAGAAAAGCGACTTCTATCTCCGAGTTTGAAAAGAAATGGGATCATTTATAATCACGGTCTGAATAGGGCTGCCAATAGATTTGGAATTCTAAAATTTTTATTAGCATACAATAACAATAAAATTATCTCAGAGAATGTCGGAAAGTCATATTTTTCATATTTTGTTCACTGGACTCTGGCTCCCGGCTCCTGCTCACGATACGATGTTTCCGTATGGTGGCCAACCGCTGCTTAAAAATGCGGGCTCCAGTTAATGTCAAAGATGGCGGACTTTTCGTTGTTGTTTGTAACGTGTGAATTGAGCTACAACAGTAGCAGAAATAATTCTTTCCATGGATTACAAATCGGCTTTCTACTTTTCGTATTGTTTTCTCCTAAAACAACTTGATTTGGATTTTTGTGCGTAAACTGATGGCTAAGGAATTTTAGTCGTACAGCGAGTCACGACGCTGAACAACGCTGAACTGGGCATCGAAGGTGGCATGGGGAGCAAATCCAAGCGGGCACAAACTAGCAGTTGAGACATCCAAGAGATACGTATATGGATTTTATTGACCGTTTATATTGTTTTTAGGGCGAAATTGTTAAAGTAAGTAAAACTGTGGATTAAATCTTTGTATGTTGTTTTTCCTTGAAAAGATCGCGTATATAGCTATCAAAAATCATCGTTAGAGTTTCTTGCACAATAATTTCAACAATTTTACCCTTATTAATGTTAAATCATTGTCTGAGGAGTTTTTTTGTTCGATTTCTCCTCATTCAGAGGCAAACGCACGAATATTGTGAGGGCCTGAATTTTGATGAAATATGCAAAAGTCGTTCAGTCACATGAACAGTTTATGTTAACACATGAAAGAAAGTGAATTGCCCAAACTTTTTATGATCTTTTTCTGAACTTAAGTGATGGCTTTAACTACTCATGCAAAAATTATAAAGATAAGCTGTTGCTCATCAGAGATATTGGGGAATAAAATACCCTAATTTTACGACTTATTCAAAACTTGGAAATGATGACCCAACTTAAGGGGACTAAGAGGGGGGAAATCGAATCGGCGACTTTAAAAAGTTTATTGTGCTTAAAGTCTTATGAACTCAGATCATCTCTCAGTGCATTTAAGTTCCAGGTGGCTTTTCTGTTTGTTGCACTGGCATCGTGAAGTTAGCTAATTAATTATGCATAAAACGGGCAAAATGGCGATTTTCACAGGGCATGCCCGGATCTCCCAGGGAATTTAATATTTTGACCTAACATTCTGTCACATAAGTTAACTCCTGGTACCTAACATTTGTGCCGAGTTTGAGCGAAATCGGTGATTTGAGCATTATCACCCCCTGCCTGGTTCTGCCTGGTTTTCTCATGGACACGCTCTTAATTTGTAACAAAGGAAAGACACAAGAGTAGACTTACTGTGAAAGGTTAGACTTAATTGAACCAAAACATAATATGCTCAAGATAACTAAATTTCAAATTGTATCTTTTCAGCTGTAAGTGTCATAGTGTAACCTGTAGCTAATAGCAATTTCTGTTGTATTTGGGCTTTCTTTAGCTCTTTAGCCTTACTGGTATAAAACTACATCCCCTGTGTTGAAATTGACAATTTATACTTCTTTCCTTTGTAGCTTTGGGATGTAAGAAGAAAAGGTTGTATAGTCACGTTAAAGGTACTACTTGAAACCAAGCAAGTTGTTAAAATTATTAATTTTAGCAATTAATGAATGAGGCTCAGTAGGATATGAAGAATAAGCAGACCGAGGAGGGTGTTATCCACTGAGGTGTCATCCCTCTGAGATCTGCTTAATTCTTCATATTCTACCCAGTCTCACCCATTAATTGCTTTATTATTCATTCAAAATAATTCCTAGTTGTAGGAAGTTGTAGGTTGATTCTCAATTTT
This sequence comes from Porites divaricata, assembly GCA_038088405.1. Taxonomy (NCBI): domain Eukaryota; kingdom Metazoa; phylum Cnidaria; class Anthozoa; order Scleractinia; family Poritidae; genus Porites; species Porites divaricata. The sequence goes on from JBBMOI010000018.1 coordinate 4,578,534, forward strand.
CTTTCTCTACTAGGGCTAGGAGACAAGGGAAATTGAAAATCAACCATTGTAGGTTAAATCAAAATTAACCTGAGAACAAATTTGACCTGTAACATTTCTATCTGTGAGGCATGAAGCCTTACCTAGGAGTGTCCCTTTTAGAGGCCCTCTTAGGATGGGGGGGGGGGGGGGGGTTACATATGTCCCTAGTCTAAATTTCAGATATGGCCATTTCACATTAAATTTTTAAGGAGTAGGCCATGTCCTTGTTGGTATTTAACCCATCTTTATGTCATTTGTGGCCATTTCATTTTTAGTTTTTTGTCACTGTTTCAAGGCAATGTTGCATGATGGAATTTTACCATAACAGGGTCTCCTTTTAGGCCCAAAGTGGGAATGGGGAAAGGGAATACTCGGCACTCTATCTGTGAAACATAAAGCCTTGCCCTATGCTAGAAAGGAGTGTCACTTTTAGCCTTAGGGTGGTGGCGGAAGGGGGGTACTTGGCATTCAATCTGCGAAGCATAAAATCTTACCTTATGCCAGACAAAATGGTAGGGCACATTTTGCAGCTTACTTTTTCAAGTTTTGGTTCAATTTTATCCTTGATTTAATTTTGTTCCCTTTGTTTCATACTTGCTATCATTCATTATTATACCAAAGAAATAAACCAAGAATAAAATTGAACTACAACATACATGCATGTATAATAAACCTTAAATTCTAGTTCTATGTTAATTTCATTACCTTTTTTCTCTTTTAGGGTCATGCAGATGGTATAAATTTTGTAAAATTTAGCCCAGATGGCAGGTGGATAGTTTCTGCTTCAGATGACAACACTGTCAAGGTGATATGGTTTCTTATAAACTCAATTATTATACTCACACCCTTTTTTCCTAGGCATCTCTTTCTCCATTACAATGTGTTATCTCCAGTGTGCTTTGTCAAGGGCACAACAACGGTGCTGTGCAATTTCCCTGGGCTAGGGGAGTGACCTGTCAGACTAGCATGTTTTAAAATAATTATGTTTTGTCCAATCAGCAAGCAAAACTTTGCCAAGACGTAGTAATAAGTATTATATAATTGTTAATTTTAAAAGGGCATTTCTAGGCCCTTACAACTCTGGGCTATTAAACTTCAGCAATTTTTAAAATTTTCCTTTCACTCTGTTTGTTGTTATTTGGTAGTGCATCAGCAAGTATCAATAGTATGGGGCTTGGTATGGAAGTGGGTAACACTTCTGTTTGAAGGACCCTGGGAATTTACCTGGGGGAAATTTTGATTTTGGGGGTCCTAAGAAGGGTCTTTTGAGCAACCAGGGAAAAAGTTTTGGGGTGTGATACACCCCAAAACAAACTGATTTTGCTTTGTTGTACAGGTATGTCACATGTTTATTTTCATCCAAAGTGTTCAGGAACAAAAATATTAATGTGACTGAATTATTATACCCCTTCAAAATAAAGTTTTTTTTTATTACTAACTATTCATTACTTCCACAACAACTAGAAAGCGATGTTTGCTGGCCGTGGGAGAATCCAGGGAACGCTGTGGCAGCAACTAACCATACATATTATGATAGAAACATTTTGTCATTTTTTGTGGGATTCTGCCTCCTGGAGTAGGAAACTTGAAGAAGCTTATCTTGCCAAAATAATCGATGGAAGTTTTCTTGTTTTATCTCTCCTTATAGTTATGGGATTTAACAAGTGGAAAGCTACTTCATGACTTCAAACAGCACACAGCTGCTGCTACATGTGTAGAGTTTCATCCTAAAGAATTTTTGTTATCAACTGCTAGTAATGACAGGTTTGTATTCAGATTTCTCTTACTATACTATGTTATCTTTTTAATGTGCTTCAATTCATAAACATTAGCCACAGCAGAGGTTATAATTTCCCCACTTATGAAGGACTCTTAAAACCCCTTCAAATGGCCGCTCACCATAACTCAGCTCTGCTGTCAGAAGATAGCAAGTGATAGCTAAGGTATTCATCACTGTAGCTCTTACAATCATTGTATCTCCAGTGGTGGTTATAGTCAAGCCATTTCTTGAAATCAAAGAGAAGATCATGGTTAAAAGCCCAAGGTTCTGTTTTTCTATCAAACTAAAAGGTTACATGCAAAATTGCAGCTAATTTGGACCAGCACTTTTGGTGATAAATGTCTTTACCTGTAGGTTATGTTTAATAATCCATACTTTCTGTCCAGTTTTTAATTCGTGAATACTCTAAGCACTATGAATGTATTATAGCAGTTATGTTGGGGGTGAAAGCCACTATGTCTTGCATCACTCCAGGGATCCCTCGAGCATTAGCCTTTTTTAGATGGATTGGGAACTTAAGTTGTCTCTTGCAAATCATGTGCACTCCATCATGCGTTACTTTCATCTAGATAACCCTTTTCCTGTTCACACACAACAGCAAACTAGTTAATTGTTATCTGGTAACTTTTTATGCAAAATGAAGGCAATTAGTTTTCATATCCCATATCCCATGCATTCACAACTTGACCCATAGGATCCTGTAATTGATTCAAAATGGCTATGATTATAACAGTTGGTTTGTTAATTTGTGATTATAATGGTCTTGCTACAGGAGCATGGCTTCTCTAGGTGAAGTTACTTTTTGAGGAAGCTTTCAGCAACTGTTTCATCACTCCCCAGACAATATCACATTGCCGTCCATAAAAAATTCCAAATAATATTCTAAGCACAGTAAAACCGATGTTGATTTTCTTACCAGATGATTTACCTGTTAGAAATTTATGTACATTTTTCAGGACAGTAAAATTCTGGGACTTGGAAACCTTTCAGCTTGTCTCTAGTACAGATCCTGAGACTGGTGGTGTAAGGTAGGTGAACTGCTTTATTTGACAGCCTTTAACCACCTTTGTTGAAATTTTGCTTGATAGCTTTAAATTTTTTTTATTTTTTGGGGTTGGACCTTATAATGGGGGTAATACAGTAATTAATTTTAGCCACTATGAGGCTTGTGTACTTGTTGTCTTTCTAAGAGTAGGATAGGAGGGAGGTAAAGGGGCTGGGTTTAACAGAGAGGAGAGCTTTTTATTTCAGGGGGGAGAAACTTAATGAGTATGCATGATTTTTTTGCCCAGATCCCCTGGCTGGGTTTGAAAAAATGGCAGGATTTCAAATATTTTTTTGCCTAAAAATAAAATGTTTCCACTCACAACCTGGAAAGAACAAGCAGTTTGTCTTCAAAAGTTGCAAGCTGTGGTTATAACCTTCTCACTACTTAATTTTCTCTAATAATACGTCATAGCAAAACGGACTTTCACGACATTAATTTCCTTGCATTGTACTGGAAATGTGCATGCGTAGGTCCGATTTTTTTCAAAATGCATTGATTTCACAACATGTGTTCATATTTATAGGTAAGTCTTTATCTAGTAAAATCTTCCCAAAAATCGGTTTCAAAGCAACTTACTATAGTTTTTTTAGATTTAAACTTGATCGTTTCACGGAAATAAATTTTGCTTTGTTGTGTCGTCAAGTTGAACATGCATCACACCTGTCAAAAACCTAGCTATGCGTAAGTAAGATTTCCTTCAAACAGAATTAAAGTTACATTATTGCAAAAATTAATGTTTTTCCAGTTATGTATATGATTTAATTACTGACGGAGGTCACTTAAATTAAGGACCATAGATGCCACTTTAAGCTCGCAAAGAGATAAGACAAGCAAAGAAAAATGCCATCATGCACAAAATTCAGCTTATTAAAGTGAACCATAAAAAAAAGCTCCAATCATGTTCAATAAGGTTGCAAAACAACAAATTATCATTAAAATACATAAGGCTAAAGGCTCTTATACCTGACAATGACAATGAAGAAATGAATTTTCTGTACGAAAACAACCTACCTAAAGATGTTAAAAGCAAAAGATCAGTTGCAAGCTTCGCTGCCAAACCACGATTCACCATTTAGCTATTTTTAATAACTGGTCCATGCGAGGATCTTCATTCAAGCAAATTAAACTCAGCAAATCATTAGAAAATACAGAAAACTGCACATGAGGGTTTGTTTTGCTCGCTTCAGTCAAATCCAGCTCCAGCAATTGTTTACGGGCAAAGAAACAATTGTTTTGAAGTCACTCCCGGCAGTTATCGTTTGATTTCTACTTCACAGCGATTGAAAAGGAAAATTTGTGTACAGAAAGAAAACAAAAAGGAAAAAAAAAATTAATTTTTGACTATTATTACTTGAGCAACACAAAAAGGGTCGAAGTACTCTTTTCTTCTCGAGTAAGCTTGCTGGCCTTCTATTTCCGAGAAAGTTTTAAGCGTACAAGCTTGTTCACTCACATGCGTTAGCAATATGGTTCTTTGACTGAAGACAGGGATAAAGCTGGTTCTGCAATGTGAAGGTAAATTAAAAAATCTGGGCATGTAAAAAAAGTAACCGTAACTACTCATAACAGAATACAAGCGGGTTATAATTCAGCCTGGCAATGGAAGGCAAAGCACTGGACGCAAAATCAACTCACAACTCAAATGCACAATTATCAGAAAAATCCTCACCTCTTTGAAAATGTTCAAAACGTTTATTCCACCTCAGACTGACAGAATGACCCGTTCTTTCATTGGTTGTTCTGAATCCAAAGTAATATTATTTTCAAGTGATGAAAACAACAACAGCAACAAAAAAAAGTAATAAAAAGGCTTTACAGGCCTCTACAAAGAGCAAACGTTTGCACCTCGTGCGTTTCACAAACAAACACAGTCAACACGACCAGTCAACACACAGAAAAGCGCACCTTGAGCCTGCCCTGCCTATTCTGCCCTGAAGCTTTTTATTTATTTTAAAATTAATGAAAGATGATGTGATAAAGTATTTCTAAAAGGGTAGCTAGCATAAATCAACAATCAGACCATTGTTTAAGTGATTTTGGCTTGATGTCAGCCGTATAAATAATAAATTTTAAAACACAGCAATAACGTAAATAATGCAATGAATATTGTAAAAGCTGAAATAACCCTAGTCACTGGGGCCTCTTTTGTTTGCCAGGGAGGGGTGTTTTGAGGGGTGCTTAGCAGAGTTTTTGTGCTTAAAATAATAACTATGTGTAGGCCAAAATCCCATTTTTCCCCAAAATATGTGGAATATTAAATACTGCTTTGTTTATTCATTGCAGGTGCATTACATTTCATCCTGAAGGTCACTGCTTGTTCAGTGGAGCTCAAGATTCCATGCGAGTGTATGGCTGGGAGCCAGTTAGATGTTATGACAGTTTTTCTCTTGCCTGGGGAAAAGTTGCTGATATTGCAGTTTCTTCAAGCCAGTTGGTTAGTGATATTGTACATTTGATGCACTTGTCTTGTATTACACATATTCTTTACATGTGGTTAAAATGTAAGTAGTCTCACTTACAATCATGGACAAAAGTCGAGGGACACTTTTGCTTTTCTGGGGCGTTTTTCTATTCACACAGGTCCAACCCCTCCCCTCACCAGACAAACAATGTTGGACAGGCGTATTCAGGATTTTTTTCGAGTTTCAACTTTGAATAGGGTGGGGGGGGGGGAGAACTGCAAGAAAATTTCAAGAAATGACAGAAAAATATTGAATATTGCAGTACTGTCCCAAGGACTTTTGTCCAGGATTGTAGGTTAAACCTGAGACAATGCTGGCCAGCGGTTTCCACCACTAAGCGTATGCAACAACGGCTAAGAAGTGTACAAAAAAGCGTGATGCACATGCAAAGTTGTTGTTTTGCCAATCTAAACCTATTGCTTTTTTGCTGTTGCAAAAACTCCCTATTGTTGTGATCCAGAAATTTTGCTACCATAGTAATGTGAAGTCACTCTTCTCCTCTCTGTTGTCTTCATAAGTTGACATTTTTTGTGTTATGGTCTTGCAGATTGGTGCGTCATTTAATCAGACAAATGTTTCGCTTTGGGTTATTGATTTAGGGGTATGTATGATACATTGTCAAAATTTCTTTCAGTCAGTTTGTTTTTACCTGCTGAATGAATTTGGCACTGGGTTGTCGTCAGGGTTTTCATTAAGTATTCTAGTAGAAGGAGAAAGGTGTGATGTTACAGGAGAATAATTTGAAAGCAGCTCCATGTCTGAATAGAAAATAATCGTAGGCTACCAAACATTTGCCAGAAAATTCTGTGTAAAGTTTAACAGAGAATTCTCCGATCCCGGATGCCTAATGAACAACCAGTGTCTTGTAGGCCATTTTTAGTTTTTGACCTTATAAAGCAACAGATCTCCCATGTACACCCATTGCCTCCCCTTTTTTGCCACTCAAGGGCCAATGGTTTTCATTTTTAAGCTAGTTACCTATCCTCTTTACACATGGGTTCACATGGGTTAAGGTGGCTGAACACAGTTTTGCGGGCGGTCAGCGGTAACTCGCGTGACGGCGAGTGTTTTAACTCGGACAAACAAACATAGTGGCGAAAAAGTAATGATAAAAAGAAGACGATTTCTCAAAATCTACTCATTAAAATTTTGTGATATTTGGAGGAATTTTTACTTTTATCGTATTTTAGATAATGAGAACTTTAAAATGGAAGTTGAACAGACGATTTTTGTGACACATTTAATAATTACAGTACAATTATATTATTGATTATCTAAAAACCCCTCTGTTAAAATTTGATCAAATAAGTTTCAAATGGTTATGATTAATTATAGTAAGCTATGTGCAAGTTTATAGGAAAATCTAATGAGTGAATTTTCTGTAAACTGAGCAAAAGTGAAATTTTAAGGTTATATTCAATCGTTCATGTTGCCATGGAAACTACGAAAATGTCAAATTTTTACCTGTCAATCAAAATCTTTCATCAGTATATTTTTCATATGCCAAGTTTCAGCTTGTGAGCTGCAACTTTTCTCTTGCCATTATTTGGCAAATGACATATACTCACAAACTGCCAAACCTGTGTTCAGCCACCTTAAATGGTTCCATTTATACACAGCAGGATTTAATGGTGTTCAGCATGTAAGAGAACTTGTTTTTGTCATTGACCCTAGTTCTTCCTGTCCTCAGACACCCTCCTTTAATCCAATTTCAATCCTTCAAACAGAGAAAAAATTAATGATTTTGATAATGAAAGTAATATTTTGATAATGAGTGATTTCCCTCTTCATTCATTGACAATTGTTACAAAAGCCTATTTGCAATATTTCTCAGCCCATTGCCCAAGGTGTTTATGTTTAAAAACAACCAGTGCAGGCATTATTTTTCCAACTGTATGTAACATTGTAGCCTTATGAGTTATTAATGCAAAGTTATTATAATTATTACTAATATTATGAAATTTTTTTTATGTAGCATTTAGAAAACCTTATAGCAAAATATAACAGTGAAGCAGCAGATGTAGGAAATAATGTGGTGAGTTTAAGCAGTTGTTCTATTGGTAAAGGAGCAGACTAGCTTGAAAACAGCAATAAAAAGGTCACCAAAAATTAATAAGTTGGTATTCTTTGAAACTTAATCACACTGAATTAGCCTAGAATAAAGTAGATAATTGAGTTGAATGTACTTAAGGCAAATTTTCCTGAAGATGAATTCTTAAGTACTGTATCCAAGGTCAAAAGGTCACATCCTCCTCATTGTAGTCAAGCAGTGGATGTCAAAGAAATGTGCCAAAAAGTGTGCTGCTACATCTGCAAAGCTACAGTTTCGCTTATAACAACCAATGTAATTTTTTTTAAAAATGTTTTTTATTGTTTTTATTTTATGTTTGCGTAAGCTCCCTATATTTAATGTGTACAAGATTGTCATCACAAAAGTATGGGGATGGCCTTTTTTACATTTAATTACTTACAGAGGTGCTAGTGAAAATATTTAGATATTAAAGTTAGGTTTTTGTCGGAATTTGTTTTGTTCAAAACTCGTCATGTAGTAGTCTTTATATATTAAGGATGCTTGACTTTTCCATCCCCTTTTTTCTGTGCACACAGACTGGAGGAGCTTTTGACAACCAAGACAATATAATCCAGTCTAACTGCAAGCTAAGGGGGATCCCTTTAGTACAATATGCCTCCTAGAGGCTTTAAAACCTCACAAGTCAACTTTTATGCATTTTGGTGCAAACTCCTTTGTAAACTCCTTTCATTAAAGATTTGACAAGTATAATATGTTTTTTGCAATAGGCAGGAATGCCAGGGGAACAAAAGCCAGCTCATCAAGTTGTATCTTCTACCAAAACGTGAGTTATTTGTGCAGGCATGAAAATAAGCTCAATTTTTCTTGCTGTTCTAAATAATAATTATGATTATTTTTTTGATCACGTTTTGCCAAATACAGCTGCACATGTACTGCTCATCAGGGCCCAGTTGTTTGAAGGCCGATTAGTGCTTAACCCAGGTTTCTTTTTCTTGTGTTCAAAAGCATTTTCTTGGAAATTTTCTCCATTATTTATGGTGCTTCCAATCATCATCTCGTAGGCAAAAAGAATTAAAACTGAAATGCTTTTTAAGCTCTTATATCTGAATTCAAATCTCACACTAACCCTGAGTTAATCTTAACCCAGCTTTGAACAACTCAGCCCTGAGCTTGTAAGTTTTTGTTATCAGACTGGGTCCAGGAGTGCTAATAATGATGAAGTGATTCCTGTGTTCTGATCGTTTTCTTTCAGCCATCTAATAAATCATTTACTTTCTTCACAGACCTCCCAGGAAAGCCTTCAGTACAGAGAGACCTCAAACTACATCTTCAAAACCAAGGTTTGTGAAGTTTAGGGAATTGTATTGAATCCAAAAAGGCTGAAACTGTCACAGTGTCAAATGGCTTATCAACTTGTATCTAATGTTCTACATCATTACAGGTTAACATACTCCTTAGTTTTCCACTTGCCAAAAACTTCCGAAAATAAGCCCTGGGGCTTATATTTTTCAAAGGCCCTTTTTGAGGGGCTTATCTATATGGCTAGCCATTATAGTTGGAAGTAAATTTACCATTTTTGCTTAATTGTTTTACTTTGTATTTGAGGGCAATTTTCCAAGTACAAACCCCCCGGGGGGGCTTATATTTGGAGGGGCAATTTAATGGAGGGTTTTTTTGCGTTACTGGTTTGGGGGGCTTATATTTGTCCAGAGGGACTTATTTTTGGAATTTTACTGTATAGCATCTAAAGATTCATCAATAGCAGTATTTCATAAGTTAAAGGAATTAATTTTGTTTTGGTTTAAAATTTCATTTTATTTTGTCAGACTTTGTTTTTCTTCATCTAAGGTCATGATCAAAATTATGTTGAAGAGTGTAAGAATGTTAATTTAAACCCTGTTTTAAAATGTTCAAACCAATGAATGAATGAAGCACTCAATCAATAAAAATATAATTTTTTATTTGTGGGATTTTTTTGTTTCATCAGGTCTAAAGTGGAACAGTCTGCTGAACCTGATGAATCTAATACTGAAGGAAAGGAAAAGAAGGGTGAGCAGAAACTAGGAGCACCTGAAGATATATTTAAGGCAAAAAGTAAACTGGGTGAGTTAAAATAGAAGACTTTTATTGTGAGTGTCATCATAGTCATACGCTGTCACATGTATCTTTGAGTTGTGGTCATTGTGCTTACTGCATAATTTATGAAGACTTGCCATTTACAGTTCCACAAACATTGTTTTTCATAGTAAACGCTCAGTGTTAGAATAAATTTGTCCCTGTTGACTGAACAAGTTTGTATGTAATTTATGTGTGTGTTGCAATGTTTTTACAATAATTTCCATTACTGAGAAGTAATTTTCTATTCAATTGACTGTATTTAAGCCATGTTAATATCAAAATAGTTAATTTCCTACAATACTGATCAGTATCTTAAGTACGTTCCTGAAATCACCTGTAACCTGTTTTTTTTTTTCAAGCACTGTTCTTTATTGAGAAAGGCCAGCCACTGCACCTCATATTGTTCAATCTACGTGTACCATACTTTTTAATTTCCACTTTCCAATTATGTCCTCCATCCTTCTGGATGTCCTTTAGTTTTCAAAGTAGAATTGACGGGTGTGTTTTCTTTTAAACAGATCGTACACCTCCAAGACAAAAACATGAGCCATTTCAGCCTCCATTAGAAGACCCTTTATCACCTGGTAAGATTTAACAGTCAAGGATCATAAGTGTTGACTAAAAGTTTAATTCCACCCTAAGGCTACAGATTGTCTTATTTTCATAGATGACAGATTACAGGTGGAATTTAGTTGCTATTAGTATTGTAATATGGTTTCAAGGAAACAAATTCCCAAAGGGATGTTTTTGTAATTTTTCTCTCCAACAAGTGGAATATTTTATACATTTTTATTTATTTTTGAATTGATTAATTTCAGGTTATGTAAAACAAACACCTCCAGCAATCCCAGAACCTGTTAAAGTATCCAAGGTACTAAGGCTAATATTCATGCTTTCCAGGCATGTTCTATATATATGAAAAAGCTGCCTCAGTCTGGTCTTTGAAATTGACCCTTCTAATATGGACCCCTGTTTGTAGAGATGTAACAAGCAGATTGTCCCATAAGCATAGTTTATGCACTTTCAAAAGAACATTGAAAAACAGTGAGTTCTATCTCACACCACTTTCATGGGTCTTGGGATCTGACTCTTATGGAATGTCAAAGGACCCACCTGCTGTTTAAAAAGAGTTAAGGAAATACAACCCTGGTGGTGTGGCCAAATTTTCATTGTTTCAAAAGGGTAGATTGTCAATTCACTCTGGTGAAAGAATTTGACTCAAACTTCAAATGTTTTGATGATAATGATCAGGGCCGGGTTGTTCGATACTGGGTTAAGATAACCCACGGTTAGTGCGAAATTTGAACTCAGATATGAGGGCTTAAAAAGCAAATTCAGTTTAATTCACTTTGCCTACAATTTGGCGATTGGAAACTCCAAAAAGAATAGAGAAAATTATCCAAGAGAGTGCTTTTGATAAAAAGATAGGGAAACCCGGGTTAAAATTTAACCCCGGTTTAGCGCTAACTGGTGTTCGAACAACTGGGCCCAGGGTGCAAAGAAAGACATTAAATTTTTACAACTTAGTATTTCAAAAATTTAATACTGTACAGTAGTTACAATGTACCATCCCAAGAGTCATTTTAACTAGCCTGGAAAAAATTTATGATGAGTGGAAAAAAAGGAAAAAAAATTGCATGTGACCTCACATGGTACCCTTTCCCTTTTAGCCTGTTTCTTCAAGTGAAAAAGCAAACAAACAAACACATATGATTCCATCTGAGAGAGACAAGCCTGCAGGATTGCAGCTGTCTGACTTCCTTCCCGTGAGTACCTAAAGCCTTACTTCTCACATAAATAAGTGTTGTTGTAATAATTATTATTATTGTTTTCTGAAGACACACTAAAAAACATAAACCATGGTTAATTAACAAAGTGATATTAAATGATTGTAACTATTGCCAACTCTTACAAGTCTGTGAATTTTAGGCATTCTACTATGAACAGTTATGACTTAGATAACTATGTTGAATACTGGTTTAAGCTGAGAACAAATTTTTACCTTCCAATTGCATCTATAAAAAATGTGACACATTTTGTTCTTGTTCTAGGCCAGAACACCTGTGGTTGATGAGCCTTCAAAACAGGATGTTTATAATCAGCATAACAATCAGCCACAGTATTCCTCTGTATCAGAATCAGAAGCAGTCTCTACACTCACAAAAAGTCAGTTAAATTTACTCTGCTTTGTAAGAACATTATTAAGCTGGTAGAGAAGAAACAAGGGTACAAAATGAGTGAATGCGTATTGGTCGCACAGTTGATCAAAATTCTTTAAAATTTTGCATTTACATTATTTTAAAGAAAAACAACAGTAACATTTACATGACAATCAAAATGAAGAAAAAGTGGAACGAAGCAATAAAATCAAAATTGACCTGAAATCCAATTTGACCCTTGATGTAGATGTTGTAGCTAATTTTTTATCTCGGGTAATTTTTTTTTTTTTGTTTGTTGTTGTTGTTTTTTGGTATTGTAATGTATGCTAATGAAGTTGAAACAAAGGAAAAATAAAACTTACCCAGGATAAAAAAATTAACTACAACATATACCCATTTTTTTTACAGGTCATGGATCCATAAATGCTATCATGACATCAAGACTTAAAAATCTTAGTATTGTTGCTAGATACTGGGGTGATGGAGACATAAAGGTGAGTACTAGAATCTAGGCACTGAATGATAATGCAGCCAATTTTAGTAGTGGAAATCACTATTCAAGTCATCTGGTAGCCTACTTAAGCCAGTTTGTACGAGCAAAATTCCTGCTCAATTAACGTAGATGATAAGTACCGTAAATGCCTGAATTAGTGCAAAGCTTCAAATAGGGTCTTCCTCTTGAATTACCGTAAATCCTCTATTAAGCCCCCCAGGGGGCTTATTTTTTTCAAGCACTTTTGAGGGGGGGGGGGCTTAAAAGAGAGGGGGGGCTTATTTAATTTAGCGAAACGCATCACCTGTAGCAAAAATACCGTGGTATGAGACAGTACACTAACGCGTTGTACAGTTAAAGTCACTGTCACTGTCACTTGTTGGAGCCTAAAAGTAACAAAAACAAAATTCTTATTCTTCAAAAATGCGCTTTCGGCCTCATGTTCTTCATTGATTTTTATGAGAATGGTTACTTGTATTGATTTGAGAAAGTTAAGCATATGAAGTTGGAGGTCATGCTGCCGAAGACCAAAAACAATATGAACTTCCAGCCTGAATAAATCATAACTGATCAGTCCACGTTAACTGTTAATTTTTTTGTGAAGAATAAGGATTGGGGGGAGGGGGAGGGGGAGGGGGGGCTTATTAACTTTCCTCCTCTGAAAAGGGGGGGCGGCTTATTAGAGAGGGGGGCTTAATAGAGGATTTACGGTAACACCCCCATTCAGGATACTGTTTTTATGTCTTCTTCCGGTGATGGGAACACCTTTTCTATGCATTATCCAACCCATGCGAGGGTCTAGGCATTTGCTGGGTAAAGTCAGTACCGTTTTTTCTCTGTTATTTTAATACCTGGGCCCAGTTGTTTGAAAGCCAATTAGTGCTAACCATGGATTAAATTTCAATCTGGGTTTCATATTCTTTTGTTCAAAAGCATTTTCCCGAATAATTTTCACTATAATTTCTGTATAGAGCATCAATTTATTACATTGCATGCAAAAGGAATAAAACTGAATTTGCTTTTTATGCTTTCATATCTGAATGTAGACTTCACACTAACCCTGGGCTATCTTAACCCTGCTTTGAACAACAGGCCCTGATTATTAGACAAGTCTAGCCCCGGGAATCAAACCCATGACCTCCTACTCTGCAGTCAATTGCTAGTCCTGCCACAGTACCGCCCTAGAACATTAAATAAGATTAGTGCATCTATTGAAGAAAGAACATGCCTTTGATCACGAGTTGTGATGTGCTCAATATTAACCATTTGGATTACTTTATTTCAGACTGCGGTACAAGTTTCTGTAGATATGAATGACCAAGCTGTGTTAGTGGATGTACTTAATGTTCTTTGTTTGAAACAGTGAGTAAATAATTTCATAGGATTGTTCATTTATCTGGTTAGTTTTACATTTATGTCTTGATAGTATAACCCTGCTGTAAATTAAATCATCAAATTAGGATATTTAAATTTGCAATCCAAGGTTTAATAGTTACCTTGTTCTTCATAAAACCATCAAATGCTGATATTTAACTTTATCTAACATTATTTGCAGTCTGAGGTTTGAAACATCAGCTGTATGGTGTACACCTCCACGTGCTCAGTACAGTGTTTTCCTGGCGGCCATTCTCTTTGTTTAGCCTTTGGATCATTCTTTTACCCTCATCCCTCCCCTCCCCCCCTTTATTCTTCCACTGTTAAATCGGTGTGACAGGTGCCTCAGGTTCCATTGGCCTGGGGGCTCATGGCTGGAGGGCGTGGGTTTACCAGCCATGGGGGTGTAACTCTGTCTAGGGGCTGGCTGTGCCAAAGGTGGATTCCCCTGGACATTCCCAGGCACCCACCTCCACTAGCGACACAGTTGTTAACCCAAATAATTATCAATATGTAAATTCTCCTTTGTTGCCCCTATACATGTCATGTTGAGGTTGGGAGCAGTTGTAATAATATCAAGCAAAATCATCTTTTTGATCATGACCATCCTGTGTTATGTGGCATTGTCATTAATGAATTCAATTTGTTCTTTTTAAGGACTTTGTGGAATCTGGATGTGTGTTCTCTTCTTCTTCCTCATCTTAAAGACCTTATAAGCAGCAAATATGAAAGGTGAGTTATAAAAGAATATTATGCACAATACTATTTTGAAGGGCTGTTTGTCCCTGGAATATTTTAGTAACTGCAAATTTATGAGATTGGAAACTGCATGGTGCTTAAAAATCCAGGAGGGAGGTATTCTTGGAAATCATGCAAGCAGCAACCATCCAGCAGCTGCCGCTAATTAACAAGCACTGTCACATGATATTACCTACAGCAATACTAACCTACAGAGATAAACCAGTTCTATCTGGGATAGGGAGGGTGGGACTGAAGTATTCACAGAGATTTGCAAACAACAACATAAAAATGGAGCACTGTTTTGGAGGGGGGTAAAGTGAGAGTGCAATGTTGGCCTCAGGTTTGTCAGCCACCTAAATGACAAAGAAATGATAACCCTTATTGAGTGTAAAACAAGGAAATGTGTCTGCCAGGACAATCATAGGTGGTTTTTGTTCCAAATTTGTCTGTATGGTTAACAAAAGTAACAGAAAATGAATCTTCCAACAGCTATGTACAAGTTGGGGCAATGGCGATTAAGTTAATTTTGCGGAACTTTGCCCCAGTCATAAAAAGCAACATGGCAGCCCCTCCTGTTTCTGTGGGAGTTGACTTGGTCAGGGAGGAGAGGTGAGTTAAAAATTTACCAAAAATTTGTTGTCTTGAGCAACTTTTTCAAACAATTCTTTGTCCATTCCTTTGTAGCTATAATTACGTACTAGGTTGAAACCTCATTCATGCCCAATATGCAATCTGTCATTATTGAGTTGAGTCAGTGAACATACATCCAAGTCTACCCATCTACCAGAATGTTCAGGTCACGATATGCAAAAGTAGTAAGCAGGTCAACTTCTGAAAGTCAGACATTAGGTCCTTATAATCTGTCAACACCTTTCAACCCCTTTTTGAAGCATCTCCCTCAAAAATGACTACCTTTAGTCTATCTTGACAGGTTGTCGATCAGCACTTGATCAGAACCTCAAGATTGGTCAACAAGTGTCATTCACTGTATAAGCTTCGATGTCATGATTGTTTCTAAGTCATCCATGATCTAACTTCCAAAAAGTTGATCCATCACTATACTGTCAACCTGACCACATTTTAGTTAAATAACTGTTGTCTTTAAGGAGCTCTATCAACACTTTTTGGTGTTGTTTTTCAAGTCTAAAACGCTTTGTCATCAAAGAAAACCAAATGTTAACCCTTTTTACTTTGAGGTTGACCAACTGCTAACTTCTCCCTGTAGTAGAACTACTTGAGCAGTGATTAAGTTAAGGTGTAAAGGGAATGATAAACAAGTGTAAATTCAGTTGTTGACTGTTAAACAAATTCTCCTTATTAGTATCATAGGAAGTGTATGGAGAAATGTGAGGAGAATATTCATGGTGATATTCTGATTTAAAGGGTTTAATGGTTCAAAATTATTACTCTATACTTTTCTCGTTCATGTAAATGTACAGTGTACTTTCCTTCATAAAAGTATTGCCGTTAATTTTTATCACAGGTATAACAAATGCCACAAGTGCTACTCACACCTTCAATCCATCCGAGAAGTTCTCTCCAGTAAGACAAGTGCCACTGGGAAAATGGGGAGCCTGTTTCGTGAGCTGTCGCTAGCATTTTCCTCCCTGGATTAACTAACTGCCGTTACGGTAGCAAAGGTAACTGTTAAGGAAGGACTTGTTAAGGAAGGACTTGTGGCAAATGTCTGAAATGATGTCGGAACATCTATCAGATTGGCTACTGTAACTCCAATGTCTCATGTTTGAGAGGGACAAGGATATCGCGGCAGCAGGAATTGGTGCTTGAGTAATTGTTAATGTGAATTTTGAACTGGAAGTAGCCTATTAAGACAGGGTCAAAGAAAAGTACCACAAATTTAACTGAAGGACGATGTGCTTTGCAATATAATGTTGGCTGTGGTATCAGTAATGGTTCCTAAATGCGTAATTTTATCCTTGGTTTAAATTATATTTTCCTTTCCTTTCATGTATGGTAATTTATGGTAATGAGTTTTGAAACATAGGAAATTAAAATTTAAACTAAGGTTAAATCAAACCACAACATACACTTGTGTCATCAGTGCCTTTACTGTTTCTGAGACACTTCAATTTACAAGTGAGCTTTCAGTTGTTGTAGTCAAAGTTAAGTGGATATGTAAGATCAGGGAAGCATTTGCAAGTGTTGTTGTCATTAAAGAAGTGCATGTTGTTTTTCCATTTTGCACTTAATCTGCACATTACATTAGCCACAGGTACCAAAACCTACTTAACAGAAGTTTGCAAAACATTGAGGTATTTCCAGTTTTCCCTGGTATTTAGCAGGCAAATACCAGGGAAAAGAGGTTTTTGTTCGCAGGAAAATTGAAGTAGCTCTCAGGCTTTTGTTTTTTTATAATATCACAGACTATTGATTGTCGGTACATGATTGAGATTTTACTTGAAGTAAGTTAATATTTAACTTGGATAGAGAAATATTTTAAGTGCCTTAACCAACCAGCTAACACAACAAGAGTTAAGAACACTAAATTAACAAAGAATAAGTCAAACATTTAAGATAATTATTATTATGATGAGCTTTTGCACTCTCTAAGTGCCCTTTTCAAGAAAAGATAAATAAATCTTCTTTCAAGATCTGACTTAATATGGACCTTATTACTAGACTATTAATTTCAGACATACAGTAGAATTCTGAAAGCAGCTGCCCTGTTATTTTGGAATTTAGCAGACCAAAGGGACAGCAACTCTTGGGTAGCTGGTACTTGTGGGTCACTAAAATACTCAAGTAACTAAATGAAATTTTTAGCCCTAAGGCATAATGTCACTTTTGTCAAGTCCTTGTCATTCACTGTAAAAGACTTGGCTGCTCCATCTGCAAGACACCTTACACAGTTCTTTTTTCCATGATTTGTTAAGCTCAGTCCCTACATTAAGTGGTTCTTTAAAAGTTCCCTTAAGACGTATGGAAGCCTGTTTGACATTGGGACATGTACGTGCTACAGCGGGCAGTATCTTATTTGTAACCAAGGGCTGAAAATTGATGTTACTTTTGGAGTACTACCACTTTCAGGAGTTATGAGGAGGGTCCAAAATTTAGTGATTTCAAAAAAATTATCCAGGTGACCATTCTTTTAAGGGACCACTACTCAGGAAACTCTGCAGTAATCTCGTACAAGGAAACATTTTTTTGCTCATTACTTGTTAAGGTATCAGCAGGGTGTTGTTGTGCAAGATAAAATAATTTTATGTTCATCACAATGGTTATACAAATGTCAGCTGTGCAGTGTAGCAAGTTGGCTAACTGTCAGTACTTGAAGAACTTCTGACATTAAGGTTGTGGCTTATTATTGAATGTCAGGTATTAATACGAGTATCAAAGCAGGAACGTGCGTGAACACTTAGATGTAAATCCAAAATGAAGTACTATTAACTTAAAGGTCCATTTCTGGAAGTAAAAATCATTTTGTGGCATCACATTATGAAAAAGTGAAATAATAATTATTGAAATTTGCAACTGTAGTGAACAATCAAGGTACTCTTGGGAGTCAAGTTGGAAATGGCTGCCATAGCAGTAAACTGTTGTCACGAGATTTCCTGTCATTAATCATTAAAAGCATTAACTACAGTACTTATAATGTAAGCGCTATCAAGGAATTTCCACAGTCAGTCTGCATGTAGATCTCTGTAAATAGAAGCTTTCAGCCATGTTAATGATTCTCAAGTATGATCACTGTATTTTTGCACGTGTATCGCATAACACATCTCTAACTGAAGTAAATGTGATGCAACACTATCACAGAGCATTAAAATATCTTTCTAGAGATGCTGTCTTGCCATTTTCTTATTATTCAGCCTGCTATTATGACTAACAATAACTAGCACCCACAATCCTGGTCAAAACGTTTGGGACACGTTGGATTTCAGGTGAGGAAAATGTAATTCAAGTTGATCCCCTCCCCTCTTAACAGTGTAGGTGTTACAAGTCAAACAACTTTTACATATCTTGCTCACGTTAAGGACCTCAACTTTGTTCAGGGGGGTGGGGGAATCTTGTTAAGGCCGTGTTTATGTGTGCCTTGTGGGTTAGCTGCAAATTCCTTTCAACAACACGTGAAAAAGGGGAGGTGTCCCAAAACCTTTTAGCAAGGATTAATTGTAGTTTCTCATAACTTTTTCACTGTCACAAGAAATGATAAGTAATGTCCACCAAATTCTTTTACCTATACTATAGGAAATGCAAGGGTTATTGTGATAATTTTAACAAACAGATTTCGTGTTCCATGCGTCTGTTTAGTCACAGATTGCAGATGTCAAGTGTTGGGGGGGGGGGGGGGCTTTTGAATTGATTTTCCAAGATTCTGGGAAACTCCCCAGTCAACCCCCTCCTGCCGACTTAAAGTTAACACCAACTTCTTACCTGAGGCAAAATGATGGTCTAGGTGAGAGATAAGTGAAGTGGGTAGTTTTCCATATCTTAGCCTCCCACACAGATGTTTGTAGGGCTTTGTCACGCGTTCATTGTGTAGGATTGCGTGACGAGTCAAAAGAACGTCTGCGTAGGAGGCTACCATAATCTGGGCGTTTCTTGGTGTTACTGATCTGTTAACTGGACTGAATTTTTCAATGGGGCGGGGACAGGGGCACTGAATAGAGGAAACTAGTTGAAAATGTAGTCGAAGATAGGACTTCTAAAGGCTGATAACAGGTTATTATTTTTTATATCACTTACTTAAACAGCCAGATGCATATGCTTTATTGATCAAGCATGAGGTCAAGATAGCTCGATATAGGCCAAGTTCTCCTTAGTTTGCATTTTTTATTGAACCGAGATAAAGTCAAAGACAATAAAAAAGCCAAAATGAACGAGGCCAATATACAGCTATATTTACTAAACAAACTTGGTCAATAAAGGATCTATTGTATAGCCAAAAAGTCATAAAAAGAGTACTTTTTCTTGTGGGACCAGTGCGGGAAATCACAAATGGGAAGTGGGAAGTGGGGTAGCTAATCAGAACGCACAGTTTGCTTCATCTTGCCCGCTTGGCGATTTCACTATATAATAAGTACACAAGTACACTGTTCAATTGCATCATTATTTATTCAGAGTATTATTTAATTAATAGTTGTATACTCAAACAGAACATTCATGGCATATGCATAGTTTATAATAATAATAATATTATTATTATTACAATACTTAAAAATTCTATACTTGTTTACAGCAAGTTTTTCATTACACTACAAAACCTTTTAATACTGGTTCTGACATCTTCAATTAAAATGTTCTCTGAAACTGCGCATGAATGAATAACACTGCTTATATCTTAACAGCAGAGTAAATAATCACTGCCTTTACTCCTTACGACGCTTTATGCTCGTCAAAGGCTTTAAATAAATGTTAAATAACCTAAATATACTTTCAAATTCATATATTATTTTAACTAAATCCTATGGAAGCTCAACAGCTTTGTATGGTGAGATAACAAGGCTGCAAAACCTGTTTTGATGAATCTTATACCAGTTGAGTATGCTACAGTGGAACCCCGCCTTACAACCACCCTCTTTATCCCTTTAAGTCCCAATAGTGTCCAAGATCAATCTTCTCCTTACAATTATCCATACACTGTACAGAGATAAGTTATGAGAATCAATAAAATGATCACCCAAGAGAAAATACTTTGATCTTTGAACAAATTCTCTCAACTAATTCTTTAAGGAAATGTATGGAGTTCAGTTTGGAGAATTTGTATGTGGATACTGGGGCTTAAAGGGTTATGTGACCACTTTATTATTACCACCACATTGTTTTGATCCTAACATGAAAAACACTAATTCATTTTATTATTTTGAAGATCTGTAATACCACAACCTCACTATTATGACCAAGAGATTATGACCCAATGATGGTCACATTGCCGGGGTTCCACTGTATTCCACATCCATGAAATTTTAGCAAAACAAACTAAAAATGTTAAAAAGTTAAGTTACCTCTTGAAAGTAATGATACTTAACCATGCAAAACAAATTATTCCATGTTACATATTAGTTGTGGCTAAAAGCCTTGATTCTGGTTTTAAAGTAAAAATCTAGGGTAGAATTTTAGATTGACATTTTGACTGCACTTCTGTTCAGATAGTTTACCCTGGATTTTATCATTCACTCAAGAACTAAAAAGTATTTTAGTTTTTGAAGAAAAAAACTTCTAGTCAGCTTGAGAGGACAGCCAACACTTTTTTGCAATGCCATCACTGTTTTTTTTCTCTAAGTGACATCTGAGAAACAAGTGCAGATACTGATATTGCATCACTACCCAGATCTGGGTAATGGCACATCATCAGTATGGAATTTCTACTCTTCTACCTCATATGTCGTTGCACAGGGAAACCAGTGGCAGCATCGGATAATGTCAGCTGTTTTCTCTCCAGTGAAAAGAACAGTCTTGTTTATATAACTATAAAAATAATACACTCCATTTTCAGAGTCATGGGATAAGAGGAAGCTGTCTCAATACCACTGGACTGGTGTTCTTCCCAAAGACTTTTCCAATTTTTAGTTATATCTTTTCAGACAGTAAAATACAGGTTATTGCACCTTTTAAAACATGCGAACAACTTTGAAATTTAAAACCTATATTTCAGGGACACAATTAAAATTTTTGGTAGCTTTTATAACAGCTTGCCAGTGCTTTGTTTTCTTGACATCATGGCAGTGTTATTGGTCATTTTTTAAAATTGAGTTTCACATGTTTTTCAAAGATGATAACTTACTACTAATCGTGACTTGTAATATTAACAATGACTTATCGTTAGTTTACATTGCACTTAGTAAAAAAGGTCAATGAAAATAATTTTGTTTAATTAAAAAAAAAGAACAAAAAAATAATGTGAAAAAAGGCTTTAAACAGGTAACCCCTAAACAAAGAAATAATGTTGCTGAACTGACTAAGGAATTTAGTGCAGAAATTATGGCAAAATGGTGATTGATCAATACATTCTCTCCAAATTATTCTGTGTGGTTTTTCCTGTAATTTGTGAACATTTTTTGTATCTTACACATATTAAAGACAACCTACAGGGCAGGGCAAGCCTTCTCTAGCGATGGGCCAGCACTAAATTTGGTTCTGGTTGTGGTGCACAAGTCAAATAAGTTGGGAAGGGGTGGGGGGTGAGGGAGATATGCTACAACATGTGATCTCCTCCTCCTCCTCCACTCATACTAAATTCTCTAGCCCTATGTCTACCCTACTGATCAAACTTCCGTGTCTCGCCGATCTTCCTCTACCTCTGCTTTAAAAGTCATAGCTAGTGGCTATATGCAGGAAATACCATGAATTGCTTGCTTGCCTGTAAAATACACTGCCAGGTTGTCAATAAGTTCAGACAAAAACTAGAATGGAATTTGCTCTTTTTTACTATTCAAGTCTATTGGTGGTTTTTCAGTTTTTATTGATGTTCATCGCAGTTTTCATCACTTTTTCACTTTTCAATAAAAAAAGCAACCATGCTGTCTCCAAGAGATTTGATCATTATTATTCCTAGTCAGAAGAATTGGGTTTCTTGTGTGAGTGCGATCAAAACATTAAAATGGTAACAAACAAACAAAACACAAAATAGTAATAAAAACCAGAGAAGTGGGTGTTCCAACGTTCTTTGGAATATGACAATTTTTATATTGATATTATGAATGCAAAAAATAATAATTTATTGAGATTATGAATGCTTGTTACTGTTAGTGCTGGAAGGATATGCTTAATAGAGCAATATTTTTATTTTTTAATTAATAATATTGAGGTCAAGAACCTCACTTACTTAATATTTCTTATACAACTTGTTCTGACTATGATATAGCTGGTATTGATATAATAATACTATACTTTCACCAGTCTCATCCTTGCTATTTTTTAGTTCCATTTGCTGAGTGACCTCTTAGTTTTGTCTGAAACAAGTTAAATGAATCTTGTAAGTTCTTGGTGTTTGTAACATCTGCAATGCTAAGTAACTGCATGCAGCCATGATTAAGGTGTATGGGTCCATAGGTTAACTCCTAAGATCTCCCAGTTTTCCATACATGTAAGGTATACATTATTTTTTATACAACTACCGGTAATTAAGTGGAGGAATTTAAGGACACGTACAAGGTAGTTCACTTTCATTGATGTTATCGACTGCCCCTTAAAAAAGAGGTTAAATTAAAATATTAAAGGAAAAATTTGAATCAAGGGAAAATGACAAATTGAATGTACAGTACTAAGTTCATGTTAACCAAGTTGACTGGTGAAACATAATCAAGGGTCGCATTACTGGTAAAATTGATTATTTTTTTGGGACATGCCCATAGGTGGGCATGTCCCAAAAAGCACATGTCTGAAAAATTCTACAGAATATAGTGATAATCTACTGAACCCATTTTGATTTTAATTATCAGTTCAAAGTTTATCACTTCATGTTTCCCTGCCCTTTCTGAGAGCACTTATCATTAGTCTGGTCCCAGTTGTTCAAGCAGTGAATGGTACTATCCTCCAGATTATATCTCTACCCCTTAGATAATGCAATATTGGTTTTCCTAATAAATGTATTCACTGAATAGTGAATTATCCTGTGAGTGGTAATATCCATCTTTTGAACTACTGGGGCCAGCTAGAACTGTCAGGCCAGACCAGTCCAGTCCTAATCACAATTAATCAGAAAAGCCTAGTCAGTTCAATCTTGCAGGACATTTCTGTCCATACATCGATCACTACCTAGTAGGTTCATCAGAGATGGTTTTTAGCCAAAAGTCACAAGAAAAAAAAAGCCCAATACACTCAAACCTCAATTAGCCTGCAAAGAACTAGGAATGAGAGTTAAAGACTGTGCAAAAATGGGGCGAGTAAAAAAGCGGGGAGGGGGTGGGGAAGAAAGGAAGGAAACACTTGCAGACAAACCCCACTTAGCCTGTCATGCCTGAGTGCGTGCACCGAGATGTGATGCTGTAATCAGCTTTCATAACTTGACCCCTTCCCCTCCCCCTTCTTCCATTTTTTGGCTCTTGTTCCATTTTTTGCGTGGCCATAACCGAAAATCCCGTTCCTCATTGTTCCTAGGTCTTTCTTTGCTCCGAAACCACACAGAAATGCTATACAGGCTAAACCCCAGTGTGCAACCACTTCTTGCAAGCGTACGCCTTGTTTAGGTGACCACCTATCAAAACCACCAAAATCTTCCAACTGGCAAAGCCATATAATTATTAGTACCTCTCATAAAAGACCACCTCTCGTACATGTAAGCTACCGGGACTATTTTTTGTGTTGATGGTATTATAGTTTTCCATTGTTTTTAAGTTCTTGTAACTAAGTGACCACTCAATGCATGGCCTGATCACTTTGTTCACTGTTATGTACAGTACACCAACATGGAACTATGCTGTACTGCAACTTTGAAATCACATGCAATAAATCCTCTTTCAAGAAGTAGATGGGTCAGGACCTCTTCTGTGAAGAGAGTCCCCTGTGGTTCGATTTTTGTAAATAACCACTAAATTTCACATTTTGGGTGATCTCTCTCAGGAGATTTGACTTGAAATGACTGGTCTGGCCAGACAGTTTTGACTTTTATTAAAAGCCCTAGTATTTGGCGGTGGTATCAAGATCAAGTGAAAAGCATAGTCTGTAGATAAATAATATTATACAGTCAAACCCCATCAATATGGACACTGGGATCGTGGGCCATAGAAATCATCTGTATTAAGCCAGTCATGTTGTTAAAGTCAAAAATGCACCTTATATTAATTTTTGAAACAGAGCACTAGCATTGTCTGTCACCTTCACACGGCCATTTTTCTGCAGACTATGTCCATTAAAACACTTAAATGTCCCAAAAAGTTGCTCATTTTACACTTCTTAATCAAAAATTATTATTCTCTGAATAACACGTTGGATGTTAGAATAGTCTACAATTGACGTCCACAATAAATCCTATTTGGTGTACAGTAGCGCTGGGAACATCGACATGATCTCAACTGAAGGTTTTTATCGTCAAAAAGGAGAGGTTTATTACAGCACACAACTAACAATGAAGTGTCTGCATTAGCGAGGTTGACTTAATGTGAGAATCTGTTGATTGGACAAGAAAAAAGTGTCTGTTGTCTGCATTAATGGGTGTCCGTATTAAGCAGGTTGAATTTAGAGAAAATGTAAGGGCTTTCCTCAAGGACAAAGAGAACTGTCTGGATAACGAGGTGTCCACATCAAGCGGGTGCCCATAAAACAGGGTTCGACTGTACATGTACATATTATAATTATAAGAATGACTTATATAACAATATAGAAAGTAAAAAGAAAGAGAATGTTCAAACCATTCACAGGCATTTACCTATAGTTGATACGATGATGGCTACTTGCCTCAGACTCTTTACGCTGTTGTTCTTCTCGCCACTGTCTTTGCCTTTCTTCAAATTCAGCAACTCGTCGTTTTGCTTGTTCTAATGTCTCTTTCATTACTTTGTCTTCAGACTAAATTGAAAGTAATAACAACTATGTTATAAGCCTGCTATGGGGGATGTACTCAGTTTAGTTTTTTACATCAAGGCTCTTCCCAAGGTCTAAACCGTTATAGTAAAATCCAACTAGTGGTCTATTATCAATGCTGCATTCTGATTGGTTGAGCTACTACTATAGCCCACTGGTAACGAAAAACGCGGAAAAAAAGGATTAAAGACTAGCTTTAACTATAGCTAAACTTGTTTTATTCTCGATATTTTTGACCAACTAGTTGGATTTTACTAAAACAATTTGGCCTCATGGGCTATTGACTCAGAGCCCATTCAGGCTCAAGGAATAATTATTGTTAATATCTCTTCATAGCAGTTTTGAAAGACTTTTGTATACCCTCCATGAAAAAATAATGTCACCCTTTTGAAATTCCTGCCAGAGAATAATTTTTCTCAAAGTCTAAAAGTCTTAAACTGGTATTCCTTTTGGGGCAAGCTACCTGTATAGGACTCTGATAGGGAGTACCCACGGTCCCCCAATGTGGTGCTGTTGCTGTGTAACTCAACCTTCAAGTCGAAGTGCACAATAAGGACTATTTTTCTTATTGTCAACATAGTTTCCTATGCTTTAGCTAATTTTCTTATGCTTTTTAATACATGTATAGGGTGATGCTGGTCACCTTAAGGGACGTTTGAGTGTTTTTTTTGGCCTACAAGTGTGTCCACTTAAAAAAACATCATTTTTGAGAACTAGAAAGTTAATAAAATTAATTTAGGGCTGTACTCTAGCAGAGCCCAAAGGTCCCTGGTGACTTGAACTCACCTTGCGGGGACAAGGAAATCTTAGTTTTGCACAAAATGTACATGCTGGCCGGCTCTTTGGTTTCTTAGGATGAATGGTTTCACTGACAAGACATTCAACAGGGCCGGGTTGTTCGAAGCTGGGTTAAGATAACCCAGGGTTAGTGCTAAATTTGAACTCAAATATGAGAGCTTAAAAAGCAAATTCAGTTTAATTCTCTTTGCCTACAATTTGATGATTGGATACTCTAAAAAGAATAGAGAAAATTATCCGAGAAACGGCTTTTGATAACAAGAAAAAGAAACCCAGGTTAAAATTTAACCCTAGGTTAGCGCTAACCGGCTTTCGAACAACTGGGCCCAGGACTTCAAGTCCTAAGAGTGATCAAAATCAATTTTCTCCTGACAAGTGAAGCTGTGACAATGCTTTGATCTTTCAAGAAATTCTTTAACAAACTTTATGGAGACAGAAACTCATAAGGGTTGAAATGTGTGACTCTTGTTCTATGCTTGTGAATATTCTTTTTTTCTGCCATATTGTGAAACCCTCGCTGCAGCCTCAAAAAACAATAGGTTTAACAACGATGTTGCACATTCATCAATGTTGCATCCGTTTGCACGGGGCTAAAAGTATGACCGGTTTCAAACATTGCACAATAACATGCAACAACATGCAACAGGGTGTGCAAACAGACGCAACATGTAACATCCAACAATGTTGGGAATTGTTGACCAACAATGTTGCGTCCGTTTGCACGCAGCCTGAGGTTTCATCCCAAAACCATAGAGTAAAATTACGTCATGATGTTTACACAGTTTGATTGGTCAGTTATCTTTTCTTCTTGTTCCAATTATGGTACTTGCAAAGATGAATAATCACGAGCATCGGACAAAGCAAACATAAGAGAGTTACACGTTTCAACCCCTTATGAGTTTCTGATAGAGAACAGTATGGAGAACTTGCATGTAAATATTGAGCCTTAATTGTGTTATAAACACACTCAAAACCCTTGGGAGCCTGTGCTTATTTGTTCCTATTTAATAGTTTCCTTGCAGTAAAAGAACTTACTTTATGTCATTTTGGAAGAAAATGAAGCAAATTTGTCCCCACTTTCTGAAGAACTATAATCACTAATGAGGTTACACAAATTAAGTTGAAGTTTGTAGAATTCATTTATTCACAACAGTGATTTCCAAATGTGTCCCCTTGATCCGACATTGTGCTTACAATATCTGGTGAACATTTGTCAAACAGTCAGTTTCCCTTCCTGAGGGCAGACTGCTTTATAATAGAGATTCCACTGTAGCAGGTGTTCATGTAAACAAAATGCAATTTCTTATCATTCTTATGAGAGAATGGATTCTATAAAAAAAACTGACATAGACAATGCCTAATTGACATGTCTGTAAAACAAGCACTTAGAGGCTGTGTCAGTTTATGTGATTTTTAGCTGTATGATGCCGAGAGGTGAAATAGCTCATTAGAAAGGCTGAATTTTTGTTGATTTTTTTCACCCTTTGTCTGAAAAAATGTTCATTAAAATGAATCAAATGCAACTGTAGCATATGCACTGCAGGATGCACAATAAATGAAATTATCAAAATTATATGATTAATAACCTGTTTAGAACAAAACACATTCCTGAATTATTCCAGTACTTCCTGATACATTAGGCACCATGACTGCAATTTGATGAAATTCACAATCACTGCTATCTTATCTCCTAAAGTCTCCTGCTTGCTTTCCATCGGAAATGCATGACTCTCCAGCTATTTTTGATTACACCTTTTCCTGTGTAATCAGCCAATTAATCTGGTCATCAAAAAACAGCAGGAAAAACCACCCAGGGTGAATTGATAGTTGCATGGAATACATCTTAACAAACACAGATGTTTTGACTTACAATAATGAGTAAAAATACACGGCATTGAAAGAGTAAGGAAAGTCAAAAGAGATGTTATTTGTTTTATTAAGAGACTTACTTTAGCTTTATCTTCATCAAACTCTAAATAGCCAGAGCCGTCAAGTCTTTGGAGATCTAGCCATCCCTTCCACACTACGCACACTCCGTTCATGATAAAACGGCTTTTAATAAACACCTGTTGCAAATTTTAAAAATAGAGAGAATTTACGACAGTATTATGTCTATCATCACCCTTCGCTTTCAAGAGGCACTGCTACCAGGGTGAATTAAGTAATAATTTTAACAGAGGCCATGTGAAGGAAGCCCCTCATGAAACCCTAGGGCGTTACTAAACTTTAGGTCCTTAATTCTCCAGGAACAATCATCGCTTTAGAGGCTGTTTCAAACAATTGAGCCTCTCTCAACCAAGAAAAATTCTAGACCTTCAAAGTCCCTTTTTAACACGGACAAAGCTGCTAGTCCACTGTAAGAAGAATCTTTTCAAGCTCAGGGTTGATCACAACCTCATAAAGAAACAGATTAAACCAATACAAGCACTTACTCTATTTGTAATTTCAAATGTATTGGAGTACGTTTAAAACCCGCGCATTTTCACAGCTATAGAGAGGTCTCGCGCTTCGCCGGCACCCGTCCATGTGGAATTTATTTCTCGGCGATTTCGATTGTCTTAAAGGCGGTGTCACTCCAAAAGGTTGGAATGTTTGGCATTATTAAATAATTGTTTTATACACACGCAAATTTTTATTTCTTGCTACTAAGGCATTCTTTTTTCATAAATACTTTCAACAAAAGTTATTATTTATATTTTAAGTGCGAGCAAATAAAACGACTGCAAGAAATTCAGTCTTACACATACTCTTCACTGTGAAATAATTTGTTTCCGTTTTCATTCTTGACGTAAATGAAACAAATCGTACTTGAACGTCCAAACAAAATAAGAAAACAATAGCGTTGTTATTACGTTCAATTCAAGAAGAAATCAAATACTAGTCTGTCAAAATAATCTCGATGTGATACCATGCACCTGTTTTTAATTGGAATTTTTGCTTGGTAAGTGGCACAAGAGATGCCGAAAGTTTGCGAAGATAGAAAACTTTCGCTTGAAAATTTGTTGACACTCGTTTTCGCAATGCAACATGATCTTAACAAACCTAGACTTTTCTAAACGAACGTGTAAATATTATGAAACACGATCCGGCGAATTTTCCCCCATTTTCCAGTCCGTGTACACAAGTGTTTGCGATAAGTGACACTGCTTACAAGATTATTTATTGCCGTAATCTGTTATTTTTAGCTCGAGTTACTGAGACACTTGGCATGATATCACGAATCACTAGCTTTCTCATTTACCGACGTGAAAATTTTGACCTTTTTCTTAAAGATGAAATTTCAAAAACCATGATTACCGATACTGAAAACAGTCAGTCTTAAATTTTCGCTTTTTTTATCTTTGCTATCATGATTGTCGTGTTACTTATTGTCGTGTTACTTTAAAAAGCTATTCATATAATCTTACAATTAATTGCTTTGAATTGAGCCTATTTTACGGCAAAACAGAAAGCCAAATAATGCCTATCCGTGAAAAAAAGACCGCAGTATGAGCGACCGAACTGAAAGCAAGTCATTTCGAATAAGAAGGCCACTCATATGCTGAAATGTTCCATATCGTAAATAATTAATTTGTCAGCACGTGCAATTATCCCCGGTTAGCGACATTAAGCCCAAAATTCCCACCATCGACAAACCTTTCAATGTCATTGTGTTCGATTTGGTTGAGAACCTGAAGTTGTTTCCTCTGCGGAAAGAACCAAGACATGCCGAAAGTACAGTTTCCCAGTAATGATTGAAAAATGGAGCGATTTCTCATGCATAATTAACTCGCGACCTGCTGCAGGAATCTTTAATAGCCAGATGTTTATATACAAATAAACTTTCAAAAAGAATTCAAGTCGGGCGCCCATCGCTATACCTTTTTGGGCTAAAACCGGAATTTTACTGCGCTCTGATGGCTACCCACACGATTTCAAGTGCTGGCAGTTTTCCAGATTTATCGTTTTCAAAATTAAGATAAAAAAATACCGAGAGATCCACAAAAATACTCAGATTCCAAAACACGACAGCTAATAAATAGCATTTTGCTTTTGTTATACAAGATTATGAAAAATTACCAGCGTTTTTTACATATAATGAGAGTAAAATTATCTTGAACTTTCTGTACCTTCCCAGGTTCGCGATCGAAGTCTAGATTTTCCTTTGGTACTGTTCCATCTTCTCCTTTTGGGAATTGAAGAGTGAAATTTGTCCCAGACGATACAAAAGCCTGGATAGTTAATAAAAGAATTAGCCAAGGGTAGCAATTTAATGAAAAGAAACAAGAATTCCTTCACAACAACATCTTTAAACCACGTAATGATCTTGCCAAAAGTTTTGCTGAACTCCTTCAAGAATAGTTCTCGTGAACTTACTACGGTAGCTTGTCCATCCCTCGCTTCGGTTTGAAATCTTACGATGCGTTCCTCATGCGATCTATCTCTGTAGCCAGTGTATTTGATCTGAAAATAGACGAAAACGGTTCAATAGCGTTGGCTTGTATTGGGCCATGTGAGTTTACAACTTTGTGATGTAACGCTGAAATTGTCAAATCACCTCAGTTTCTCGTGACATCTTCCTAAACAAATCGTCATTTTCAAACTTGTGTCTCTGCTCGGCCACTACCCTCGGCATTGTGTAGCGTCGGGAGAATTTGCGATGTTCTTCAAAACTTTCACGTCTTGCCGCCTAACTTTCAATGATCTCAGTCTATGCGTGTCCGATTTTCTCGAAATTTCATACCTTTCATGACATGACTTCCGCTTCGCTTGGCCGAAAACAAACCTCTGCAACGCGGAGAAAGGAACATGACACGTTATTGTCAACACAATGCACATAAAGTAACTCAGCAAGGATTCTGATTGGTCAAAAAGCTACTTCAACAATGGCGGCACGCGTCTTTACTCGCGTGTAACTAATTGGTCCATATTTGGCGTACAGTCATTCGGAAACAACAGCGCTTGTACGGGCGTCGACCAAAGCCGGTTTCCTTTACTTTGCAATTTACGTGCCTGAGGAATCAACAGTTCATTTAGCGAATCAAAGCCTAATCGGGAAAATTATCATGCAAAATCTTTCGTATGAGATTTATTTCAGAATCACAGATTTGCGAATTACGATGTTTCGCGTGTTTTTTCTTTTTGCTTTAAAATTTTCAACCGGAACTACAAATAAATTTTCTTTGGCTACACCACAATCATTTCCGGTTTAACAAAGCGCAGCGCATGTGGTTTTTAATATTATATTTTGTAATTTAATCTAGTATTCAAGTTGAATTAACTCACTAATAATTTCACTTCATTCTCTTAAAACATGAATTGCTAGATTACAAATCCAAGAGCCGTTCACTTTGTACGTGACCGTGACCTCGATTTTTATAAGAAACCTCGTTTCCATGTTTTTCTTTGACGTGACCCAAAGGTCATCCCCTACATCGCGTGACTCAAGAACGTGACACGCCATACGTAACGCACTATAATTGACTGAAATGAAGCTCTTCTCCGCGGACTTATTGTATGATGAGACTTTGGTGGAAGCGAGGTAGGATTAGTGGTAAAAGACTGCTGTGGTATGCATTTGTAGTTGCATTTCTTATCATCGTTTATCGGGTGATTCAAGAGAATGCCGGTGAAATCGAAAGCCAATGGACTTGCGAGGAACTTCATGCAAAGGATCTCCTGATCCAACTTGTAAGTATAAACTTCATCAATGCCGGAAATATTATTGCAGAATCATAAAAATAAAGGCCCTACGTACCACGGGGTTCGAAGAGGATAAGTAGAGGTGAGCTGATGAAAATGAAAAGAAAACAATCGAGGCAAATTACGTAAAAAGTCTCATTATTCAAGTGGTGACTTAATCAAAGCAGTTACACAAGGAAGTAAATGTATCTTCTCTTGCCCACTGCATCGTATCGTTTCACCGATATGCAATAAATCGTCATAGTGTAGATTCATAAGTAAGAATAAAGTGTTAGTTGGAGCAGTCATCCTACCTACTAGGCAAGATTGAATATTGACAGGAAGCATATGCTTCCGATATTGGCGATTAGGTGGTCGTCAAGGAAAGTAATTGGGAGGTCATTTATGTGGGAACGGTCCATATCCCGCAGTGGTCACGTCTGTCATATCATGCGTGCCTTTAGCCGGGAATCACCTGCCGCCTTTTTAAATAATTTCGTAATTATCCATGTTTAACCAAAGTGTCAAGATTTTAATCGCGGGATCTCTGGAGGAAATCTCTGCAAAGACTTGTGCGACAGTCATGACCTTGCCATTCAAGATTGCCTCGCTCACAAGAATACAACCATTGTGTTTTCTGGGACATGGAGAAATCATGACATTGTATTCAAGACAAAGAGGGAACCTCATCATTTTGAAGACTTGACAGCTCTAATTGATGCTGGGCACGCTGGTAAGATAACGTTTATTAAAGGCATTCAAGGAATTAAGTCTCTTAGGGACTTCTGATAAAAAGCTAAATTCTCCTTTCAAGTAATCTTGTTTATGCTTTTGAAATAAAGGGAGAATTTGACATTAAATCAGGAATCACTTCGGGCCTTAGTAATTTGATAATGGAAAAGGAGTGTGGGACCTTAGAAGTGCATGCACCCCACTCTTATCTCAAATATTGGTACCCCTTCTTTGCCTGGAATACAAACATTTTACCCCTGCCCCAATCAACAAATAAAAATGAAGGGGTGCCAGTGTTTCCTCTCTTGCAGCCAGTGGCCATGGCTGAGTTGTGAGGGTGAGATCAGACATCAGCATGTAAACAGGCACTATGCAGCTGCTTCAGTCCATGTTTGATCTTGCCTCGTCCATCCAGACCATTGTCAGCACATGTGGGAGTTTGACCGCCAAAGAAGTTCCATATAAGTAGATCTCATGCACCATTAGAAATAGCCCATAGAAAATCCACAGACTCAAAGGTTAGTTATGTTATATTATGATTATATTATAGCGGAGTGTTTAATAAACACTCATCTCTACCTAGAGACATTCCATTGTACTGATTGAGTCTTAAAATCTTCAAATACATTGTCATTCAGTTTCACCATAACAAAGTTTCAATATTGGTTCATTGACAGATGATGATGGCATGACTACTGCAGATGACCAAGGTAGAATTCATGAACTCTTTACGTCACATGTGTTTGAACATGTAGTGAATGAACTATCTTTATTTCAAATGGAAGATTTGATGAAGCCAAAGAAGGTGCTAGAACAACTCTGGTACCCCCACCCCATGGGTAAACTTACTTGGGCTGATATGTCAAGTTTGTGGCTCTTAATACAAAGAGATGAATTTATCAAGCTGCAGCTACTTCAAAGCATGAAACACATACCAAAAGTGTATGGATTCTGTGGGAGATTCTATGCTGTTGAAAAAGTGGAAGCGTTAGAGGAATTGACATTTACTCCTTTCAGAAAGCCAATGCCTTGGAAGAAACGCTTGAAAATAGCTTTGGACTTTTTAAGTCTTGAAAAGGAATTTTCGCACTCAAGTCTAGGAAAACTTCATCATTGTGATATCCAGCCTGGAAATTTTGGGATCACCAAAGATATGCGAGTTGTCGCCTTGGACATTGATACTGTATTCCTGACACGACAAATGAAGGACTTTCTTGAACAGCCAACTTGTGAAAGCAACAAACAATGCGACTTTTTCGACTGTGTTTCTTCATGCAATCAGACAATTCATCAATGTTCCAGAAATATTCTGACAAATAATTTACAGGTTAGAAAAGTTTTGATCACTTACCATCTTTTAAACCAATGGGGGGTCATCATCCCAGAGGGGGTGGGGGAACCCCCTATTATGGCCTATATGGGGAGGCTCTGTTCAAAAGAGGTACCTTTTTCAGGCTTCAGGTATATGAAGGGGCAGTGATTTCACGAGTTGAAGTATACACCAATTTCAATTAAGGTTGCTCACGTGAACTATGTTTCATAGCCTAAAGTGCACTATGGTAAAACCTTTTGTAGCAGGAAGTTCAGTCTTGTTCACATTCATTGAAATAATGGGGACCATTTGAGGGGTGGCGAATGGTACCTCGAAAAACGTGGGTCTCGGAAAATTTTGGCAGGATCTCGAAATCTCGGAAGCGTTTTTGATAAGTCTCGAAGTCTCGTTTTTGCATGGTTTGTATTTACTTTTTTTGAGTCTCGAAAGTTTTTACCAAAGAGTCTCGGGCTCGGATTTCTATCCAGGATCTTGGAGTCTCGGCGAGTCTTGGATTTTATCATTCACCACCCCTCATTTGCGAGAAGGTGTTCAAGAGGGCTTTTAAGTCAAATAGTTACTAAAATTCTTAAGCATGAACGAGCTTAAGAATTTTATTTTTAAAATCTCTCAGAGTACAAAAATAATTAGAAGCCTCTTCTTTTAAACAGCATTAAATGAATAGGGTTTACTACCTGATTAAGCTACGTTTTTGCATGGATCAGAATGCTGGTTACTTCAATATAGCAAATCAATGCTATTCTTTTTTAATCAGTTTTAAAAAAATTGCCTCAAAAATAGATAAACGCATAATGTTAAGTTATTTATCGTAGTTCAACAAATGCCTTGAATTTGATTTTTTTAACTCCATCCAAAATTCTATGACTTGTTCTCTCATGTTCCATGGGTATCCAAAAATTGACAGGAACTGTCAATATTTTCATTGTTACTCATGTACAGCTGAATCATCTTAACTGCTACCTAGATTTGTCCGTACTTGAGTTCATGTTTGTATCACAGCTAGTAGCTTGAGTGTGAAAGAGGTAAAAATGAATAAGAGCAATATCCAAAAAAGATATACTGGTAGACTTTAGGAGTGTTTTAAAATTTTTTTGATGGGTAAATCCACCATTTTGAAGGGAAATTAACTGAGATAAAGCATTTTACTGACATCCTTTGTAGAATTCCAACCTTGCTGACACTGGCCTGTCTTCACACTAGAGATGGATTATCCGTCTGAGACAGATACTCTTTTTTTAAAATCTGTCAAAATTTACAGGCAAAAGAAGGATAAAGTCAGACATATTGTTCATCCAAAATTAAAACTGTTCATATTCAAATCAAGACATATTGTCTGTCTTACGCAGATTATTACAGATTACCCTTCTCAGATGGATAATTCATCTCTAGTATGAAAACAGCCATCACTGTAAAAACGCCATAGTTAAAAGCACTCTGTCTGTAAACAAATGTAATCATTCCTATCATAGTTAGCAGGGACTGGTAATTAGGAAAGCCGGAAAACATCAAAGTTGATAACAATGGTGCTGTAGCTTTTATGTTGGAAGCTCCTTTACTGTGCACAGTCCTTTGTTTTTTGTTCACAAATTGTGACTGAATAAATTAATGCAATGTTTCTATTGGTCAATAAGTTCAACATGATACGAATGCTATTGAACGTTGTGCACGGTCAGGTACAAAAAAGCTAACAAAAACATATAACAAAGGGTTTCCCAACCATTCCACTTTAATTAACTATGTTCCCATTGTAAATAATCAACAAAAATGTACCAAAAAATGACTTAAGAGTATGTTCTTTTTGTTACTACAGGTCATTTGTCGCGATATTCTGGTATCACGTTGGGAACAGCCAGGATTATTACAAAGAGCTCCTGTGCATATTCAAAACAAACTGTCATCTCTACTATCAGAATGTGCATCAGAAAAAATGTTGCCATGGGAACAAAGCAAAAGGAAGAGGATTCATAAAAGGCTCAAGAAAATTCTATCTGAAGAACTCTGGTCCAAGTAGAAATGACTTCAGAGCAAGATCATTATCAGCCGCAGCTCCGAAACTCTGGAATGAGCTACCAGTGGAGCTTCGTCAAGCAACATCACTTGACAGTTTTAAATCTCAACTTAAAACCTATTTTTTTAAGAAGTATTTTTTATAGTTTGTAACTTAGTTTATTTTATTCTCATGGTTATGTATTTTCGTTTTCTTTTAAACATTTGATTGTAAAGTGCTATTGATCAGAAAATGTAAATACGCGCTATATAAATTGGTAAATTATTATTATTATTATTATTATTATAGAAATGTCAAGAGGCACAAAGAGTTGCTACAGCACCCTTTTGGCCAGCCATAAAGAATTATAATATTGTAGAAGTAAAAAAATTATATTTTATGAATGCACTTAAAGTATTGTACCAAAAATTTGACTTGGTAATACAGTCGCTGTTTTCTCATTTTGTTTTAAGTTGTTTGATTGAAGTCTATAGATAGTAATACTGTGGGTAAGAATATTAAAGGAATGAGTGCTAACCAGGAGTAATGGGTACAGCAAGAGTACTCTAACCCCTATGTTACATGTCTCTTCCCAGATGGGTGGGTGCAAGAACCACTAAGGAAGGGCTGCCACCCAGCAGCAGTAAAACCCCAATTCTTTTATCCCATTAATTCTCCACTATTGCTGGGGAAAGGGCTCTGAGACATAATTATGGGACAGTACTGTCAGAGCAATGTCAGATAATATACACTGTAGTTGGCAGTTAATGCCGCAGGTACATCAGGAATGAATCTATTTAAGAGTATTCTGAGGTGATAAGAGGGTTTTAGTTAGGTTTGTAAACAGAGGGGCTTAAAACCAGAATAGAAAAAGCGCCTCGAAATGAGCTATAGCACTGTTCACCAAATTATGTTTATTATTTGCTGGTTTCTAATTACTAAGCTTAAAAAATAATCATAATAAGTCAATATTTTTTAGTACTCTTGAAGGGGACTACCCTGCGAGCAGAGGCTACATTTTCGCTGTGTGAGGTGTCATGCGAAAAGTAGCCTCTGCCGACAACCGTTCAATTTTCTATTGTGCAGGGGTGAAATTCGTCACGCAATTCGCAAGCAAAATTAATCGTCAGGTCTGTCATCAAATGGCGCGAGTTTCATGGGAATAAAAAATTGCGACAACTCTGATCTGCTACACAAGACTCACGCAAGACCGTCTGACGCAATGCTCTAAACCGGTCAAATCAGAACAGGAAATATACCTGTTTTTTAAATTTATTCATCCAGATTTCTGGATGGATTTGAATGGTTGTCAGCAGAGGCTACATTTTGCATGCCAGCTCACACAGGGAAAATGTAGCCTCTGGGTCTATAACAGGGGGGGGTGGGGGGGGGCTTGTAGTTCAAGTTTATGGTGTTATTATTGGTGAATTCACTTGCAATGGCCCCTTCGACCCCTCTGTCCACCTCACTTCCAAGGACATCACACTGGTACCCTACTCCCACTCACCCAGCCACATGCTAGTCCACCTCAAACAATCCAAAACTGACCCCTTCAGTCAGGGCCACACAATCACCATTGCAAAGTCCTCGTCACCTATCTGTTCGGTGATGGCCATGAAAGACTATCTCCTGCAAACCCAGCCACCATCCAGCCAACCTCTGTTTGCCTTCGTCCAACCCAGACAATGGCTTACACGGAACAATCTAACAACAGAGCTTAGGACAATTCTTCAACACTGTGGTCTCCCTGCCAACAATTTCTACTCCCACAGTTTCCGTATCGGAGCCGCCACAACAGCAGCCAAAGCTGGCCTTCCACCCTGGCTTATTCAACCCTCGAAGCTGCGACCACTTTAGGCGCCATGGCGACTAAACTTTTGGTACTAGCGACTTGATTCGGAAAATAGTCGCCAAGTTGGCGACCAGAGAAAAACTGAAGAAACGAAAAAGATGATCAATTGTCTGAATTGTTCTGAAATGATCAAGGTCCTCTTCTGATATCCCAGAGGGGGAAGATTAGAAGATCTCGTCGATATTCATTCAAACGAACGCTTACTTCGCTAAGATTTCTACTAAAATATTGTTCTGCTCCACTGAGCACAGGTCCGTTGCCTAGCACGTGACAAATTTTAAACCTTGTAACACGTGACAAGCATCCTCGGAGACCCAGGGGCAGATAGTGGGGACGAGGGAAAGTCTAAACGTGCGGAAAAATGTGGCGCGAAGAAAAGTAAAGAACGGCGAGAAGAGCCCCTGGGGACAATGTCTTACCAGACCAGTTCCAAAACGGTCGCCACCGTTCTGCCTTCTGATTGGTGCCAGAAAAACACAGAAAGTTTAAGTCGGCATGGAACATGTTAAGATAAATTTGAGTAACATGAAATGTTGAATCGTTTTTTGTATATAAAAGAAAATGCGACCATTTGCAGACCAACACAACATCATCATCAGACGAACCTAAACTTCGCGAAAAACAATTGTCTTAAACGTCTTAACCAAAAGTAAAGCAAAAGCGGTATTTTTGTTTGGGTTTTTTTGGCTGATAGAAAACTATAGGGTTGATTTATAGATCACGCCGTCTTTTCCGGCTGCGTCGTTGAGGCAATTTTTGTTTCATAGGACAGATGTAAATAAATTCTCAATGTGCGGTTTCATTACTAAAATACTGAAACAAGACTAGCTTTAGCTCAACATTTTGTTAGTTTTGTACGTCCTGGTACTTTTCGCCAGTGTTAAAAAGAATGTTTACGGGAAAATATGAGACACCAAAGAAAAAAAGGCTATTTTGAACACACGCTGGGGAGTCGTGTAGGCCTGGCAACCCCATTTTACACTGCCAGTGAAAACGATTTGGAAGTTTTAATAGAAGAATAAGTTTCGTTTTTTCTGAGATTATATTTCTTTTACACGGTCATTTGACGTGGTAAATATTGTTGAAAATCCGTTGTCATTTTCGATACATTAGGTGCAGTTCACTAATTTTAGGACAATTTTTATGCTGCAATTTTGCTCATTGCCTCCGTGAACTCGGTCACAAAGGCAGTATTTTGCAAGATATCTTCTCTGTTTAGAAGCAAATAAAAGCAGTGTTACTCGACATGGATTATAAGTTACACTATACACTTGTGAATACGGTAAATGCCGTTTAGCAACATTCTCTTGGCTGAACAATACCATTTTAAAGCCCAAATTAATTGTTAACCTGCAATTATTAAAACTTTATTGTTAACATATATTTTGGCGCCTAAAAAAATCCTTTGGCGACTAAACCTAAAGAGTTGGTCGCCAAATGGCCACCAAAAGAAAAATTTAACTTCGAGGGTTGTTATTAAAGTTTTAGGCCGCTGGAGCTCAGACTGTTATGAACGCTATATAAGGACCCCGAAAAGTACCATTTTAGAAGTACCTAGACTCTTAGCTAATTCTAGTCCATAACTAACATTAAGACAGCTAGTGCCATCATTAACTTTAGTCGGAACATTTGCAAAGTCGCATAGGAGCGGTAGGTATGGCTCCCTCCGCCTACAAGAGCCCAACTTTATGCGCCTTCTACTGTGGGGGGATTATGTCCCCTGTCTCCCCATGCTCCACAATCCGTGGCAGGGAAGTGCAACCCCACAGTAAGGCTTAGCCCTTGGAGACAGGTCCGGAAAAATATCCACTCCAGGGTGTGGACCCCCGGTCCCACCTGATCCGTACTCCACCCATGAGGACCACGCCTCCTGGTTCCCCCTAGTTCCTAGTGACTGGGGGATATGGGCCTCACCCCCGGAGACTGATCAGGACTCCTGTCCAGGGTGGCTACCCCCGGTACCACTCAATCTTCTCTCCCCCCAGGAGGGCTTCTCTCCTGGTCCCCTTACCCCTAGATTTAAGCGCTTCCCTGCCACCAGAATTTTGCCATTACCTTTTGTGTGTTCTCTGTGTGGTACCCGGCATATAGCCTTTTTGCAAAAACACTGCCAATGGGAAGAGTTTATTAAGCCAGCAGTTTATGGTATTACTATAGGCAATGAAGCCAAGATTTACAAAGGGTAGGGAAAAAATCAACATCTTATTTTGTTTCGTTGAAAACCTCTCTCATGTAAACCAACAAGTTAACGCAGGCACACATGAATGACAATGCATTGTCATTCATGAAAGCAAAATGTCCTTACTGACAAAATTAACAGCAAAATGATTTTACTTTCCTATTAACTTCAGTAAAAGTAAATGCATGATGATTCTGTCGTAAAGTTGTCTTTTAGCCACAAAGTGCTGCTTTTAATGATGAAAACATGGCCAAGGTTTAAATCCTTGCCTGATAAAAATTCCCTAACAGGCCACAAGATTAGAATATTAACAACGTAGTTAGCCCTAATATAAAAAAAATATGTATTGAAACAACTATTATGTTTTTTTGAGTAAAATAATGTAAAAACTTCTTCATTTTTCACATAAAAGAAAAATAATTCTGTTAAAAAGAGATAAGTTCCATCTTGTTGGTCATACAAGTTGAGTTACAGAACAATGCTGTCCTGCATTAGTGTCAGTATTTTACATCTACAAGTAGTTAATAAAGTACTGCCTTGCAAAAGTAGAAGATTGGCCAATTTTTTTTGTTTGAGTCTAGGAGATAACTCATAAACATTTTAGAGTGATTAAAGCATCAAGTTCTTAGGAACAATTTCAAACTTTCTCCATGTTTGTTCGATAACTGATTAATCTGCATGCGCAGCTGCCAAATGTCTCAGTTTCTACAAAGTGCAAACTTTGACAGCTCAAGTTTCTCTTTCCATATTGAAAGATAATGAACTCAAAGGCTGTTCCACTAGATTTTAACAAGATCAGGTTCTTTCACTGGTAAAACTTTGAAAACTAACCCAGATGTTTAATGGACATCTTTAGTGATGAGCTTGTTAATCACATTGTTTACATCTGCAGTCTTGTTGATTTTCACATAGGCACATTTCCGTACTGTAAGAACTGATATCCACTCTGGAACAAGCTGTGACATAAATCTGATGTGTTCCTCCACTTGAGCTACAGGATGAAGTAATATTAATTTAATGATTGTTAAAACAATGATAACAATAATAATAGGCCATTTGCAATATATAAGAGGCATGTGACATCATTTTTATGAAAATGAAAGTTATATGATTTTGCCTTAGAAAAACGATTAGTGGGTCATATCTTAAACATAATAATGGTGATTTGGTTTTTCAAAGCCGCACCATTTCCTTAAAATGAATAAAATCGTAAATGGTCACGTGACCAAAATGTGAGTTTTGAAATTATGAATTACCTCTCTCTGAACACAAATTTTGCACTTAAACCTCAAGGAAAATGTTGAAAAGATGACGTGATAACGTTTACAGCACATCTGAGCGTAACTATGAAACGTTGAACAAGGTATAAGCAAGAAGTAATTTTGGCCGCCATGTTGGAGGGCAAGAGCATGCCCTCCAACATGGCAGCCAATACAAACCATACTACTTTGCTGAAAAATCAAAGTGCCATAAAATATCTCCCTTAAATGTGTTTCCTCTCAAATTTTGGGTGTAAGATCATTTTTGTGTGCTCTAACAATTTTTGGCATCAGCAAGATTCCAACTCATTGTCTAAAGGAAGCATTGGTCACGTGACCTCTTAGTGCAAGTGGCCTATTATTTTCATCATTTTAATAATAAAAAGAATAATAATAGTAATAATATTCTTATTATTATAAATAATAACAATTTCAATAATGATGACAAGTTGCCAATAAGTCCAGAAAACATCACGAATTATTTTAACTAAAGCAACATATAATACTATTAATGTCACAGGAACCCCATGTTAAACAGCAATGCACGTTTTTTAAAATTAACTGTAAAACTTGGTAAGTTCTGTTTCTAACTGATTATTTGAGGATGTTATTAAAATTACTAATTCATACCTTGAGACAGGGAGGTCTTGTAGCTTTCCGATAGTTTTGCTGTTGCATCTTCCAAAGGGATAGCCGCTTTGCGTTCAGTCACGAAATAACTAGGTCACAGTCAAGGAAATATTGGTTTAGTTTTTTTACTGTTAAAACTTTATCTTAAGGGAAAAAAGCATCAGTTGGCCCATTCATGTCCATAATGTTCATGAAAAAAAAGGATACGCCTTAAGTATTCTACACAAATCAGGAAGACGCTCTTTCATGGCAAGTTTCTTGTCAACTAATGGATCCCGCATCATACATTCCTCAATTTTCTTCGCTTCCTTCTGGCGAATCTAAAATCAAGAGGACATGAATTAATTGTAACAATATTAATATTCATCAAAAAATTATCACAAATGGACACATTTAAACTAATGAGCACCCCATCATTTCAGCACAGCTCCAAGCCCGCAAGTCTAACTCCAAATCTAAGAAATTGTGGTACCTTATAAAGCAAATCTTGTGAGATCCCTTTCAAGGCTGAGTTATTTTTGGAGTTGTTTTTGTTCTGTGTATTCTCTTTGGTTTTTGCTTCTTTGTCCTCAGGCAGGTTACTGTTCTTGTTGGTATTTTTCAGCTCTTTCTCATCTTGTTCCTTGGCAACTGTTCTTAGTGCTTTCTCAACCTAAACAAAAACATTGACCAAGAAAACTACACGTAAGGAAAGCATTGTTTTAAGCAACATTTTATTTCTATATGTTACCAGCCCCCCCCAAAATATTTTGCAGAAGTAAGCAGGATAGACAGAGTAGTAGCAACAAAGGACTATATGTGGACTGGTTTTCATTTACAGGTGTAATATCAATATTAAACTCAAGTGTTGAGAAGGCAACAATATTCCACCGGAAGCAGCAAAATTGCCAGCTGCCAGCTCATTTTGAGTGGGCTCATTTCTCAGTAATTATGCCAATGACAACTTTGTCTTAAAATCTGTATAAGATGACGATGTATAATAAAAAAATATCCCAGTATATAATAAGCACACTGTAACTAACAAGAGGTCCTGGGATTCTACGCACCACCTAAGTTGGGGAAAACTGTTTCATGATTGTAATTAAAATAAAATTTACTAATCTTTGTATTACTGTTGAAAATATTTCACCCTGCACATTGATCTACATGTAACAGGTTATTTTCACTGAACGTATTATTGCAAGTGTAGCGAGAAGTTATTCACTCACAGACTTGATTTGTGCCAATATACGAACACTGCTCCAACAATACAATCGTCCCCCACAATGCAGTTGTTCAATTTAGATTTCAAGTCATTACTTTTGAGTAAAATGCCCAAAAATACAACATAACAAAAGGGAAAGACCAGGTCATGTGACCTTGAAGGACAGAAAAACAAAAACAGGGAAGCCAGCGCTACCTCAAGTATAATACTTAAATTATTGTATTAATATTTAAATAGGTGTATACCCTTGGCGCCATCATGACTCGTGCTTTCTCCAACACATCATGAGCACTACTGTATGTCTTGACCACTGGTGGCTGAGGAAGAGCAGTTTCATCAACATCCGGAACTTCATCTAGTCGAAATTTGGGGTGCCATCGCATGATCTTCTCATCATCAACCACTACAGCTGGGTTAAGATTCTGGAGAAAATCCTGGAATAAGCAAACGAATTAAAGTTTTTAACAGTCAAGGAGAAATCTGTAATCTAGTTCCACTACTCAAAACAGCACTATTTTCCATCTAATCTGACAATCCTAAAGACTTTCTCTGAAACGTTTTTCACCCAAATGAAGCCTAGCAAAACAAAACAAAACA
This sequence comes from Porites divaricata, assembly GCA_038088405.1. Taxonomy (NCBI): domain Eukaryota; kingdom Metazoa; phylum Cnidaria; class Anthozoa; order Scleractinia; family Poritidae; genus Porites; species Porites divaricata. Next base: position 4,621,476 of record JBBMOI010000018.1, read on the forward strand.
AAAAAACAAACAAGGTAAAAAAAAGAAGGGAGAAGACAAAGCAAAAGACAAAAATCCAGAGCGTTGTGTCATGTACTTTTAAGCCCAAAACTGTCTGGAAATTTTGCTTTCTGTACATGTACAAGCCTAGACTTCAGAAGCTGATATTTTGCATCTGGAACAGAAGGCCACAATTAAGTGCTTGACTTAAAAGCTGTGTTTTACGAAGTTTTGGCACTCTATAGCCAGAAAAGAGTGGTCAACCACAGGCAGCCCAAGCGCAATATGTGTGGGTTCGGGCTTCAGAGGTCATTTGGTCGAATTTGGTCGGAATATACTAGAATAATTATTAGTGTATTATCTGATGCTACATAAATGCAAAAATCTTAAAGATATGAAGTCTTCTTGTTTGTCTGTTTGTACTAGTAGCCTTTATGATAACGAAGGACGATATTTCTTGCATTATTACATGCGATTCGGGCCCTTAATGTTCGAGTCTTATCACATGTATTCGAATCTAAAACGCTAAGAAAAAAAAAATCATGATCACGCGAAATATTGATTCAAAAAGTTCCCTTACCTTTATTTCATAGCCACTCTGTGTCCCACAGCCGGTTTAAACGCCATTTAGTCGACTTTCTTTCCATCGAGTACTGAACACTATAAAAGAAGGGAAGGCTGGAGACCTTCCAACCGACACTCGCCACGCGAAAGCGATCGATCTCCCTAAAATTCCCACCAGCCAGACCGAAGAGCGTATATCTACCCGTTCGACGAGCGCCAGTTTCTAAATTCGGCTGCATGAGCCCAAGGAGCGCTGCATTTCGCATCGATTCTGGCCGGCTTCGCTTCGCCATGATGCGCAAGCTGAGATGTATCCTACGAGATTCAAATCTTGGAGCTTAGCGACCGCATCAGATCGACAAAACATGACTCTCGCATGGGAGGGTCGTTATTTTTGCCCTATGGGAAACCGACACCGTCGGGGGACCCGGTGCGTTTAATTTGACCAGAAATAGCTCTCGCGTGTATGACACATGAAACCCAAAGACGTCCGGACGTGGTCGGACGATGGTCGATTGATCCCCAACTGTCCTTAATATAAAATGAGGCCATGTGGTTGTTTACCGCGAAAAGGCGTGCGATTTTAGAGTGTATTTTCTTTAAAATAGTCTCAAATTGAGGATTCGTAAAAGCGGTTGAAGCAGACATTTGTTGATTCAAGCGTGTGGGTCAGTGAGTTTTAAAATCGCTTTCTTGCCAATTTTTTCCCTTCAATTTTTAATTTTTTTTAAAATTTCTTTATTGGCTTGGAATAAAATCTTGTAAAATCCTCCTCTTGTCTGGCCACTTTTGATAACATCGTTATCAACAGACGTTCTTCTACGCTACCGGACTGTCACACTGGCACGCACCGAAATACACGCGATTTTTACTAACAAACAAGGTACGTGTAAAAGCAAAAAAAAATTTAGGGTAGCTCTAAAAAGAACTGTTGTTAAAATACGAAAGGAAATATCGAAATTGAATGGAACTCCTGCCAAACAACTGACTGCAACAAACTGATTTTTTAACCGTTATTGGCAAGATTTAAATCCAAAAGTTGGGGACGTCTTTGGGTTTCATGTGTCACACACACGAGAGCTATTTCTGGTCAAATTAAACGCACCGGGTCCCCCAACGGTGTCGGTTTCCCATAGGGCAAAAATAACGACCCTCCCCTGCGAGAGTCACGTTTTGTTGATTTTTGCATTTATTTAGCATCAGATAATACACTAATAATTCTAGTATATTCCGACCAAATTCGACCAAATGACCTCTGAAGCCCGAACCCACACATATTGCGCTTGGGCTGCCTGTGGGTCAACTAGCTTTAAAAGGTGTTTTTCTGCAAAATTCAAATAGGTTAGAGGTTCCTGAAATAAACCTCTTGGAGCAAGAACAAGAACCAACAACAAACTTACTGTAAATGGCATCAACTGTGGGATTATTTGAACCCAGATAACACAAGCAGGGGATCAGGAGATAAAGTGGTCAGAAATATTACATGTTTACAACACTAGTGAGTCAACAGAACATACATAATTATTGTGGAGTAGTACCTGGTGGTGCTTTTTGGTTAATTTCAGTAGACATTTCTCAAAAGCACCTTTCCTTGCTAGCAATTCAGTTGCAGTCAGTGTTAGTTTCTTATTTGCCTCCTCTGTTTTTCCAAACTCAATGGTCAACTCAAATGAAGAAGATTTGCCGGGACACTTGTCTTGACAGAATTCTAGGGCTGATGGATATACACTTTCCATCTGTGCCAAGTGTTTCTTCTCATACTTCCTATAATATGAATTCAGAAATAAAAACGTTTGACTAATTTTCCAGACAGATAAAAAGGCATTTCCGAAAATAGATTAACTCATTTATAATGCCAAAACAAATCTGAGAAGAGATGTCAGTCCCTGTCGACAACAGTCCTATTCAGAACCACACTTAGACTTGCCTACAAGTTGAGCTCAAATTTTTTCACGAGCGCGAAGTGTGAGCAGTAGACTTTTTATGTTCTCTGTGGCAAAAGTGAGCAAGAGAGCGGGAGCTAGACTTGTTTCATCTGCAAAAAACTGCATCAGGTGACGTGACGTCATTCTGGCACAAACTATTTGCCTCCCTGTCGAGTGTGTCGTCCGTATGTCATTGCGAGCAACAGTTCGAGTCACACTTCATCTTGTGTGATCGGGTTTGATTGACGGCGCATCAATAAAACCCTTTGTGATTGGATAAAACCCACAGGAGGAAAATTCCTCCTGTAAATTTGGTGCGCTGCAGGGGATAAAAGTCCTTAACGCTGGGGCCAACTACCAGAACCGGAAATGAGAAGCGAAGGACTTTGGAGAAAGTCTAGACTACACTCACTCGGATGATCTTAGCTCCTTCAAGTAGGTTCAAACCATGCACTGGAGCTTAAGATAATTATTAACAGTCTTTATTCAGGATTGTCACTAAGTTAAGATTTCAAGTTCCCAGACATGTGTAATTGTTTTGATCTTATTTTCGTTTTGTTTCCTATGAAAATAGCAGGAGTCATGATCATAGTACAACAAAGCGCTCTACTTCTGCATTGTGCTGGGGAACAAGTGCAAGAAATCTTCGGACTTTAGCTGTCACGTGCACAGCGGCCGAGTATGAGAAAGCTGTAAATGCCTTAATTCATTCCAAAAGTAAATTCGACGTACGAAAATCATGTCTACCAGAGTATGGAACAGCATGAGGGTGAAATGGTGGCTCAGTTCATGACAAGGCTATGACAGGTCATGAAAGATTGCAATATTAATGGTGATCAGGTGGATAATCAAATTCAAGACCAAGTTACCGGCAGTATTCCGTGGTGTAAGGCAGAAATTGTTGGAGAAAGGTGACACTTTAACCCTACGTGTTGTTAAAACAGCAGTATCATATGAAGATGTGCAAGCTCAACTGGAGAGTGTGAAGAGCAAAACCACTAATGTGAATCAGATTCGTGACTCACACAAAAGCAAGCATCGCCATAAAGGGAAGATGTCGGGAGAAAACAAAAAGAAGATATTCTGAATGCCCTGGAAGAGATCCTGAATGCCCTACAAAAGAAAAAACCTGCAGGACAAGTACATGTGGCAGTGCTGATGCAGCAGAAGATTGCCTGTGTATCCAAGAAGTGTGACAAGAGGCTTTATGTGTATGGAAGCAAGGAACCACTAAAAGTTTTGGGGACATTTTCAGCATCAATGAAAGTAGCGGAGAATGAAGTTCAAGCTGAATTTCATGTCACTGATGGTGAAGGAGAAGCACTGCTTAAAAGAGAAAGTGCCCTCCAACTAGGAGTGTTGAAGTTAGGTGTTCCAGTCTATATACTGCAGTCCAAAGAAGTGACCATGTCTGATTACAAAGTGTTTGATGGTGTGGGCAAGTTAAAAGACTATCAAGTCAAGTTACATGTGAATCCCAATGTACCCCCAGTGGCTCAGCCAGTCAGGTGCACTCCATTCAGCCTCCATGACAAGGTGAAGAAAAGGTCGAGGAACTTGCAAGCATGGTTATTATTGAGCCAGTAAATGGCCCGACACCATGGGTTAGTCCAATAGTACAGTGGTGGTACCAATACAGAATGATGAAATTTGGCTTAGTGTATATATGCATAGAGCCAATGAAGCGATAATCAGAGAATGCTACCCCACACCTAGCGTGGATGAAGCACTCCAAAGCCTCAACCCAAGCACAGTATTTAGCAAGCTTGATTTAAAGTAGGGTTACCGTCAGCTAGAACTCCATCCAGATTCCCGTAGCATTACTACCTTCATCCCTCATTGTGGATTGTTTCAATATAAGCACCTGATGTTTGGAATAAGTTCAGCCCCAGAGATGTATCAGCATGATATTCAGGAAGTGCTTAGTGACTGCGAGGGAGTTGCAAACATCTCTGATGACATAATTGTGCATGGGAAAACCACTGAGGAGCATGGTAAGAGGCTAAAGCGAGTTTTGGAGAAATTGAAAGAGAAAAACCTGATACTAAATGCAGAAAAGTGCAAGTTTCACATGACCAAGCTAGTGTTTATGGGACTAATGCTAACAAACAAGGGCACTGGACCAACCGAAGAGAAAGTGAAAGCTGTTGTTGAGGCAAGAGAGCCACAAAATGCCTCCGAAGTTAGAAGCTTCCAAGGACTAGCTAACTACAATGCGTGGTTTATCCCAGACTTTGCCACAGTAGCTGAACCTCTGCGTAAATTAACAAAGAAAAGGGGTTTGTTTCAGGTTTGGAGATGAGCAGAGAAGAGCATTCAATGAGCTAAAGAGCAGATTAGTGAGTGCAGAAACCCTTCTATATTTTTTATCAAAGATGCTTAAACACTATAAATATAGAAGATGCAAGCCCAGTTGGTCTCGGTGCGGTACTTATTCAAGAACAACAAGGAAGAAAGAGAGTTATCAGTTATGCAAGCAAAAGTTTGAGTGAAGTGGAAAAACAGTATTTTCAAACTAAGAAAAAGCACTAGCAGATGTTTGGGCGTGCGAGCGTTTCCATGTGTACCTGTATCGCATTGAATTAGAACTGTACTCTATCACAAGCCATTAGAGACAATATACTCAAGCAGGTCAAAGCCGTCCGCAAGAATTGAGCAATGGATCCTGAGGCTACAACCTAACAGGTTCACAGTTCAGTACTACTACTTACCAGGAGATCAGAGCATTGCAGCTTCCTTATCATGCCTACTGCAAGCAGAAAACAAAGCAGGTCCTTCAGCAGCGCACAAAGTATCAGATGAATTTAGCAGATTTGTGGCAGTAACCACTACTCCGCGCACAATGATGACACGCAAGATTGAAGAGGTGTCAGCAGAAGATGAAGAATTCAGTGAGCTGAGTCACCGTATAAAGAGCAGAACCTGGAGGGATGGCCAGCTCAAGCAGTACGACATGCAGAGTATTCAGATCTGGTTCCAGGTGACAGAGTGTTAGAAAAAGAAGAGGAGCAAAACAAGTTGTCAACACCATTTGCACCACAACCGTATGACGTTGTTAACAGGAATGGCAGCAGCATTATTATCAAGCCTCATGAGAGTGTTCAGTTAAAAAGGAATACTGCACACATCAAAAAGCATGAGGAACCACCACCCGTGCTAAGTCAAACTGTTTCTCTCCCTGTTCAAGAGGATATGCAAGTAGAAAGTCCTACTCTACTGACAGATCATGAGGCGGATGGTGGAGAGGGACGGAATGCTGTCTCAAAGAGATCAGCCGCGACAGACCTTGAGAAGGACGACTGTCGAAAAGCTAGAACTGCTATATCTACCAGACCAGTTCGTCATAAGAAGTTACCAGAGAAGTTCAAAGACTTTGTTGGATATGAGTTGACTTATTAGAACTATTAGCATTTTGCTAAGACAGTTTTAAGTTACTTCGCTAGTGTTATTATTGAACTACCTTACTTTATCCCAGTCAAGTCAAGTTTACACTAGCTGTGCAGTACGAAGTAATACTTTCTGAAAAAGGAAGGGATGTAGTGTACTTTCAGTATAGCTTACATGATATAACTGAGTGTACAAAGGTTCATGGGATTGATTATTAAACATATGGCAGGTTAGATCCGGAGTGTTCTTGTGTAGACTTAATAATCCATTTGCATCGGTTTCAATACGCGATTAAGACACAACAGTAGTTTTAAAAAATATGCAAGTTGTGATCCAATCTGCCGATCCTCACACGGAAAGTACTAGAGTATACACAGCTTTTCTTTTACTGGGCCAAGCATTTTGGAAAGAGAACATTGGATACAGAGTAAAATTACTGGAACTAAACATTTTAAATTGTTGTCTTTCCAACAATGGCCAATTTGTGTAAAATATGTCTTAAAATGAGGGAATGACGTTTCCGAGAACTTAGCTCCTAAATTTTCCAGCGAGAGCAGGGCCATGTGCCTCTTTCCACAACCCCCCTTCCCCCCAGGAAATTGTGCCTCTGGCGCATATTTTTTGCCTTACCAGCCATGAATGGTCCTATACCTGCTACGCTAAAATTTAGGGAGAACACTGAGCCAAGGGAAAAGCCTGGCCCTTAGTGACAACCCTACCTTATTCATTGCACGAAATGGCAACAAGCTTATCCCTTAAGAAAACCTTTGATTTAAGGTGTAGATTGTATTGTTTAACAAAGGCAGCCTCTGGAGATCAAAAAATGGTTGTTCACCATCTTACTTTCTCGACATCTGCTGAACAGCATCTCTAAGCTTTGAGAAGGTACACTTCTCTTTCCGTTGTCCCAGCAGGTTCAGCACTGTATCAGTGCAGCGGAACATTTCTGCCAAACTCTTGTACTTGTAGGGTAGGGGTAAAGTTGCAGGTAATACCACTGTTGGACTGGGCTGAGCCAGGGCATGGAATCTTTCATAGGCTGGAACCTCCTTTGCAACTTGGTGAAGCCTCTCTTTATTATCCTCAATAGTAGATTGTGAACTTTTGGATGCACTTTTTTCTAGTGACCTCATGCTTTTGATCAGTTTCCTTGCCTTGGCGAGATCTTCTTCAACTTTGCTGGCATTTCCTCCAGTTTTAGAGCTTCTCACTGCAAGAAAACGAGAAAAAACAGGTATGTTATTCAGTCTCCCAAAGTATCGAAAAACTAGTACACTGTTCATGTGTGTGAAATCTGATGTGTGCCAGCATCCAACTTTGAGTGCCTTACAAGGACTCAAAAAATTTTTCATATTGAAAATTCACCTTGCCTGTCAGAATATCAACAAAACATGTTCTATCACTCTGCCAACCGGCTAAAAAATAGCAAAGCTTCTTTTCCATATTGTACTATTCTTGCTAACCAACTAGAGAAACAGCCAGGTTTTTTGGCTTGAGAAAGGTAAAAAAGAATAAAATGCATAAGGATATTTCACTTGCTCCAAGCAGGTGGATGTTGTCTAGTGGCACATTTAATTGGGAAACCTGGATTTTGGATTTGAAATCCACATTTCAAATTTGCATTAAAATGTGAAAATAATTTAAATAACCCATCCTTAAGGAAAACTTCAATTAAGAAATAAAAAGGCAGATAATTTGCCATTTTATTAGGAATTCCAAAAAAGGATTTGCAAAGCTGTTCTCTTTTTTTGCTAATAATGCTTGCGATTAAAAGATCGCTGTTCTAGAGAACAGTTTTCTAAATCCTTTTAATTTCAGATTTCAAGAAAAAGGGAAGGGCAGATCTCCCCCCTGATTATGATTGGCTTCAACTTTGGGTGGGCCTCTAAACCCACCCATAAGGGGCAAAAAGGTTAATTCCTTAAAGTAAGCGCTATATAATATATATCTGATGAGAATATTAACCTGAATTGCTTTCATTGGTCGAAGTGATCTGAACACAATCCTTGCTCTTTCTCTTTCCTTGTTGAGTCATATTCACGGCCGCTCTACCTCGGCTTAGAACCATTCTTGCCTGCTCTGCAATCCATGGATTACTTTTTACGCCTCCATCGATCCTTCTCACAATAGGTGGAGTCTTGCAAGGTGACGCCTGAATTTCTGCTTCCTTGTTGGCTGGGATATCGGCGTCGCGCGACGTCTGATCCTGTGAGCGATCCGTCTTTGACTGAGAAGAAACTAACTTTTCCTCCTTACTGATAATGTCTTTTGGTTGTTTCTTTGAAGATCTCTGCGTTCGCTTCCGATTCCTTTGCTCGGGATTGACTTTTCTGTTATTTTCTTGTGCCTCCTTTTTGTCTCTGGAGACGCTCGCGGTGAAATCGTCAGTTTCAATTATTCCCTTGGACGCCATCTTGCGCTTTCGCTGCGCGTCCGATAACTTTCCGATCAAAGCTTCGGCGAAAGCATGATCATCACATAATGACGTTGTTTCGCTAACAACGATGTTATCTAGTATTCCAGAAGATTCGCAATTTCTTTCATTCAAGGATTCTTTCGCTCTGCTTTTAGCTCCTCTGCGAGCTCGAGCGTTGCTCTTTGTTTGAGAGGACGCCACTTGCCGCTTCGCCCGCGTACTCCTTCTGATAGAAACCTCGCTTTCAATGTCAGTAGCATCAACTTTCCTTCGCTTTGCAGGATGGAAATCTTCCAGACCTTTCTTTCTCGTGCTAAAATATTGACCTAAAGTTGCTTGTTCCATCGCCGCCACGGAAGACATAATCGCCGGTTCTTTCTTTGTGCGAACTGATTTTGGCGCGAAAATGTACATGTGATGTTTACTTCCCTCTGCGCATGACATTTTTTAATTTTTATTGCGGGCGCAGTCACGTTAGCATAAAATGCGTGACATAAAAACCAAAAATGAATGAAAAATGAAGTCCAACCATGGATATTATCCATGGTCCAACATAAAAATATTTAGAGCTTAAACTTACTTCCTTACAAATAATAATACATGTAGTAGGGATAAAATGCATTATATTTTCCGCAAATAACAGAGCCTAATCTTAGCAGGGAGTTTATTGGCAGGGAGCATTTAAAGCAAAAACTCCATTAAATTAGTAACGAATAGTATGAATAGTAACGTGAAACCATGAATAGTAACGTGAAACTATGTTTTTGGAATTTCAAAAGAAACCAGGCAGTTTTACATTTTTCTTTAGTTTTCTGCTGAAATAAATCTCCAGCTTCCTTCACAGTTTCCTGTCACGCAAAGAAACCTTGACCTAATTTAGCAATATGGATGCGGCTATTTATATAGTTCATTGTACGTCACAGTTGTTCCTAGCGAGTTCTTATAAACAGTAAAGAATTCCTTGACAGCGAGTTTTCCTCACTCTTGTGTGAAGTCTTGACGTCAAGTCGTCGTTTAGGGTTTTAGGGCCTAACTCATCTCATACAAACTCTACTGTGTACAAAGCGAAAGAATTTTCAAGCTCGCGGCCACAGGTTTTAAGTCTTGAAAAAATGGGTACGGAATGGGCTATGTGGGCTAATGAACAAGGTGTTATCGCCAGCGTTGGTAAGTATGAATGTTTTAGAAAACTCTTTACTACCTAAACTTAAATTGCAAAGCCAAGCCGGTATATTTCAACCGATTTTCAGGTAGAGTCTTTTAAGAAAGATCTGAGTCGCTTTTTTTAACGGTGACCAACGGTGCTCGATCAACCAAAAGCTTGCAAAGTCGAGTTAAGCCTAACTTAAGTATTGGCATTTGTGGTCATTTTCTACCGCAGTTGTTGTTCTTTGAACACCAATGATACGCGAGGATAGTTGTGTGTGTGTGTTTCGTCATTGTAAACGTTGAATCCTTTCATCGCCTTTAAAATTCGTGCTTTCAAATTTTTGTCGTGTTGGTGTGACGCACCACTGAGTTTTCACAAATCACGTTTTCTTCTTGATAAGTCAATATAAGCTTACTTCCCCATGAAAGTAAAGCTTATATTCACCTGTTTTTATTCTCATTTCAGTCTTACTTATAGGAGGTATACTTGGAACAGCCGCACAGTTTGACAAATGGTATTTTGCAGCCTACAGTCTGTATCTTTTTCTTCTTGCAGTAAATAGGTGTTAGTTTCTGTTTATGCTAATTGACGTTTTGACGTAAGTCGTGAATGAAAGAAAGGTTTCCTAAACGGAATACATAGACAATATCAGTTTGCGTCATTATGACTCAAGTAGGAATAATATTTTGCCTACGGATGATGAATATTGGTAAATAATAATGTGCAAATTCAATTATCAGTCAATGAACTTATCATTATTTTATTATTTTCATTTAGCATTGACATGAACCATTTTTCAACACTAGCCGTGTAGATGAGTTCTTTGAACTTTTTTAGTTGATCCTATGATTTTAGAAAGGGTCAGTGACTGTAAAGAATTTATGATCCTCTTTTACATGACGTCTGTATGATAGCGTAACAATGGTGCCCATCAAAAACACCCTTTAAAAAACTTCCATCAAGCTGGTTTGGAGTTACTTTTAATATTCATTATAACATGCCATGATCACGTGCTGTCTAATTCACTCTGTTAATATTGTAATGCCAATTACACGTCCTTGTTCACTATGGAACTTAAGAAATAACTTGTGAATGACAAAATCACAGCTTTGTGTCAAGTTTGTCAATCCATGCCTCCTTTTGTGTTTGTTGTGTAAAAATACCTTCTTGGTGCCTGAGTTCCCATCATATAAGTTATGATACGTGTAGTGACACACTTCCTTAAATTTCATTAAAGAAGTGGTCGCTAAAACACCCTCAAAAAGCTGAATGATAGGCAGACCCAAATCCCCTCCTTTGTTTTGTAAATTTGATCTGTCCTGCTATATCAGTTACACTGTGGTAAACAGCTTGTACAAGTGAGTTAGAACTACATTTTTTTTGCACCTCGCCATGTATTCAATTTACTAGAATAATTCAGCAGTCACTGTTCCTGTATTATCAGGACTAAATGGAACTCCAATATTTCCTGAATTAGAACTGTGAATAACTTGTATATTAACTCGTCTAATTTATAGATATTATGCCCACTGCTGGGTTTATTACCATTTTTTAATATTGATCATCAATCATAACCGTTGTTTGTTTTTGTGGTATTAGCCAAACGGATAAACATACAAGTTTCTGTTAAGTTGTTCCAGGGGATGTGAAACTTCTTTAACTAGTTTGATCAGAGGTTTAGGAATTCTTGTTTTGGTGATTGAGTATCCAAGAGGAAAAAGAGAAAAAGGGAAGAAGACAGTTCAAAGATGGTAAGATGTGTAAAGTGATTGTGTTTAATTATCTTGTGATTCAGCAATTGACAGAGTGTTTTCACATGACGTCACGGCGACCATATTGGTGTCCCAAAACAATGAAATGGCGGCCATGTTGGTGTCCCAATCCAATCCTGTGGGAGTTGAACTCTTTTCTTATGCAAACGCTTTCTTTTGTTCCGATAAATTTGCATAGATGCTGGCCACGTGAGTGAAAACACTCTGTATGTTGTGCATGCTTGTTATCATGTACATGTACCATAAAGTTTGAGAAACAATATAGTATAAAAGAGAGGTGGCAATAAATTGTAATTTCTATCTTTTAAGTTAAGCCTTGGCTACTTACACCAATAATGCAAACTTGATGTTTTTTATAATTAATAAAAATTATTTTTCATCCTATTTTAGGAACCAGCAACCTTTTACAAAGTTTATCCAGCTCTTTGGAGTCCTTGGAAGAAATTACTGGGTTCGATTTGTATTTTACATTCTGTAAGTAGCAATTATTAATATTTTAATACTCAATATGCTATTAGCACTTTAATTGGCCACCACCTGATGTTTTTATCAGTTTTTCGGATCACTTTTATTTACTCATTTACTGCAATTTATCTATCCAAAGTTTTGGCAGACCACTCAGGCCTCCCGTGTTGATTGTGTGACTTAATATGTCTTAAGTCTGTGTGACTCAATATGTCTTAAGTCTAACTGCCATTCAAACGTAGTGACTTCTGACTATGTTGAGTCTGGTAATCTTTTTATTGTGTTTATTTTTAAGTATTTTCAAAAATGTATATGTATATTTTGTATGTTTTTCGATTATGGCATTTGTGATAGTTAACTAGAACACTAGTTACTACAGTCCCTTCTGACATTGTATCTGCCAAATCTTGAGATATTTTTAGGAGTATGTTAAGCGAATGCTTACGAGGAGATTAGTATGAGGTGACCCTCTTCCAGTATTTATTTTATTATTGTTATTTTTTTACTAAATTTTAAATCTTTTTCTTCTTAATTTAATATTAGTGTGATAACTGTACATAGTTTCTGCTGACTAATAAATGTAGATGTAGTCAGGAAAAGTCGCGTTTGTAGGATGTCATATTCACATAATTATACAAAAAGGTTTAAATTCTGGAACCCCATTATTCAGAATTATACTAAACAGTATCTTAGAAAAGAGTACTCATTAGTTTTCATTTGAATAGTCACACCAGTGCCTGAAAAGCATTTCTCATATTTTGCTTGTTGTGGTCATCGAATGTGTGTCTTAGTTTAATATATAGATTTTAATAGCCAGGGCTAAAAGCAAAGCTCACATTAGTAAATTTATAATTTAAATCAAACAATAAACTTGTAATCCACAAATCAAATAACTCAAGGGCACATATGTGACTTTTGAGGGAAAGGCTAAGTGATTTTAGAGTGAAACAAATCTTGCATCAAGTTGATTAGGCCTTATATGTACACCCAAAAATAGCAATCATCTTCGACCACATTTAAAAGCCATAATGGCTCTTGATCACAGTAGATTAGGCCTGGAAAACAAATTCTTGGAAAACAAATCACTAAATCAGGCCGGATTTTTTTGCGTTTGACAATTAAGTTTAGTTTACAAAATCTTGCCAACAAATCTGGGTGCGTGTGAACCAACCTTTTATACTTTTTATACATCACATCTGAGGTGAAAGAGAACTCACCTGTCAAATTTGACCAATCAGAGCATAAAAATTGGACATAGAGCATGACCAACACGTGACTATGGTGAGAAAAGTGAAAAGAATCTGTCTTCCCTGCTTGCATTTTTAAATAACTGGTTGAATTTTTGCATCTGTCAGAAATCAAAATGTCAACAGTGTGGGCTATAGTGACAAAAACACAACATAGGTATTTCATATGAATTAAAAAAAAATAAACTTGAGCTTGAGATTATTTGAAAACTAGTAAGTTGTCATCAGATAACTTAAAAAAATTCTCGACCTAGATGGGTCGAGACACCTGAGCCCATGATGCAGTCAGGTGATACTGGTCAGCGGATACCTTGTTTTGACAGCTGTCAATTGAGCACAATATTGATGTGCAATCAGTTTTCTCCTGGGCTCCCAAAGTAGGTAGAAACTGTGAGAGTAAACATTGGTTTGCCTGTGGTGCAAACTGACGGTCGGCAGGCAGTCGGTGTACAGTCACGTGATTACCAAATTTTCTGGGATGGGTAGATTTACTTACCCATGGTACTCCGCTGGTGCACACTTCACGCTAACGAGAGCTCCGCTATGATTTAGTTAAAAGACGATTGCGTGGCCTTTGCCGCAATTACCATAATTTTTCTGTTAATATGCAAAGTTTTGGCAGGGCTCTCATGCCTCACATATTGTCTTGTTTGAGAGGCATCTAGTGTAAAAAAATTTATCAAAAGCACCTCTGAAACCTAATAATTATTATAAGAAGAAAGAGGGATTATGTTAAAACACCTGTTTTATGAAGTCCATTGCTTACTACATAAATATCATGTGGAAAAATCATTTAACTATCGGACTAGATTTACGCTCTTGTTTTTTTAATTGTATAATTTTTGTGTTTTTCAAAGTGATATCTCTGTACTAGTAAGTTTACATCATACGCTTTTTCTGTTTTAGTGCTTCTGTACCTTCGTGCTTCTTTCTATCAACAATCCTTGGAGGTGCAAGTCTGGTTTTTACAAGTTTGATATATTTGCGAGCAGCAATAGCAGGGGAAACATGGAAACCATGTTTACCTGAACAGAAAGCTGAACCCACTAAAAAGCAAAGTGAACCTCCGCTTCAACCTCCGCCCCGAGGGCCACGATCACGCAGCCTTGATAACTTGGCCGTGGAGGATGATACCAGACAAAACCAAGTGTAAATTAATTTTATATGAATAAACACCTCGTTTCCATAGTAATGGGTAAAAGTGGTGGCTCAAGGACACTAGGCAGATTTAGCAAAGACAACTTAGGGTTAAATGAGAAAGCAACGGCATGTGGAAAGGACTGAATCCAACTTCAGGTAGCAGCCAGTTTGCTGTTATTCTTAGTATTGTTCAAGTTGGTTTCAAGATCTGCTCAGGCGATTGTCACTGTTGTTGCAGTCTTTCCTAAATCTGCCTATAGTGAAGGATGGAGAACACTAGACCCAAAGAAATTAAAATAATGTTCAGCCAGGATACTCAATTTAAAATAATAAATTGTGCTAGGTCCTGTGTATTAAATAATTAGAGTTAGAGGTCTGGGTTTTCCTAGGTAGCTCCCACTAGATCTGCTAGTACAATGTGCAAGGAAAGTCAGTTTTACAGCTTTTCCTTCCAGCAAGCTGTAGCTAGCATGTTATGTACCACCCCATTTCAATAATTTTTTGACGAACAGGATTGATTACAGTTCTTCCATAATTTGAATTCCCAAAAAACTTGCGAGCTGGGCAAGTTAAGAACAGAATTCACTAGTCCAATAGCATCAGGCAGTACTTTCTTTGCATGCAGGCTGTAATTAATTTTAATTAGTTACCACTACATCATTTAAACTGCCTGCAGATGTTTCCAAGAAGCTAAGGAACAGGAGACATTGCCACAGGCTAAGGGTGGTGTGTTAAGTGGCTTGAATTGTTAAGCCATAGAGCCAACTAACCATTCAAATGAACAAACCATAGGTGACTTTGGCAATTTTATATATTTTCTTGTGATTGCGTATATTTTTTGGTATTTCTGAAAATATCTTTTTGTCATTGATTTCTATTTTTACATTCCTGATAGTAGACTAGTTAATAGTCAAGATAAGCCATGTATGTAGGATTTCATTCACATGCGAAAAGGTTTTGAGTCTCATTATTCAGGATACTGAACAGTATCCCGTAAAAGAGTACTCATTGGTTTTCATTTGAATTATCACACATGGGCTTGAAAAAACTTTTGGACAAGCTGTTCTCAAATTAGTTTGACTGGTTGGTATGTTAATTTTTTTTTTCAAGCCCTGTTACACTTGAATAGGCCATTTGCATGATGGCATCATTTTACTACTACAACCAGAATCCTTTTTGTTTTTCTTTTCATATTTAAATTTGGTAATCCCAGCAAGATTTAAATGACAAAAGCCGTAATTTGCACAAGAAAGGAAAACCGTGAAGGATTCTGGTCATAGTAACATATTCCAAAGGTATTCAGTAAACCGATGAGTAAGAACCTCAGGTTTTTTAAGAATCTGTTAGGCCCCCTCTATGAAAGAACTTGTTTAGCGTAAAATTTGAAACAGGTTCTTTTTTCCTTAACTCTATAAAAAAAATTGTAGACTTTTCACAAGCCTTTTCATTCCAACTGTAATGAAATGGTATGCAGATGAATACCACTTAAACTAGAATAGCTACAATGGATTTTTTTTCCCAGAAAATAAGAACCTATTTAAGAACCCAAGTAGCCTCAATTTGTGCTAATTATTGCCATTTACACAAGAACCCGTTTAGGCTAACTTGGAAAAATACGGGTTCTTACTCGCGAGGTTTTGTTGTCAGTAGTAGCTTTTACATGCATAGCACGCATAACATTTGGATCTGCCTTTTATAAACTTTTGTTGAATGAGAATTTTGTAACATTGCCACGGGATGAGTCTTTGAAAAGCAAAACATGTTTTGGGAAAAATTTGCTATATTTAAGGAAAATAAATTAGTTTGGTGTGAAATTTTTACAGCAAAAAAAAATGTAGGTCGAAAGGGTTTTAACATAACATCAAAAGGGTGAAAACAAGGATTACTAGTAATTCGACAGCTAAACGTGTATAGTAAAGTTAGTTATGGATAAACCCTTTGGCACTCCTAAGTTTTGTACATTTTGTAAGTTGCAGATTCATTACATTATTTGTTAAGGAAATACAGTTTTGCGAAATGTATCTTGTAATAACAAACTTAAGATCGTTATTGTAGTCTAAAAGCCTGAGTATCAGGCGTTTCTGGGGGAGAGAGGGCTGTTTTTACTTAGGTAAACGACATGCCAACTGTGATACAACCTCGTTCCCGGGCTCTCTCTCTCTCTCTCATTCATGTTCCTCTCTTCTCGTTCAATTGCTGAGCCTCTTACCTCTAGACTATAGCTGGAATTTCCCGCTTTTAAAGATTCCCCGTTCCCCGTTTTTCTTTTTTTAATGTAAAACTGACCGCTTGCATTCTATGAATTTGCTGGGCGTTCTTCCTCAGGGTTATACTTAAAGGTACGGAAAAACGGGCAACAAAAAAACAAGGAACTTGTCTTACAACACTGCTGCAAAACGAGTTGAACAGCAATGTTGCGCGTTATATCACCCACATCACCCCTTCATGGGGATAGTTTTTCCTTTTGTGCTTTTAGCAGAAGTGATGAGCCAGGCAAAACTTCTTCTGTTCGGATTAAACTGCAGGCTCTAACTTGCTGGAACGGTGCGAAGCAAACCAGCTTTGCGTCTGAAGCGACTTCGTTACTACATGCAATTAATCAAAGTATTCTTCGCCCGCTGAGGCGTAAAATTGGATTTTTGTGCCTAAATCTCTGCCAGTTGAGGTAAATAATTCAGGTGATAATTTATGAATCGCATTTGCCCGTAGCCTCCCGTTGAGGTGCAAGAAAAACTTAATAATAATAATAATAATGGTTTATTAACAGATCCACTGGGTGGCTCTTCCCTGTTAAAGTACATCAATTACAATTAAAAATAAATCAAATTATGCAATATACAATTAATTAAAAGTAGAAGCAGGATTAACAGAATCGAAATTAATCTAATCACTCTGTACTCTGTTACATAAGAGATTCCTTAAAAGTCTTAAAAAGGTTCTGTAACCTTTACAGTTTCTAATAGTTTCTGGTAGATTGTTAAATAGCTTCGATGCATTATCTTGGAATGTGCCGTTTTCGGTCGGGACCACTAATCCAATCGGGACCATATCGATTCCAACTGTGTATTACTCTTTCAAGTTTACACCTGCTTAGTCTAAGAAGACGGGAGAAAAGCGCGAAAAAAGAAATTCCCCTCTCTTTTTCCTTCCTCCCAATTTCCTATCGCTTTTGACGCCTGCTAGGCAGGTCAACCCCTGCTTACCCATGCGTCGATATCTTTTTTACCTTCATTAGTGAATCGGTAAAAATTGTTGACATGATAGAGCAGTCAAACACAAAAAATATCTTGTCTTTCTCCGGATTCAAACCTCAACCGTTGGTGGTCTCGACAAAATTATTTCCACAAGCAAATGGAAAACTAAAACACATAAACCATCATTTACTAAAATTATCATCTGCTTGCACTCTGGAAATTTCCTAGAAGGGCATTTGCCTTTTTTACCTCACAAATGAGCAAAACTAACATATTTTTCTTTAAAAAAGGCTATTATCCACCCTAATATCCCGGGGTCATTTATATTTTCTTTACTTAATTTGTTGTATTCTCCGGATTGCCTTCCAGCTCTGACGCAAACACTTGCATATTAAATTGAAACTCTTAGTCACAAGAAGTTGTTGCTGGCAGCTTCTCACTGAACTAAATCTGTGAAGGAGAGCTGCTGTCGCGTGAAAACCAAAGGAGGTCATCATGTAAACTAAGCGGCCACTATCAGGAGTCAGGAGCGCCACAATCTTATTTAAGTGATTGTGAAACAGGAGGATAAGGTTCATTGCTGGGTTTTTCGTCAGATTGCTTGTCGTCTTTAAATGGAGAGTTCTGGCCATCTCTGAAAGACTGTGCAACTGTAGGGTAAGGCTGATTGTGGCTTTCTGTAAGTTTTTTTGTAGATTTAGATGCGCTGACATTCCCGATATCCTTTTTAAAAACTTGGTCAAGACGAGGATACGTTGAGCCACTGACACCAGAAGGTTGCTCTTGCTCTTCAGTTTGTTTGTTATCAATGTTTGGATGGTCTGCTCCACCTTTGAAGGCTTGCACTAGAGCTGGGTAAGGTGAACTATCCGCCTCCGAAGTGTGCAGCTCAACTCGGTTGTCATCAGCCGTGCACCAAGTCGTTGGATCGCCTTGTTGAGGCTCTGTAATGAACGAATAAGGAAAAGGCTTTGCTCAAAATGGTTAACAGTTTAACGGAAAAACTGAAACCTCTCTCATCTTCATGGCAAAAAATTATTATTATTATTCGCCTTCGGGAGATAGAGGAGACTTGGCATATAATGACATGATAGGTGCGAAATTTGAATGCGAGTAGTTACTCCTCTAGATTCGATGGGCACCTCTATGCCTTGTTGAAATCTCTCAAAACTATGTTTTTTTTCCTTCTTGTTACTCTACATATAGCGCAATTGGTGTATGAATATCAGCGTTGTCTTTCCTTACTTCCTTCTTACCTAAAATAACACGGATCCACAAATATTACACAAAGCTTGCAGTGAAACAGGCACTGTCGTTTATGTCTCAGATTGTAGAATATTTAGCAATTATTGGACGAGGTTGAGCAAAATATCAGGTTTCACTTTTTCTACGTGTTTAATTTACATGGTCCAATGTACTAACTACCTCATCACAAGATTGTATCGGGCCAGTAACCCATGACAACGTCTGTTGCTACGCATCACCAAGTCGGAGTATTCCAACAGTTTTAACGAACCCTCTGACTGGTCCCACTCGGGACGTACCTACCTTTCTGACCGCGTACAGCCACCTCGTTTAACGGCTTCTTAAGAATTGTCAGCACAATGTGCATGTCGGGACGGGAGGCTTCAGGCTTCAGACATTCATCTATTATTTTCTTTACCTTTGCTGCGTCCTCTCCAAATTGTGTCTCGGAAATTTTCTAAAATAAAATCAGTATAAGATCATGAGAAGTATAGATTTTGTGATGAAAAATCTACAGTCACACTTACCGGAATATTAGGTTTCCCGCCAAAGACTTTTGTACGGAGTACCCTATAGTCATTCTCGATGTCATCAAAGACAGTTTTGCCACTCACAACCTCGACCAGACATAACCCTAAAACGAAAAGAGGAGCTCACTGTTTAGCCTCTACGAAAGAAACAGAATCGATGGAGAATCAAAAAGGGGGCCTGCAAAAAGTCGATCAGCACAATTGCGAATGTAAACGTCACTACCAAAGTACAGGGTGTTTCAAAACTTCGTTCCGATTTTTTATTCGCTTAAATTTCACTAATTATTTAAAAAACCTTTTCTAAAAACTTAGTATGTTATCCATTATTCATTTAACATTGAATAACTAAAATATTCGTAACCAGAATGTCTTCCTGTATGTTTTCTGACATTTTCGAAACGGTGAGGTATAGAATGTACGAGCTCCCAAAGCGTGTCCAAAGTCACTTTCTTCCAGGCGAAGCGTAGTCACTGTCTTAGCTCGTCCAGTGTTTTGGGGGCTGGATCTTTGTATGTTTTCTCGTGTACGATAATCCAGATGGTCTCTAGGGGGTTCACATCACGTGAGTTTGCCGGCCGGTCCTCCTTCGGTATAAAGTTGGCAAATCCTTCTGACAACCCGCTTGCATGAAGTGTGCACCGCCTTTTTCTCTTCAAGGCTTTCCAACTTTTCCTGGTAATTTATCCCCATACCGTTGTGCTCGAAACTTTGATCGATATTGTGAAGTTGAAATTTTTTTACCTTTCTGTTTTGTTGAATTATTACGCATATACTTACAGCTTTTTCGATAATATTTCTCACGCATTTTGTAAAAAAACGGCCATCCTCTCCTTGGTTGTCTCTTAAGGTCTTTACTGTTGACCACTTGTTCGGTCATCATGCAGACGTCTTCAACAATTTGGCAATTTTGTTTTGACTGAATGACCAGAAGACCATAAAAATAGATGCCTGCACTATAGCACAAACAGTGTTGGCGTTCATTTTCATAAAGGAGTAGAGAAAATAAAAGAAAACGATAAAATACGAAAATAGAAAACCTACAAAATGGATAGGAAAGGTATGGCGGGAAAATTAACCTCGCGTACGTGTACAGTTGCATGGGGCAAAAATAAAAAAAACTATGATTTCTTCAAATTTTAGTTTGAAATTGCTTTGAACGGTTATTTAGATAAATTTCTTACCTGAATCAGTTTACATTTGCCTAAAGAAGTGTTAAATGCTTTGCTCAAAATACAATTTACAATCGGAACGAACTTTTGAAACACCCTGTAGTATATTATATAGTAAGTATGACGTTACCCCTTTTGTTGATTTGATCATTTTGTGTTTGTAACACATAACGTATGTAGAATTCATGAGGATAGTGTGAACTATGGACATACAAACTTGAATGAAAATATGATCGTCGCAGTGATAATTGCAATTTAAACAATTGCAAATAAACCCGAAAAAAATTTTCCGGACTTGAACGGGATTCGATCCCATGACCTATGCGTTAGCGCTGCAGTGCTCTACCAACTAAGCTATGAAGTCCAATATATTGGGAGCAGGCCAATTTGTTGAGTTCATGTTAAGCTGTGAAAGGAATGAAACATAGAATGAAATATCTTACTATTTTCATTCTATGTTTCATACGGGCGAGAATTACTCGCGTCGATAGATACCAACGTTTCATACTCATAGTGTCCCGTGTAAACTTGCATACAGTGTTTGAAACTGCCATGCGAGTTGACGCTTATTTCTTCTTGAATGAATCAACCAATAAACGGCTTTCTAATTTTAGTGAGGCAATAAAAGTCCTGACATTATCGTTCTTGAAACAGCTCAAAACTATCAGTCCGTTTAAACCAAGCACAACCTAAAAGCAGAGTATGTATAGTGCCGTGATCTAAACGAGATGCGTATTTGTGTCGTCATCGGTATTTCGGCCAAACGTTTCCCAATTCCAGTCGCTCATCCCTCCCTGCCACCCTCCCCCCTCACTCCTCTTTCAAAGCAGGCTATTTAACAATTATTCCTCGAGCTCGAATGGGCCTTCGGCCTCATGGGCTATTGACTCAAAGACCATGAGGGCGAGAGTAATAATTGTTTTAGTAAAATCCAACTAGTTGGTCAAAAATATCGAGACGAAACAACTTTAGCTACCAAAACGCGATTCAGCGGCCATTGTTCTGTTTTCAAAGCCGGAGCTTTTCGCTACTAGTGGGCTATAACATATAGCCTAGTAGTAGCTCAACCAATCAGAACGCAGCATTGATAATAGGCAACTAGTTGGATTTTACTAATTAACAATTAGTCGCCGAAGGCGACGTGAATATCGGCGAATAGTCACCGAGACGAAGTCGAGGTGACTATTCGCCAATATTCACGTCGCCTGAGGCGACTAATTGTTTTAGTATAATTACATTGATGATTATTCGAGAAAATAAAATAACGTTCAATTTCCGAGCCCGAAAGATCAAAGCATCTGGCTGCCATTTGGAAAACTGCTAGCCTTCAATGCTATAATCACCGCGCGGTGATTATAGCGGGATAGTGCGAAGCTCCTAGCCAATCACAGCGCTCTATTTTCGATAGTCATCGATGTAATTATACTAATAAAGAAGATTAATTTCATCCCTATTATACTACTCAGGAATGACTGCTTTGGTTACGTAAGGACGTTACATTTCTTTAAATGGTGGAAGCGGGCTAGCTGGCAATTGCAAAGCTTTTTCCAGATGAATTTGGACTAAACCTGTTGGCATAATTCTTTCTTTCTTGATGACCACAGAATTATTGGCGCAACATGGGATCAGCGTTTTCAAACAGGAAACTTAACGCAAAAACCACCTAGCACCTTACACTTAAGGAAGAAGTCATGCAACGTTACGAATGTCGAGCAGGAAAAATTGCCATAACACAAGAGACATTTAAAACGCTAGGATGGGCTCTTTGCAGCGAAACAGCCCCGTGGTGAAAAAAAATCTCTATCGACAGCGACAGATGCAGTGAGATCTTGCAAGAACGGAGATTAGCTTTTTGTAAGATAATATCATGTTGTGTTGTTTTTGTTTGTTTTTGCCCACTGTGTCTCATGCTCGCCAGCAAGGTGGTTTTGTCCAAAGATCCCAATGCACCTCAAATATAAATTTCAGACCTTCAAAGTTAGCAAAACAAATTAGGACGAGAGAAGAGGGAATCCACCTTACGTGCAGGTTGGCGCTGACCCAGTCCGAGGGCCTTCAAAATGCCAATCAAAAAAACCTGGGAGGGAACGAAATAAGACCTTGCACTGTTACCAAAGTAACCCATACTCACCAAAGCTGTAGACATCAGATTTTTCGGAATACTTGCCCTCAGAAATCATTACCTCCGGAGCCATGTAGCGGTATGATCCAGTTTCAGTTTTTCTGCTTTTTGATCCTATGGTAGCACGGGCTAAGCCAAAGTCCCCAAGCTTTAGCACTTTATGATCTTTCGACAACTGATGAAAAATTTGGGAGGAAGCAAACTGAGATGATTATTTTTTTCGCCCTTCCTTCAAATTTTCGTTAAGGATGATTTCTGTGGACACTTCCTACCTGACTGACTAGGACTAGACTCACCCGGAACTGTCTCACCTGGACAATCATATTCCACCTACTCACAGAAAAACGCAGTGGAAGCGAGCACCAACAGCAACCACCGGCCACAGTTTTGGACATCAGTGAGTTTACGCAACAGGACGGCGGCAAATTCCTTGTGCGTGGCGAACGTGACAAGGCCATTAATTGCGTGTTTTGTTGTGAACTTCACTAACATCAATGTTTCTAGTTTTGTACAAAAAGATCTGTTTAAAAAGTTTGAAAGTGAATTTTGACGAAAAGTTATTTCAAACAAAATTATTGTCACGCTTGACACACAAGGTTTGCCGTCTTCTTTCCTCTCCCGTCCTGTTGAATAAGTTCACTATTAACTGCGGGGGACCGCAAACGAATTTGCCGCATGCAGAGCGTAGGATCTAAAGATGACCTGACCAGGAAAAATATACCAAAGTACACACATTGAATTCTGCAAAGTTGATCTACTACATGAAAAGTAACTTTGCAAGACATCAGCAGGACACCATTATAACCCAAAACAGAGCGGAGTTGTAGCCAGCTGTTTCGCCATAATTGTGGCTAGTCAGGACAGCGTAACAAACAGACAAGCTCTGCTGAGAAAATACCCGCTCACTCTGTTTTAAGCCCCAACATTGAACTCCAACACACACCGGATCACGCCATATCACTTGTCTCCAGGAGAGCAAGACTCCAAGTATCGCGTTTTGGGGGTGTTATGCGCACAGAGAACACTTCAACACACAGCCCAAAGTAGGCGAAACAGAAAATTCTGGTTTACTGTACGAATTCAGACCAGTAAACGTTAGTAGTACTGACAAAATGACTGCACCAAAATTTAAACTAGTACTCACAAAGATGTTCTCCGGTTTAACGTCCCTATGCATAACATCAAGGGAGTGCAGATGTTCGATAGCTGAGCCGATATCGTCAATGAATGTAACTGTGAACTCTTTTCCCATTCCTTGCTTGTTTTCTCCCAAAAGGTCTTTGAGATTTCCTCCAGCCATAAACTCCATCACGATGGATAACTCGTTTTTCTTGGAGATGTGTATAGAGATTACCTGTACAATATTTGGGTGATTCGCTTTTCTGGTCAGAGAATAAAAATAATATTCTGATCAGCGGCTTGTCTCTTATGTCGTATGAAACCAATGCCAATAGAAAAACATAGGTACGTTTTACGTTAATGAGCTATTTTGAATGCTTCAGTGTAATCGTATCGACATTTTTCTGTTTTAATCCCACATTAAGACTATATTTTGGTTATTGTTGTACATTAATGAAAACTCGAACCGCTGTGCACAGCTAAGTCGATCCTCAAACTATAGATTCACTTTTCTGTGTCTTTCCTTCGGAAATCTGGTGCAAAATAACCAAATTGTTAAAAAATACTGTGAATACCAACCCACCAAACGTTGCTTAGAGGGAAGACTCGAAGGTTTCAAGGTTTCTTCATGGTTTCGCAAAATAATGAAGCTCGTCGAATACCGAATAGCCAAGAAATTTCACGATTTTCATCATTATTGTAGACGGCTGCATCATCCTTATTCACGAGTTGGTCACGTGAAATGAAACAGTCTTTAACTCTGACGACTTGATTCTAAAAGTGTTATAAGTAATCGCTTCTTAAAAGAAAAGAGCCTCTACTTAAGGCACTAGTTACAAAACTGAAGAGGTCTTCATACGTTCAAATAACTATTATTTCTGTAAAAAGCCAGTCTGCATGAGATAGATATACAGTCCAACAGTTTGCACGTGTTGGACTTTGCCCCTTTCCTGGTTCGTACATGATGAAATTCGAGGTATTACAAAGTAATCCAGTATGCAGAATTATAGAAATAACTCATGCACACAATTTGCACGTGAAGGTGTTGGACTTTGTTCCATTTACAATTCGTACGTAAAAGAACGCAAATTGCCTACTAGAAAATCACCTCGGCTTTTCAACATGTGCAATTACATTTTATAACATAGCGCGCGTGCTTGCCCTATATAAGTCCTATTGAGCCGCTATGAACAAAATCTTTATTTATGCACGCCCGTGCGTAAATAAGATGACGTAAGCAATTTTTTCACATGGCTGCAGAGTTTCTGTCCTGTTAAGCTGCAATGCAGTTTTCCTTCGCCTTAAGACATGGAAGAAACCAGCGACGAGCTGCCCAATTTTTCTATCGGCATTGACCTTTTACGTCCTGATCCGAGAGCGGCTGCAAAAATAAAGCCGAATTCAAAAAAACTCGCAAGTTGTGCGTTTCGCAAATCTGTCGGAAGACCGTCTGCAGCAAATTTTGGCCGAGAGACATTCACTGGGAACAGAAAAGACGGCAATTGGTCATTAACAACAATTAAAGGTAAAATTTACGTTTTTACTGTTGTTTTTAAATTTGTTATGCACTTTTGTTATCGCCGAACAATCCGACTAAATCAGGAAAATTTCTGTTGCAATAACAAGACAAATTACACAAGAAGACATAGTAATTTTTTTGCTCATAAAAACAACTGCTGGCAGGTCTTCTCAAGTAGCCGTAATGACCGGCCATTGTCGTAAATGAATGTAAAGTAGAATGACAGTCGTCTTCGCCAAAAATAGAAGTTTTCTGGATTTCGCCGAGCAAAACATAAACATCCTCTCAGCGCCGGATCCAAACCATGCTCCACGACGTGTTACGAACATGCGAGTATTTTAACTTCAGACGGTGGACTTTAAGACACTTTTGTCTTTGTTTCTACTTAGTTTCAATTAATCGTTAACGAATAAATAAGCAAATTTTCGTTCTCAGTTTTACAGAAAGAATTTTCTTTCAAACTAGGCGATTGTGGCGTGTTTGTAACCAGCCAGTAGAAGCGTTTGTTTTTCTGTGGCGCGCGTCACGAGAATTTTTCAGTTAAATAAAAAAGCAAGCATTTTTGTCAGCTATGTTATAAAAGAATTTGCTCATGCTTTTAGCTGTGCGTATATCGAGTTATTGATGCACTTGGGAAGTTTGGAGAGCACTCAAGAAGCTAGAGTTGCACTCGGCTATCGCCTCGTGCAACTCTTACGCATCTTTCGTGCTCTCCAAACTTCCCGCGTGCATCAATAACTCGATATACGCACGCTAAGCATGAACAAATTCTTAAATGGTTCATACAACGTCGCGAATAAATACGTTAATCAGCAAAACGGAAAGTACTTTTTGCTTGTTTTCCCCCTTGAAATAGTCGTGGCATCTCTTCAGTAAAGAAACAGTCGAAAATTTTATCCAGTGATATTCTATATTAAATAGTTTTGAACTTACCTTAACATATCAGCTTCTCTCTCGAAGTTATTGATCAGAGCCCTGTCTTCTTTATTCTTTAGGATCTTGACAGCAACATCTTGTTTGCCCTTTTGAGCTTTGTACACGTAACCAAAGTTTCCCTCGCCGATGCGATCAAAGTAGCCTGCATCAAGCTCGCTTCTAAATTTATTACTTATTCGAGTCAGCTGTTCCAGGTCAGACAAGTCTTCGCTCTGTTGAGAGATTTTTTAAAAATTTAAGATAGGTAACATTTCTTGACATAGCACGCACCGGCAGAAGTCTAACAAGCCTCATGCTTCCCTTTTCGGTAACTTCTCCATTCAATGTCTTTTTTATCTCGGGCGGTTTTATTTACCTTTTCCTCAGTTTTCTCTCAGTAATTCTAATAAGAGGACGAGAAGGCCATTTCCGAGTTCCCCAGGGCCTCTGTATCAAAATATATAAAATGTCAGCAAGTCCACAGAAACAAACCAATGAGTGGTGCCGGATCTCCCAGTTGTAGACCTGGATCAGTACAATTAAACTTGTAGAATAATATGAAACGGCAAACTGATCCTTACGGCAAGGCGATGAAGAAGTAAACACAAGAATAAAACAAAAACAAACAAAAAAAAATAGAATGTTTTGTTTGGCGAATTAGGTCTGGTTATGCCAAAATTATTTGTAGAGCCGCTCAAAAACACAGATGACTTAGGCATTTTAACGCGGCTTAAAAGGGCCAGCGATAACAGGGATACACGAACGATCAAAAAACAAAAAAGGCTTACTTCAATTGCGTCAATGCCGAATCTGTCCTTCATCTCAGAGTTTTCTTTCATGATGGTAGTGGCGAGTTTCAGGATAGAGTCTTCGTTACTCCAGGCAACCAATCGACTTCTCTCGTAGACCTTTCGCTTGTTCGCAACCTCCTCCCCGTTGATATTCACGAGATGAGAAGCAAAATTTCTCTGATCTGGAGATGATGCTTGATCAGCGTAGCAGATTGCTTCATCTGTTCCACCTGTAGAATGTAGAATATGGCCTTAATGCACCTTTCCATTCTTTTCAACAGGTTATTATTTACAATAAATGGAAGAGCAGGTCACGGGGGTGTTCCACTTCAGAGGCCATAATAATGACTTGCTGGTCTAAAACAATGGAAAGGTGCATTAAATCGGATAATGTCCTCGCTTCTCTGTCTTATTAAAAATAATGACCTTGCGCTACGCGCTCGGTCATTATTCTTTTAGGAGGCCTCAGAGCACAGGCTGATAATCTTATGTAGAAACTCTATTTCTCTATTTGTATTGCCTGCATCCCTTCACTGAAATATTATTGCCCCCGCACGCAGGGATTTCGCCCAGAGGCGAAATCCCGAGGAGGCACCCTAGTAACTCGCGTGTATATTAAGGACAGTACTTACAGTTCAAATATACAGTCAGTAGGGGCAGCGAGGAATCGGTAGGTAGTACGAAATGGTTAGGATGACTTAACTACAAGGGAGGAAGGGACCGCTTAGGTAGATTTTGTGACATTTATTGTGCAGTCATACTTCGTTACATGTTATCAGTGAAATTCTTTTGGAGCAGTTGTTTTGAACGTTATGGACCAAAAGACACTCGTTAAGCGCAGATGAATTTATAAGGTGAGTATAACTGTGTCTATATAAACACTTGGAGAGTTTGCCAGACACGAGCTCACAAATCTTTGATTAAAAACCTTGCCAGACGCTCTTTCTCACTCTTTGACCGGAATAAGACTCAGCCCCAAGCAAGCAAGACGAATGAGCAGCGGCTAGCTTATCACTAGAAGAACGATGGATGATTACAGAAATTCGCCGACAATCAAATTCTTTGCTGACTTATTCCCTGCTCACAGATGTCCTTCCGCTATAAAGTTTAAAATAAGACTAGAATGCGCGAGCGTGAATTGACCAAACGTCCTTTTAATTTCTAAGGCTTACTCTCCGGCAAATACAATGAACTGAATGTAAAAAGTGAAAGAGAAATAGGGAAAAATTCAACTTCTAATTAAATCTTTTTTATGGTTTAGAATAAACTATTCTCGAAACTGAGAATGTTTTGATCAAAGCTGTGTAAGAAGAATTGAAACTGTGCATGGAACCTTGCGTTTCCTGTTTTTATCTCACCTGTTGTATGGAATATGTGTGAAAATCTTCATTGTGAATAGGTATATTTCGAAGAGCTACACAACGAGCAAAAATACTATTGACTGACAATTTACAGAGCGGGGGCAGCTGCAGTGTCAACTATTATTAGTTATCATTAGTGGTGAAGTGTTTTGCCTAAAAATACCTGTTTCTGCATACCAGATATCAAACTGTTGGAACGGCAATTTCTTCACAGGAAAAAAGGACCTTTTGATAAAACTTTTTGGAATAAAATTTGAATAAGTATACCTCAGAGTCAATTGTTTGAGTCTTTGACAGTCTACCTTTGCTGTTTCTCATAAGTACGAACAGTGTTGAAAAAAAGCTGACCCAGGGAATATTACCGTGTCTAACGATTAAACGCCGTTTTCGATTAAATGCTGCAGATGGAAGAAATGCGATACTGGTGAAGCGCTCTAACCATTTGAGCTAGCAAATCAACTGGAGCTTCGAATACCGGCAAGTCTGAGCTTTTTCAGGCTTTCTTTTCGAAACTGCACAAGTTGAATATTTAACTGTGATAATCTTCTCTACATGCAGTATTTATTCGAATAGGCGCCCAGTATCGAATTAGCGCCCACCTGGAATAAGCGCCCACACTTGAGTGACAATGAGATTGAAATTGAAATTGAATAAGTACTAATAAGAGACTTCCCCGAAGACGGAGTTTTCTTCAGAGTAGTTTACAGAAACCTTGCTTTGTTATATCTTTGCGTTTTGTTATTACCATTTATTGTTTTGTTGCAAAATAAACATGCTACACTTGCTGAAAATGGTGAGAATTTAATAAGCGCCCAGTCTCGAATAAGAGCCCACCTCGAATAAGCACCCACTCTAAAGGTCCAAAAATTTTATAAGCGCCCAGGGCGTTAATCGGTATTCTTCCTCCCGCGCAGTTCAATATACGGTATGAAATTCATATATTCATCATGTCATGGAAGGAAATATTACCAAACACGCACCCACTCATGATCAGTACAATGCGGCGTATATTTGGGGAGGGAAAAACTCGGCACAACTTGGTAACCGACACCATCCAGACAATTACGAATCTCAGCAAAGAAAAACAAACAAACCATTGAACTTTAAACATCTTTCTGTTTTACATAACTTTTAAAAAGAATATAAAAGACTATGATGGTCGTTGTCAGTGTTGTCATTGTTGTCAGTGATTAAAGAAATGTCACTGAAATAGACATCGCTCCTGAATCACATGATAAACGCTAAAAAGTTAATAAACGCGGCGGCTCATTTTCGAGCTTTCCCCGAAAACTAAGAACGTCTGATCGCAGGTTGGAGTGGTTAGGAAATGGAACGATTT
Organism: Porites divaricata; assembly: GCA_038088405.1. NCBI lineage: Eukaryota > Metazoa > Cnidaria > Anthozoa > Scleractinia > Poritidae > Porites > Porites divaricata. Next base: position 4,650,825 of record JBBMOI010000018.1, read on the forward strand.
TTCATTGAATGTATTTCATTGGAAGCAACAACAACAGCTAACAGAGAGGTTTTAAAGCTTCACGTTTGTCTAACGGCAAACGCGAATTTGTAGCACGTAACTAAGTTGCCCTTTTACTTGTCGTTTACTTTTCATCATTTCTACACATAAATTAGCAGATTCACACAATTTTTTATCCATAACAGGCGCGGATCCACACCGTTTTTCCACTGTTTTACGGAAATCGGCCAGATTTTGCATAATAAATATACTTTTAATATAAAAACTCTCCAAGTTTAAATCGAGAGATGGAATAATCGGTCGATTTGCAAGGCTTTATCCGGGGAGAATAGAATTGGCCAATATCCTGCCTGAATGATTCAGAAACCCAGGAAATTTCTGGGTGGAGCATGCTCACGAACCCCCATGGAACCTTGTGGCGCTCGTTCACTGAGGAAATCGGTCAGTATTTATCTGAGACCCGCGCCTGCTAAAGAACTGTTTTGAGCTGTTTTCATCTGCTCATTTTCTATTTTGAGAAATTCTCAACTTGAATTTGACGTTTGACGTTTGTCGTATACGTGTAGCTTAACTACAGAAACAAATGGTTTCTACCTTTAAGACGGATGAGGGCAAACGTCTCCCTTTCCACTTCCTTCTGTTTTTCCACATTATACTTTTCCGAGTCAACTATGCGAATTTCCAGAGAGCTGTTCCGTTGCATAAATGAGTTGGCCAGCAGCGCAACCTTTGCGTATTTGCTAATTGAAATCTTGCACTTCAGTAAAATTTTCTGTTTTTCGTCTTCAGGCAAAGAAGGGGTTTGTTCGACTTCTTTCCACTTCTGTATTTCTCTCTTGACTCCATGGTAAAAGAAGAGGCAAGTGATCCTTGTGTTCGCGTCAGGAGTCTTTATAAGCTAAAATCGTTAATGAATAAAAGATAACGACTAGTGTATTTTTTACAAGATGAAAATTAGGTTTTTCACAACGTTTTCTAAAAACAAAAGATACTTAATTTTTTTTGCATACGGACCAATCAAATTCAAGATTAAACTATGCAACCGTTGAAAACTTTAAAACCGTTTGAACTTACCTTATCTCTCAGAAAAAAGCTCTCAAATTTATAAATGTTATTACTTAAGGTGGCTCTACTGGATTTTTTAGGGGGGATACCTCCCAACTTTGAGCATTAATAACGTCGCCATGAGTAAAGATATGGAAAAAAGATTACCACAGCTGTATTATATAAAGATGAAAATTTCTTATGATCTGTGTTTTATTGCAATCGGAGTCGCCATGGCAACGTAACGACGCCATCATGTTTTTTATTTATCTTTGTGTTTCTCTGTACCAGGAGTTTTTAGAAAATCGCTTAAGGGAGTTTGTACCTGCCATAATTGCCTCAATTATGGCAAAGTTTAAACAAATTCTATGAGAGCGTTTTCGAAATATTTTGAAACAAAGTTTTAAGCATCATAAAAACAGTGAAATAGCATGTTATCCACAGAATTAGCTAATTTTTTTAGAATATGATAAGCTTTGGAAACGCGGCTTTATCTCATAGTAGTTTGATTCCATTGAAAACCTTCTACAAAAAAAGAGGGGAATTGCTCTAGGCGATCGTGAGTAAGAAGAGTTTTATTAACTTGCATTCAGCTGCTTCTGTTACAGTTTTTGCACGTAATTTGGTCCATGCCTACAAATTTCGCATTTTTCAAAAAACTGCTCGACAAATTTTTTTATAAATTTGAAAATCCCCAGATCAATTGTCAATAAATATACCCTGCAAGTTCAAGAACATTGAAAACTGGGAAGGCTTTTAAATAGGGCCTCAAATATAACCAATTTTTCCCCCAGATTTTGTGTTTACAAGTGAGCGTCCACATTATTCACTGGCATTGTTTTAAAGTTTCATATGCACGTGCAAATTTAGCAAAAAGATAGAATTTGGCATCAAAAAGGACCCTCGGTTAAATCTCCGGAATATGCTAATAACCGGGTAAAGAAATTAGTGATATATTATAACATCACAGCAACTCTTTGTAAGAGTTTCTGTGATGTTATAACCCGAGTAAGATAAGTAAGTGTTTCATCCTACAAGATGAGCCGTGACGTTCACCGTCTCGGCCCTCACTGTTATCTGTGACACAAGCCAATTATTAACATATTCGGGATTATTCGGGATAGTTCTTCCGAAAGTAATCGAGAGTTCTTTTTGATGCAAATTTACTACTTTTTGCTAAATGTGCACGTGCATATGAAACTTGAAAACAATGCCAGTGAATAATGAGGACGCTCGCTTGTAAACACAAAATCTGGAGGAAAAATTGGTCATATTTGAGGTCCTATTTGAAAGCCTTCCCTGTTTTCAATGTTCTTGAAACTTGCAGGGTATATTTATTGACAATTGATCTTGGGATTATCAAATTTATAAAAAAATTTATCGAGCAGTTTTTTGAAAAATGCGAAATTTGTAGGTGTGGACCAAATTAAGTGCAAAAGCTGTAGCAAAAGCAGCTGAATGCAAGTTCATAAAATTCTTCTTACTCGCGATCGCCCAGAGCAATTCCCCTCTTTTTTTTCTAGGAGGTTTTCAATGGAATCAAACCACTATGAGATGAAGCCGCGTTTCCAAAGCTTATCATTTTCTCAAAAAATTAGCTAATTGTGTGGATAGCATGCTATTTCGCTGTTTTTATGATGCTTAAAACTTTGTTTTAAAATATTTCGAAAACGCTCTCATAGAATTTGTTCAAACTTTGCAATGATTGAGGCAATTATGGCAGGTACATACTCCCTTAAGCGATTTATCAAAAAAACTCCTGGTACAGAGAAACACAAAGATAAATAAAAAACGTAATGGCGTCTTTACGTTGCCATGGCGACTCCGATTGCGATAAAACCCAGATCATAAGAAATTTTCATCTTTATATAATACAGCTGATGTAATCTTTTTTCCATATCTTTACTCATGGCGACGTTATTAATGCTCAAACTTGGGAGGTATCCCCCCTAAAAAATCCAGTCGAGCCACCTTAATACTTATGGGCTCTTGGTCTCAGCCATGGCAGTCACAGCTACAGTCACAGTAACGGCCAAAACCACTTTCACGGTCACAATCACTGTAGCAGTCATAGTCACTGTTATGTGTGTAATCACTAACACAATCAGTCAATCACTCCGGCTTTGCCACTTGCGTAGTCACCGTTAAAGTAACTATCACTGCTGTAATCACTGAAGATACAGTTTTTTCTTACAGACTCGGTCATAGTCACTTCAGAAATTAAACTGAGCATTGTCACAGTTGGAGTCCAATCAGAGCCACTGGTTCGCCACAATCATAGTGACAGTTATAACCGCAAGCTACGGCATCTTACCCAAATCAGGTTATCTCGTCTTTGTTTCATGGCATCTACCGTTCTCTGGACTTTTTCCTGCGAGTAAACACCTAAAAAATTTTTAAAAAAAAATTTGTTTGAGACTTAAGGAAAAGAGTTTTCGAATAGAGCCGGTTATTCAACATTATCATTGTACTTATGGCTAAAATGTCCTGGCAATAGTAATAGTGATTTCATATCTGGTCTTCTTTCCTTTGAAGTTAAATGAGCAGCTGTGAGGGATAAAACGTTTTAGCTCTAGTGCACTTCCACTGCCGGTGCATGCTGCCTTAAAAGTGGCTGGCCGTTTGAATGATACTAGAATTCAATTTCCCTGAGACTTCGTTTTAGTAAAAACTGAAACAACCCTATCACTTTTTTGGTCCTGGTTCTATTCTATTAGTCCACATATGGAGAATAGACACAACTATGGTCATTTTTAAAAAACGTCTTGGGATTTAGTTCAGTTAGAATAACACGTACTTTCCTTTCACGAGAAATTGTAAACATTTTCTTAACAAAGAAGTCATCTTTAATTTTTAATGTCAGCTCAATATTGTGCAAAGTAGCAAAAATGTGAGACGCTTCATTTACCAAAAGAATCTTTCTTGAACATATCTTCGATCGCAGGACGAGAGATCAGCTCAAAGTATTCGTCTGGGGACAAAGCATTCGTGACAGTGGTGGTGTGAAGGATGATCTCGGATGCTTTCTGCTCCAGGGCAAGTTGCTGCTGAAGGTATTGGTCCCGTTGGATTCTCAGGTAGGATCGCAAATAGACCTTCGGAGAAGAATGCATGAAAGCGCACATGAATCACTGTGTTAACCAACGATGATGTCAAGACAGCATCCTCCTTCAGCGCTTCGTTTTTCGCACAGAGGCGAGCGCCAAACCGTCAGTGACACGCGAGAGACTGGTCTCTAAGCGCAATGGACCATGGGAAAGAGAAAATGAGAGGTGAAGCGCCGTCTTGCCCATTATCTCCTTCCCGCCTTCCTTTGCGTTTAAATTTTCAAGGGAGGAACCAGAAAGAGACATCTGGGTACGAGGCAGCAACTAAGATATTCGCCAGTCAGTGGTCTCTTAGTTAGTCGTGCGGCTGCTTGGCTAATCGAACTCACGACCCTCCGAGTTCTGTTCGGATACTCTAACCACTGAGCTACTGAGCTATAACTTTAAATTAATACAAAACATTAGTACCTCTCCTGGCTGAATGTCCTCTTGAATCGTTCCTGTGCTCAACAACTGCACGAATTCCCAGGGCTTTATGGTCACCTTCAGAGTGAGAAGATTTCCGTTTGCTTCCAGGTCCGACTTATCCGAAGTCTCAAAGTTGTAATGGATCATCTAAAGAGCGGTAAAAAAATCGATCCACTGTCTTAATTAATCCTACAGACATACACTGTCTCATATTGCCATGACAGCTGCTGAAATTTACAACACTGACAAATAAATCGACTTGACTGTCTTAGAATAGTTTCTCTATACTCCTGACAGTTTCTCGTGCTCCTTTTCCGAAATAAACCTTGAAGATTAATTTTACTTCAGCCTTTAAGTCTAAATCATCTTTTTATTCCCAAATACTATCTTCATTCTTTTTGTCACTCACTTACAATCTTTGTTTCGTCATAATTTCATCATTATTTTAGCCTGTTCCAGGCATTTAGATAGTAGAGTGCGGCAGTCAGTGGGGAGCGAGTTAACTTGTACAAAGGGAAAACGGGGGGAGGCTATCATTATTTTCACGAGATGAGAAGTGCGTCATAGTGTATCGATAGCAAACCAGAACAGAGAGTCAAACTATTTGAGTTTACTATACTGGTGTAGTGAAATGAAGATAGTACCCTTCACCGCAGTTGTTGGTCAGGGTGAAGACGGCTTGTTACTTTAAAAGAACGTTCTAGCACGTACAGTGTTTGTGTTTTCCCTTCACGTGAACCGCAGCAATAACCATTGTCAACCAATTTAATTTTCTGTTTTCTTTTCAAAGAAGTATTTGATTTGGTTACGATTCTGGAGTTCTAATAACACTGTTTACTTGAGATTCTATTAGTTGTTATGTCGTCCGAAATTTCCATCCAAGACATAAAACTACAGGAAAATAATAACATGATAAGCGAACGACAACGAATCAGTAGAAAAAGAAGAAGAAGGAGAAGACGGCCCGTCAGGTATGCAGTGAAAGGAAAAGAAGAAACAAAACTGTTACTTGTCACCTCAATTAGTAGTATACTACCTTAGCATTAACGGCAAATTTCTGAAAAAAGCTTTTGTACTCTTGACGATGAAGGTCACATCCAAGAAACAGCACAGATCGTTCGTTGAAAATTCGATGCATAAAGTCAACTTCTGCACTTTCAAGAGAACTGCAAAAGTCCTCAAAGTACTTCTTGCTGCTGGGCTTCAAAAGAAAAAATGTTTCGCATAATAATTTTATTTCCATTGTTAAAACAGAAAACGGAGGCTGTTTTTATTTCCAGGGGATCAGTCACAATGAATTAAACCGCATGAGGAAAAACGTTCAAATTTTACGACTATAGCGTGTATTTACCTATTGATATCATGAGTGAAGAACTACGCTTTGTGTAGTTCGCAATTCCGCCCATTGAAAAGGTTAATTGAAGTCCTTAATTGTCTTAATCCTTTTAAAAATACCCCCTTCGAATCCTTCCTGCTGTTAGAGATTATGCTTTTTTCCTGTCTTTAGGTTTCTCTACCCTGCCTTTTTGTCCTGATATCTCCTAGTTTATTCGTAACATTTTTTAAACCTGGACGCCATCTTGGTTTGGAACGTTGCCACAGCAATTTTGTAACTTTTATATGTGAAATAGACCCCTTTTGAGTGTATGTCTTTTTCTCCTAATGGAGGTCATGTGATAATATACTCTAGAGAACTGTTTCTTTCAAGGTGTGTCTTATTGACTTGCACATGTACGCATAATCAGGCATAATTTTTGAAAAGACACTGGCGTCAAATCCCCCCCCGGGACCCTCATGGGGAACAAAACATACAAGCTAAAGAGGTCTATGCTGGAACTTCGCACCAAATCTGTCGACATGATATAAAGTTTGTGTGGACTTACCTGTGTCCGGACGTTAAAACTGCTATCTCCAAGACATTTGATAATCAGATCTCTGCGCAGGTTAGGCCAGGAAGGAGCAACACATGAAATCTGAAAGGGGACATTTTCATTGTCCTTTTCGTCTTAGTACCTTTTGAATACTCAAAAAGGTAAGATTTGGAGTGTCTTAGACTAACCAAAGTGTTTGGTGGAATATTAAGTGGGACTCAGTATTTTGCAATCGACATCCTTTAATATTAGGTTTGTTGTAGTAAACAGACCTTATTCACGATACCCGATGTCACGTGGTATTTTAGGGGGCAAACAAAAGATAAAATTTGCCAATGCGAGAAATCGCGGTCGACTTTGTTGATTCCCTCAAAAGAAACGACGATTAAATGATCAAGCAAAATGTGCCTTTTAAGTTTCTTCAAAATTAACGTCAGAGACATTAACGTGACAGACATCGCTTTTATCCCAACAGTCGTTAAGCGTGCAAAGATGGCGGGCGTCGTGAATAAGGTCTATTGGTTTGAAATCGGGGTGAGTATAGTCCTGTAGTGTACGGCGGTGTTTCGTGACTCACGTGCGGGACTTGCATCCTGGACTTATTAAGTTTCAATTTAAAATGAGAGAGCGCCGAAGAAGTATCGTTACTGAGTGAAAGAGTTTGTCTAATGGTCGTGGGTCGTGGGTCGTGGGTAAAAGTCGTGGGTCGTGGGTCGTGGGTCGTGGGTGTGGGCCATTAGACAAACGCTGAGTGAAAAGGCGGCTATTATTTAAGTGTATAGATTTTACAAGCCTCTTTTGCGGTTTTCATTAAACAGAGTCCTATTTGATCACCTGTAAAGGGATAGGACTCCGTAAATGTCGTGCGTCATATTTGTATCGAAATATTATCGAGACCAGTTCTTGAGAAAAATCTACGAAAAAAACAAGCTTAAACGCAATATACACATCGGTGGTGATTTCGGTAGCGTCATGTGAAATTCACGTTTCGTTAAATCAGTACGCGATTGTCAGCAACGAGAGAACTGTTTTCCACTTACCTGATCAAGTCGAACTTTGTCTCCAACATTCCCAGCCTTCCAAAGGAAGCGCTCTAGCAGGTCGTCCATGTTTGTGGTTATGATAATTGGAAACTTCCCAACATTCCGCAGCGCATCATGAACACGTGATGGCGCTTGCTGTATGTTTGCCAGGAATTTGTCCTCAAGATCAAATAGAGTGTCGACGCCTTTCTGTTAGGGAAAGGAGAGCAGTGAAATCAACTAACGATTAAGTGGATCATACAGAACGACATGTTCCACCAGTAAGACTTAAGAAACAAGAAAATAATAGACATAAAAGGGTGACCCGTAGTTAAAATCAACAAAGGTTAATGTTAAATCGTTACGTTAAATCGGATTGCACGGTGCCCAAAAATAATGAGCTAAGAAGAGTCAGGGTTGATGAAAGTCATCATGTATCAAAAACATGCATTGAAAAGGTGTCAACTATCTTAGTTTAGTAAAATCCAACTAGTGGTCTATTATCAATGCTGCGTTCTGATTGGTTGAGCAATTACTAGGCTATATGTTATAGCCTACTATTAGCGAAAAGCGCTGGCTTTTTGGCGGCAAAAAAGAATTAAAGTCTAGCTTTAGCTAGCTAAAATTTTTTTATTCTCGATATTTTTGACCAACTAGTTGGATTTCACTAAAACAATTCGCCTTCATGGCCTCTGAGTCAATAGCCCAGCCTCATGGGCTATTGACTCAGAGCCCATTCGGGCTCGAGGAATAATTGTTAAATATACTCTTTAAATTGTTGATACTCTGGGCAAGTCTCCCTTAATTTTTAGATCGGTGGTGAAGGAGACGAGGCCCATACCTTCGATCGTACTGGTTGTTTTTGTGATCCAGTGTTAAGTTTTGAACCCCTAGGAGAAACTCCCAAAGCCTTCATACGGGGAGGCTCCGCCGCGAAGTCTAACCCTTACCATTTTACAAAAGAGCTACCCCTTTTTAAGGTACTCCGTATACCTTCCATTGACAAATGGCGCCCCTTTCATAAACCTAATTGACAACTTTGCATCCCTTTTGTAGACTGCTATAAATGCACTTTCTTTTAAATGTGATTATTATTCATTCAAAATACTTCCCTGATTCTGACTGGCTAAAAGCACACGTTTAATTCACCATAACCAGTTACTGATGTAAGCGAAATAATAGCTAAAAACATGGCAAGAACAGCAAGAAAACAACTCGAAGGGCGACATCTGCTATTTGGAGAATATTTGAGAAGCTGAACAACCCTAAACGTGCACTACCGAAGATGAACTTAAGATCGATGGATCGGTGGAGTTAAGCATGTTTTAACCATGTTTTTGAACTAGGAATTATTTTGAATGAATAATAAAACAATTATTGAACTCGGCTTTCGTATCATATGAAGAATTATGGAGACCTCGAAGGGGTTATACAGCCTCGACCGATAACACCCTCCTCGATCTCCATAATTCTTCATAAGATACTCAGCCTCATTCATTAATTGTTAATTAAACGACAAAACTAGGAAATTGTCTCGACGTTTTCACACCAATAAATTCATTCTCCTATTAGCTCTTTTAGGTCTTTTTACAAACCGAAATGACAGATTTCCTAACCCTTTCATATGCCTGAAGCCTGAGAATGGTCCCATTTTGGGTGCAGCCTCCACGTATATATAGGCTATTATAGGGATTACCCCCGGGCCGTATTTCGGAGTTTCAAACAGCCCTTACCTTTGATTGGTTAATAACCTGCCACCAATCATCCAACGAAGGATAGGGATTGTCAGGGGAAGTTAACGCTGAAGCTTGTTCACCAACGAATAGCACAAGCATTCCCCTGGCGATTTTTGATCGGATTGTTTCAAGGTGAGTGGACAACTTCAAGCGCACGTTGTCAGCCGAGTCCATTGTAGAATACCTTGATTGTTGGCTGCATTGAGTTAAACAAACAAACAAACAAACAAACAGCAAACCATTAGTTGGACTGAAACCTACTGAAATCAGTGTTGCTGCTAAACCTTTTTGGGATTTACGTCGGAGTAAGAACTAGAGCCGTTGCATTTTAATTCTCTGTTATCCAGGAAGTCCAGTTTTCTAACTTTTTTTCGTCATCCCTGAGTTTAATTGGTTTTTACAGAGCCTACTTTTTCTCCCCGCTCTGTAAGAGTTTATTTCCACAGTACCTGCCTGTGCCAGTGTTTTTGCTGTTAAGCGCTTTTCTGTTACATGGGGGTAAAAGCTGTCTTGAAATTTCTTCCTTTTTTCTACAAGACTAATTTTCATGTTGGAAGATCAGACAAACTGTATCTATCCGATCCTTCTTCCTTGCTTTTTTCTGTCTTTCTTTCTCATTTTCTTCCAAATCTAGTTTTGTTACCCACCTTATATCGTGCTTCTTTCCCAGGAAATCCCCAGAAAGGGTTGACACAAAACATGAGAGTTGTCCTCCTTTCAGTTTAAAAACCGTTTTTTGCTAAAATCGTTAAATTTGACGAATTTATGTCAGTACCAGGTGCCTAATCTCGTACCCAGATCTCCCACGGCCAGTGTAAAACAGAGTGAGATCTGGGTACGAGATTACCAGGTGCCAAGATATGATTATCATTGATAGTTTTTAAGTAAAATTTAAATGTCACAATGCCGAGTTATCTGAGTGGCCTGAACGTGTCAAATGAGGAATGCTACCCATAATCTGCGGAGATTAAACAAACTTGTTGTTTCATACGTTAACACACCTACTCATGGTTTACACTCCTTTACCCGGAGTAGTCAATCGATAATAATCGGTAAATCTGATTTGATTGATCTGATTGATGTCGATTGTATCGATCAATCGGCAGAAATCGATGACACACTCGTTTCGTTTATCGATTTATCTTGATTTTTACCAATTTCATCTATTTATATCGGAAGATACATCGGTACAAGATACACAAGTTGTGTGCGTAATAGTTTCCACATTACATATTTGCATTTTGTGGATCAGTTGTTACTTGAAATGTGCTTTTCAGCTGCACTATCTTATCTAACTCATGCCAAATAAACAATAACAGACTTCCGTTCAGTCGTTAAAATCCTGAAAAATCGATAATATCGAATTGACCCAGCAATTAAGTGTATCGATTTTCACAGATTCCGTTATCAATCGATAAAAATCACTTGGAGGTTACCGATTTTTATCGATTGCCTACTCCGAGTCCTTCAGGTATGCATCAAGTGACTATCTGAACTGTACAGAATGGACTCCTTGAGGAACTCAGAGGTCTGCAACATGCTTCAACGAGTTTAAATTCCAAGTGACTGGGTAAAATTTTGTTTCAGTAAAAATGATAATGCATGTTCAGTGAGTAATTTTAATTTATCCAGTTGATCATAGTTTTGTATTTCCTCTAATTTTTTTATTTTTCTTTTTTCTTTAATCCTTTCATTATTTTGCATCATTATCAGTTTTTCAGCTTTCTAGGAGACATTAACTTTCACAGCCACTCTGTAAATCCAAGGTTTAATATTGTGTTATGTATGTAGGAACTAACAGTGAGCTAAGGAAAAATCTTTCTTTTAAAATCAATTCATGATGACCGGAAGTGACAGATTGAAGTTACCTTAAATGTTCTAACTACTTTTAGCGCATAATAAGCCCCCTCTATCCCAAACACAGTGGCTAACGAACATTGCTTAAAGAGCTGGTGTTTTGAACAAAAACAAAACAATGGCAACTTGTTCAACAAATCGTTTTTGCGATGTTTCTGAGAAGAATACAAGCTATTCAATGGTAGGAAAGAACTGACCACAAAATACGATGAATATTTGAAGAGCAAGAATTACAGATGTACAGACACTATAGTTGTTTCTTTGTGGCAAACAGCAACCTACTGCTCGTTGTGCCTGTCGTGAATAGAATTTTCTTAAACAATGGTGCCAGAATCAATGCTTATTCGCATAGGATCTACAGTGTCTTCGCGCCGTTCTCAAATTTTTGTACGAAAACAATCATATGCGTAACACTACTCGCGTTCTTTTCTAACAATCGAACTCGTAATATAACTGTTAACCTCCAGAGAATGACCAGTTTGGTGATATTACACCGGCCGATGTCCTTACCCCGCCAGCGCAGTGCTTGAAGATAGCATCAGAACCACTAAGAGATCACAAAAGCCTTTGCGATGTTCGATCTCTCGTTCAGAACATGGCGACGTTTTGAAAGCCAAGTATGCCCACCACAAAACCCCACAAATCTAGGTCTCCTTTAAAAGATGCACTCCAATTTTGCTGTTTAATGTTACAAATTTTGTTTATTTGAAGCAAAGGCGAAGGCGTTTTGAGTCCGAAATCGACTCAGAAAATCAAAGCATTTGAGGTAAGCCCTCGATCGACGACAGCCCGGAAGTTGTTATTTTAATTCTTACCTCAGCTAAGAGTTTTTTCTTGCTCGATATCCCAGACGATTTATGTACGAAGAAGCAAGCAGCGAAATTTCATTGAAGAGAAGCTCGTCTTGCAACGACGCGAAACATAATGTTTCGCGTCACCAAGTGAGTACAAAGCCACATTTACTCCTTTCTTGATGGTTCTCACTCTTTTCTAAACAAACAGTTTTCCCGTTATTGTCACTGTTTCGTGACTTAAAAGATCACTAAGAAAGAAAGCTTCTTGCCCCGGCTGTATGATTGCAAAACAGGTTCAAGGGATCAATACATCCTTGACTGAATTCGACCACGGCCTTCCAGAAATCTTGTAGTGTATGTTCATCTAAGAAAGACAATAAATGTTCACGATACCTAATATTACAAATCTTCTTCTGACAAAGTGCGTCGATTGCCCCTGAAATACGTTGAAAATGAAACCAAAAGAGATCGGAAGGAAACAATTCGATAGAAAGGGAAATTTCCCGAGTTTGTGTTTCATTTCGCATACTTTATGAGGAAGAACAATATCTGCTTACTTGACACAAAACAAACTAGAGATGAATTCCAAGAAAACCATCCTATGATTTTCCCGTCATTTTGCCTTTTTCCTGAGCACTGACACAGCTGTCCTACCTTTGAGAACTAAAACTTGTAATAAACGATCGAGTAAAGTTTCTAAAAACGAATACGGAAATCAGGGGACTGTTTCAGGCAGGAACGTTGTGTCAGTATATCATGAATGGATGAACAAACAGTTTTACAATTCAAATCTAGAAAACCATTCAGACGGTAGTAAAATTATTTTCAAGAATATTAGTCTTCCGTCATAGAATCTATAATCCGGAATATCTGTGGAATCATTTCTTTGACTGCACTCATGCTCAAAACCCGGCCTGCCATTCCCGGGGGGGGGGGGGGGTGGGGGTGGGGGCTGCCATTAACCATCAATTTGTTACAGCAGGCTGAAAATTTGCCCAAACAGAATTTCGAGCAGAATAAGCGATTTTCCAATTCAAGACAAACCATTGCCGGCATCAGAATAAATTTATGATCATGATTAGTCCAAGCTTAAAATGGACCATGCGAGGAGAGGGGGGCGGGGGGTGGAGGGTGACACTATTTTTAATCTTTTTTAAAAAGCTTAAAGACCTTAAAGACGTGTCTTCGCATCAATTTGTGAATATATTTGTGCCTTGAAACTGCTTCTGTCGGCCGTCGTCGCAGATTGCAACAGTAGACATGGAATGAAATTTTTAAAAAAGAAGAATTGGGCAAACTTTTTCAAGTTTTTATATGCTTGCAAAAATCACCAAAACAATATTGTTATAGTTAGATGAAATTTAAAGGTTGCTCATTCAAAACTTTACAGGAACTAATCAAAAACAGCAATCCTCCTGAAAAAGCCCCTTTAAACAGACGAACTACCTAAGAGTAAATAGTTAAGTTTGTACACTAAAAAAGCTTAGTGTCGAGCGGTGTTTCGATTCGTGACGAGTAGTTACCGTACACATCAGTCAATTGACATCCCCCCCCCTGCTCTCCCAACCTTGGGGTACAGGCGGAATTTACCTCGGCCTCGGCCAAAACCGGCATTTCAAGCACATTCAACTATGCAATTGCCTACTAACACGTGAGAACCCAGACTGAGTTTCGGATTGAGGTGGCTTTGGGACTGAATTTAAGCGATAAATGAAGCAGCGGTTCCAATGAACAGATACCAAGAAAGAGGAAAAAATAGGGCTTGTCGGTGTTTACTTGTAGGTAGAAAAGTATTTCTTGTAATGAATCATAAAAGTGTACCCGACAAAAAAACCGAAATATATCTGTAACATTGTCAATTTTAATTGTTTAAGTTTTAAAAAACCACAAACAAGCCTTGTTAATAACTGGCCTATTTGTTTCAAAACATTACCTTTTCATTTTTATCTAACTCAGATTCTGTAAATACTAAAACATTTATCCCCCGTCGGGGTCGACGTTGCTTAGGCCTGGCCGATTGTGCTCGTAAAATGATGGAAAGTTGCTTACCACAGGCACGGGGCGAGAGCCATTATCATTTTTCTGTAATTGATCGAAATGTACATTAATTTTTTTTCTCTTCCGGCTTACCTTTTATAGGTTGGTAAACACTCAGAAATTCGCATAACTTAAAGTTTTCTATGAAACAGTTGATTTTATTTCGTGCTTGATATGTGGTCTTAACCAATATTTTGTTCAAAAATTGCTCAGAAAGGCAAAAGTTGATCAAAAGTTGCCGAACGCAATTGGGACAGGCTAACGGTGCCTAGCGCTAGGAATATACTACTTTTATATCCACCACTATTCTGTGACCTCTCATTCGGGGGATAGTTGTAAACAATACAAACAAACAAAGAAACGAACGAACGAAGGTTTAAAAAAACTGAAAGTTTCGATAGAATATGCATGAAATGTTGTTTCGACTATGCGATCCTTAACTTATTTACTTAGTTTATTAACTTAAACGTAACTTGAACTTAGTTTATTCGTTCTGTTTAATTCCATAGAAACCCTCTTTCACAATTTGAACTATGGTTATATCCGTAACTGGCTATACTATATCACTTCAATCAACACCAGAAACAAATCTTCCTCTCCTATAATTTTACTTATGTGTTTATACTTTGACCTTCATTAAACTTGGCAAAGTTTAAAGTGCCTTTTGTCAATACGCAGAGTAATTACATAAAATAAATTACAATAATGAGCTGTGGTTAACCAGTTCTAGCAGGTATTATTTAACGGTGTGGTCATTTCAAATGCTTAGACGATTCTTTCACGGTTTACTGAAGAGAAATTATGTTCTCTTAATTTAGCACATACTAGATAATATGATGTAGGGTCAATGACAGCACATGTCACTGGAATGTCCAAGTGTTGATATATTTAAAGGATGATTATGTCAGATTACTAAAACGGAAGTGCTGGTTTCAGTTTCCATGTTTTTAAAGCACAGGGAGAAAGGTGGAATAAGATCAAGGCTTGACTCGGTAAGGAAATCAGTTTATTTTTCAACTGAATTAGTGGGTTTTTTTTTTCACTGGTGCAAGGCTAATAAGTGAAATCGTGGCTCAGTAAAGCAACTCATAAAATTTGATTCAGAGGAAAAGATGTTTTATGAAGTTACCGAAGACAAGCACTAATCATAGTGTACCATGCTTTGGCTCAGTAGGACAACCATGACAATTAAAGGTATGACGAATGTGCTATGATCGATACAGAACCCATCAATTAAAATTTTCTAAGTTTAAATTGAATAATCGATTTAAAGTCGAGTTTCTATTTTCAAGCCATTAAAAATTCAACCGCATGTGGAGTTTGTTTTGTATACGGGAGCTGTAGCGGATTCTTATTTTGATGGATTTGTTACTCGCTGTCGTGACTTTTCGACAATTTACACTTGTATTGAAGCTAGCGGAAACTGCCGACATCTTTTGTATCAGGTTCAATACGACAAATTTATCATCTTACTGACAGTATTCACCTTTAGGACAGCACTACTGGCTGGCTAACGGGACGTCAGTGGACACAAAACGATAGGAATAATAAGGTTTGCTAAGGTCCGGGGGGGGAGTGACGGCTCCTACTTCAAAGGGTTCGGAATGTTGTCAAGGTGTGGGTACATGAATCAAATCAAATAACTGTAGTATTTCTTTTTTGTGATAAAGACGGTATCTGTGTATGTGTTTCTTCCTCTTTCGTTTTATATTCTTTTGTTCAGTCTTCTGCTTTCTATATTTCCTCTCCTATAGCACGTAACATCAAGACCAAGAGCCATAATGGTACCATTATGGCTCTTGTTAAGACTTTTATTGAACTGTTCCTAATTAATTCAGTCGTCGAATAGGGCAAATGTTATGACAAAAACATCAGTGTGTTAAAGTGCGCATTTCAATCTGCTGGGAGATGTAAAAGCAGTTTGTTTGGTTCTCTCCACATTGCTTGTCTTCAACATCGAACTTTGTCAACTTTCCGATCCAACATTCTGTAAATAAAACTGTTTTATTTGCCATGTCTGGGTGTTGGTAATGATAATTCCCATAGTTTAAAATTTGACATATCTAAGCATAAATAAACATGCCTCGTGCATTTGCTGGTTTTCTTTACATAATAATTCGATGAATGAATGAATGCATTCAAGTAAATTTAGTGTAAAGTAACCCAAAGGGCAACGAATAGCCTGAGTATCAGCCCCCCAGGGGAACATACCGTGGGGTACTAAAGAACGTTTTATGCGGGACAAGAGCCCATTATGGGCCCCTGACGGGGAGGCTTCGCTAAAATCATTTTTGACAGCAAAGGTAGCCCTTCGCATACCTTTTATTAACAAATGGTACCCACATACTAGTTTAGAACGCTGTAATTGCACAGTCTTTAAAATAACTCTACAGCCATAAAATGCATCTGTTAGACCTAAATGTACAGTCTCTAAAATAAATCTACAGCCATAAATAGGTCCTTTCACAGACCGCAATGACAGATTGTTCTACCCTTTTCTATCCTTCAATCACTGAAATCCCTACCCTTTCTTATAAAAAGATATCTCTTTCGGGCGGAGCCTCCCCGCAGTATAGGCCATTATGGGGAGCACCTCCCCCGGATTAAACCTTCCTCAGGGGTTAGAAGAGAGAAAAAACATCATAGCAGTGGCGGATCCAGGGGAGGTGCCGGGGGGGCTGCCCCCCTTATTTTTAGACTAAACTGAGGCGCCAAAGGGCCGAAAAAAGTTATTTTGGAGACCACCCCCACCTCTTATCTAAGGATCTGGATGACCGCCCCCCTGGATCCGGCACTGTTATAGAAAATAGTATACGAGACACGTAAGCGATGAGTCTACAATCAGATCAGTTAAACTCTTTGATACACAAGGATCCACAAGCTTATCAGGTCATGGCATGTGCCATTATTATGTATATTTTCCTTAATTTTCAAAAGTCTTTTATTGAAAAAACAGACAAAGATTAGAAAAAAAAAACGAAAACATTATGTACCTAGCACCCCCCTGAATTAAGTTTGGACACTATTTCTGAAGGCAACCCGAATAAAATTTGTTTCATCTTCTCCAAATTTTGCCCATATGATAGTTTTAAGCTGTTGTGGTAAGCCTTAGTGTCATGATCATTGCCTAAAATTACGTGACCACTTACAATCAAGGACGCTCAACTTGGGTCACATACACTGCTCTGATAACTGCCTTTCTCCTTTCAATGTTGTTTTGTAATGGTGTTTTGGTGGAATTGTCCAATCATTGAACAGAATGATTGAAGGGGAGAGGAAAAAGGACGTCGAGCACAACATGTAAGCGTTATTCCTTCAATAGCATGACCCAAGTTCTAATGTCATGAATTGTGGCTAGTCATGCTCAGACCATAGAAAAGTCACTATCATTGGTGAAGTAAGCTTGGGCAATTAATAGCACTTTGAAAAAGTTATCTCTGATATTTTTCAATTAAGAATTTTGTTGAACATTTAAGAAGCTGCATCACACACGAGATGGAGTGAATTACCGAATTATTCGGTTCCATGTGTAACCCTGATGTCTACCGGTTGCCCCTTGTTCCCCACCCTACCTCTAATCTCAGTGTTTCGGGATATTACAAGGGATGAAGACGAAGCACTCTGTCTCGTGATCGGAACATGTACGTTCAAGCTGAGTTTATCCTTTTTACTTCATTTTCAGGCCAAAATATGACGCTTTTCACATTGACTTGACAAGTACACAGTAAAGGTCGTCTTGTAATCTGGGTGTACCAACTGCCTTCTCGACCAACCCCTTCCTTGATCACAGAGGTGGAGATCCTGACAACGGACGTCGGTCGGCCAAGCCTAACTAAGGTACGATTGAAATACGTTCATCTCGCCACCAGAACGTCTCACCACAAACAAAATCGCCACCGAAAAGTCGATTCGTCGTTTCTTCGAACATTTCATGCAGCACCGAACCTATTATTAGTAATAGGAAATGGGAAGTTACTATGTCAATTAAGGTCTACCTATTTAACCGCGATTTGTACTGTTTGGGTCGATTTCATATTTGGCTAAGCTTGGCTTGAAGAAGAACTGAAAGGGATAAAAGTGGCATTGAATGGAAACTGATCATGTGGATTTGCTTTTGTTTCAGCTATAATCCTTAGACTGAAGTATGTCAATTGTAACTGAGTTGGTGTGGTGAGTCGAATTCGTTGGTCGCGAGGTGACGGGATTCGGATTAAGCTGAATGAAAACTTGAATTGAAAAATTATCAAATCTCCTCAACTTCATTGCCACAAAATTAAAACCCATAACAGTCTTTGATCATTTCACCATAAACTAATGTTGCCATTCAGTATAGAAACGACTTTTCTACACTTAGGGAGATGTCGAAACCATGGAAAAAAAGAAACAGGCGACTCCTTATTCATTTTCGATCTCGACCCCAAAATGATCCTTATATAGGATCCTAACCGGACTCAATAAATCTGTTTATCTAAGAAAATTACGATTTCCTGAGGTTTTTAAATTCATCGAAATTTTCCTATCTCTAACTTTTTAACTTCTAGATCGTGAACATACCTTGTAAATCTCTTTTAAAACTTTTGGCTGAAGTTTTGATTTCATCATACTGTTAGTAGCCGAGTCGAGAACGAGGAATGGGAAACGCGCAAGTGGCCTATCCATTTGAAAATGGTGAGTCTAACCGTATCATCAGAGGCGTTTTCAGATTTTATTCAAGACGAGGAATATTACGAGGACGAGATTTTCTCAATATTTAGTAGTGTGCGATGAGCAAGCGTGAACCAGCAGGCTGCCACACAGCAGTTTTTAGTTTCGCGTTGCGTGACGACATTAAAAAACGGCTGTGTAGCAGATTACATCTTGGCTGGTAAACGTGATAACCGTCATGATTGTACTACGGGTCAGTTTAAAAGAGAATCAGCTGAAGAATGTCCTAGTGGCGAAAACAAGTTATCAGATGTTAGAAGCTTTATCATTTTGCGATTGCAGGAGGGCTTACCCTCCTTCAATAAAAATAACCTTGCTAACTTTTCTGGTGAAAAAACAAACAAACAAACAAACCGTGAACAGAAACAACAAAAAAAAAAGAACCATATATACGGCGAAACTTTCCTGGATGTCTGGTTTTTGAGAATACGCATAAAAACTTTATTCAGTTAAACAACGTCGTCCTCGTAGTCGTTCTCGTGTTAGAAGGGAAGTTTTCTCTGTTATGATAACGTATTCTTTCCATGAACTTTTTTTCATTTATATTTTTACTCAAATGGACTTAAGTCATGAAGCTGAGAACTTTTGATTAAGTTTGTTTGTGTAAGAAAAAATCTGATTAAATTGGAGGATTGTGGCCTAATTCTTTGCGCGTGGTCAGTTCGTTTTAAGTCACGCCAGCAGGTGAAACTAAGCATTTCTTTAGAGTAAAATGGACGAACGTCAAAAATCCAAGTGTATTATTGGGAACTAATTTTAACAAAGGAAAAGCAAAACCATTGATATTTTAGTCCAGTGACACCTATTCTCTAACATGATCTAGATATGATCACATCATTAGCCAGAAAACGTAGCACCACGTATATGGCCAGTTGCCGATAAATTTAATAGGCTTTTACTGCGTTTGGGTCTGTGATAACTAGATCCTGTGCTGTTTTATGTATGATAGTCTGCTGGCAGCTCCCTCAACAAAATGAGAGGTGTATATATATATACCTCATGGCTTTCAGGGGCTTCTTTCTCCTCAACCCGGCCTACTGCAACCTCCCTCTAGCCTACTCACACATGGTCACGTAAAAGCTGTCATCGGTAACAAAATTGTTTTACACTTCCGGTTTTTCCAAATAGGGTCTAAACTTACTGTTATCTGATTTTCGTACGGAAAGGTATCGAAAACGCCGTCCGTATTTTCTTAGCGCTCTGTCACCCCGCACCCCCTCCCTGTTAGCTGTTAGTGACGTAATGGCTAAGTAACCGCGTGTGTTGCAGAAAAACTTTCGTAAGTTCAAGGGATCAGCGATGACTTGGCTCCATTTCAATCAAATTTGAAGAGATTTTTACCGAGACCAGAGCCAAAAAAACATGTCTCATAAATGGCAAGATGATTCGACTCGACATAATGCCCAAGCCAACTCAGATTATTCTGAAGTGTCGGACGTGCATTCATCTTTGACAGGATTTAGTGTTGGAGGTGGCGTGCAACAACATGCAATTGCCAGCCCTCGGACGTCCAAGAAACGCAGTTTTCTGCAGTCGTTTAACAAGGGGCCACAGAGGAAAGGAACGATTATCACGAGGCCGTTAAATCACGAAGCAATGCCGGAGGAGTCGTTCGAGGTAAGGGTCATTGAGGCCTACACACCGCTGACAATGTTAGAGTTAGAGAGCTCCAATTCTCTAATTACATTTTGAGATTCATAAATGTGACGTTTCGCCTAAAATTTAGTTAGGGTGTAAAGCAATTCGTAGATCTTGTCTGATACGAAGATTTTTTATTTTTGCGTGGCATTGTAATTAAGTATACCTTTCGATCTGTTTGCATGCAACTGCTCACTTTTGGGTCAGGTTTGAGTCGGCGATTAAACGGGTTTAGGTTTTTATGTCTTCATCAATCATCCCGTATTCGAAACTTTTATAATCATTAATATTTACTCCTTTTTATCAACGTTTATGTGTTCATCAGAACAAAGCAGTTTTTTTTCCTTTAATAACTGCGTAAAAAGCGCCACTCATTGAGTAACTTTTGCCGACATTCACCCAGTGTTGCAGCTTAATTGAATGACAAAAGACTGAGTTGTTTCAAGAAAAAATAGACAATAAGTGCCTTGCAAAATGTTTCATCTTTCTAAAAAAGTTCAAATCGAATCAAGCCTTGCTTCAAGATGTTTTGCTTTGTTACAGATGAATTTTAATGACCTCATTTGGAATTCCTCCAAAAATCAAATGAGCCATTACTGTATATGATTTGGCATATTGCTCTGTTGTCTACATACAATTGTATTTGGCCAAAAAGTTGCAATATTCTTTACATGAATGGCAAAAATTCATTGCAGTCATTGAACTTCTCTGACTGTTTGCGGCAAATGATCCAGAGGCCTTCTATCCACATAGGAAGAAAAACACATAAATGTTGTGTTATTTATCAGCTGATTTGATGGGCATTGTTGGCCTAGTAACACAGTACCCTATTATATTCTACTCAAATATACTTTTTACAGGAGGCTAAGGAAGGTGATGCTGAGAGAATAAGGATCATGAAAATGGTGAAGGTAAGGTATTTTTCAAGGTCATACCAGAAATTTGTTTTTTTTGTATCATCTTGAAAGCTGTTGCTAGAATTAGTTGTTTTTTTACAAAGCAAAGAAACCTTTTAACTGAAGGTTTGACATATTTTATGACATCAAACAGCAAAAATTAAAATTAAATTTCACTATATAGTGACAGTGACTTTTTTGGATATTTATTGTTTTAAAATCTTAAGATCACTCTAGTTTTGTTTCAGTTGGTAAAAAGGCAAAATGAAATCTATGACCATTTAAGAGATTGTATTTAAGCTGAAATTCAGCCAAGAAGAAAAACTTTTAAACCTAAAGGAGAAGAATCAAACCTTAGCAAGGAACAGAAACTAGAGACCTTTCTGTCTTTTAAACTCGTTAAGTTTAATTTTCTTCTTACATTTTCAAGGATGGACTGTTGTCTGTTGAAGAGGCTATGGAACAAGCCAAAACTCTAGGAGTAATGGCTTCTGCTGAGCCTGTGGGTGATGAAAACAGTGAAGAAAAAATCTTTAACTTTGGAGTTTATAAATATGGCAGAGACAAAACAAGCCTTTCTAGAAGAATTTTACAGGTACATCTTTCAAACGTAACACCAACACACATACAAGTAGGGTGAATTTGACTGAAAAATTATTGAATTCCTGATTTTGGCTCTTCCACATTGAATCCTAAATCCAAAACAAATTTTGGGCTGGGGTTTGTTACTTTAAGTCCATGTGGACAATAAGGATTACTGTTTGTTAAAATCTGTTTTTGGAGTTATTTTTTAATTAAATGCCCCCATATTCACCACACTTCTCTCTAAAATATTTGTCTTGTAAATTGGAAGTAGTGGAAATTAGAATTTGAATACGAGATACGAAATGAAATTATGCAAATTTTCATATGCAGGTTTTAAAAGTGGGTTTCTAATGTTTTTTTGTATTCCTTAAAAAAAGAATAAAACTAAATTTCACAGAATTTGTTTCCTTTTAGTTTGACTTTCAGGAGAAAGTTCTCTGCATAATCCAAAAAGGGAACAGAAACAAAAAGTTTGCATTTACAGACCTGCGAGGTTTTGACAGTGAGGTAAGTCTTGGCCTGTGAATAGAGTCCTCTTGTGTGGTAGTTACACAGACATGTCGCTTCGCAAGAGGTACAGTTTTGATTTTGAGCTATTTTGGGGCAAAAGGGATGTGTGAGTGTCTGAGGCATGGAGGAGAGGGGGTGAAGTACAGTTGGATTTGCAACATTGTACACATCACATTAAAATGGAGGATGTCCCCTATCTTTCTAGTTTTTTTCAGTTGACTTTTAGTAAACATAACTATAAAGGTTACCTTTTTATGGTGTCTCTTGATTAACAGGCAAGCTCTTCATCTGTTTCAATATCCCTTACATTTACATGAGAAAAACCAAGAAATCTGGTTGGAAGATCAAAATGGTTTGCACCATTTCATTTGGGAAGCCTCAGAAAATATGGGTTGTGATTTTGAGGCAATGAAAAATTTCTACTCTTTGAAGCCTGTCGATTTGGATATACTTTGTAGTGGGTTGTTCTTTCACCACATCAACATGTATAGTTTTATGTTTGTGCGCAAGATTTCCACCTGGGTGGTTTGTGTAAATAGTAAATACCTGGTATTTCACTACTGGACTGGTATAAATTTCTTAATTGGTTTGAATTTCAGGATGGTGTACGGTTTTACATTTACTTTGATAGCGACTATGAACTTGATGCTGACAGTGTGGAAGAGAAAAATAAGGTCAGCATTTTGGGACTTCATTTCACTTCTACCATACCTGTGGTGCACATGATTTGTCAATTTAAAAATCACCAGGTCATCCTTCTCGTCAGACAAAACAGAAAAGTTGTTGGATGTACATTATAATTTATTGACTCTTATTTTTTTTTATATCTGTGCAAATCTTTAGCAACAAAATATCTCTTGTGTTTGATTGCTCCAGTGTGTCTAACTGTAGTTAGGACTTCATTGGCATGAGTGCTTTTTAGTTGAATATTGTCTGATGACTGACAGTTATTTGTGGACCTGCCCTGTTGTGGCCATTGTTATCAATTCAAAAAATATTCCTTTTTTTGGTAAAATCCCAAAAAGTAAATTGATTGTGGCTTGGAATCTTTTTGTGAGAGAGACAGGAGAAAGGTTCTTATGCCTGGTAACGTCTTCATCTATTGATTGAAAGTGTAAAGTGACAAGTAAATTAGTAATCTTGCCAGAATAAATTTAGTCTTGGAGGGAGTGGGTTAATATTTGCCTGGAAGTAAAAACAATAACAATTGATATGTAATTCTCTTCTCTCTGATTTATGAATGTTACCAATAAACTTAAACTGCTTAGGTTTGGTTAGGTGGCATTAAATTAATATTGTAATGTGTTGCTGCTTAGCTAAAGAGCTTTTTTTATTTTTTTATAACAGATTTGTCATTTGCTGGAATCCATTGTACAGCAGAACCAAGGAGATGAACCAGATGGTAAGCCCATTTCTTTCCCCAGCAGTTCAAGATGGCTCATAATAATGATACTAATACTAATACTAATAACAATGATAATCATAAGTTATTATTAAAAAAAAAACAGTTTTATTGTCAATGTGCAGATTTTAGAAGTACTACACTTATAAAAATCCAAAAGAAGTCCCATTGGATGGGTAATATTGAAAATATTAATACTCATTAATAACAATAATATTAGTAATAATAACAACAACAATAATAGTACAGTTGACTCCTGATAACTCAAACCTTGTGGGTAAATAAAAAAGTTTGAGTTATTGGGGGTTAGAGTTAATGGGGAGTTCAAAGTACAATGTAGCCAGAAATAAGGAAATAATGAAGGGAAAGGAAAACAAGTATCATGTACACTTCTCTTCAAGGGCAGCAAGATAAATATTATTGATATTTTATAAAAGGAATTAAAGCAACAAAGCTTGAAAAATATACAGGGCCGGACACTTTATGTAAACTTGACTGACAAAAAAGAAGAGACAAGACTACAGGGTTTTGTCTTGAAATAAACACAATGCTTCAGACTGCAGTATGCTGGTTTTCTTTACCTGTCACATGCTTAAGACATGGTTGGAGTTATCAGGGGTAAAATTATATATAGAAATGATCTTAAGGGGAACAAAAATTACTTTGAGTTGTTGGGAGGTTAGAGTTATAAAGGGTACAAGTTACAGGGTAAAATTACAGTAAATGTATAAAGGAAATTTAGGGGAAATCGATTTCGGTTTGAGTTAGCACGACGTTCGAGTTACATGTAGGGAGGCTTTCAGATATTGGGAGTCGACTGTATTAAAAAATAATGATAATAACTATAATAATAACAACTAAGAGGTTGCTAATGGTAACCTTATCTTGGTTGATTCCATGTTTAAGGAGAATTTGTTGCACCATCACTTGACACTGCGAGGATCATCAAAGAAGGGCAAATTGAGAAGAAAGGCCATAGTGCAGCATTTATGATGTGGCCAAGGTAATTGTGATAGTTAAAAGGTTGTTAAAAGTACAGGGCTGACTGTCATTATGGTTTTAAGTAGCTTGTCTCTCAGGGAAAGTAGCTGGTCATTTATCCTACAGGGCCCAGTTGTTCAAAATGTGGATAACGCTATCCACAGGGTAAATCACTATCCAGCAGATAATGCAATCAGTTTTTGTAATACTTGTCCACTGGATAGTGATTTATCTGGTGGATTGCGCTATCCAACTTTTCAACTACCTGGGCCAGATCTGTCTGTGTTTGTTATGTTTGACTCATTTTCAAACTTGGAGTATCAGTGGCTGATTTTACTTAGCAGGTTAAAAAGCGGATTGCTGGCTTCTGAAAGATCAACAGTTTCAGTGTCCTTTTAAACAATATAGTCCTCAAGATAATGTGGTCATTGCCAGTTTTGCTTTGGTCTATCTCCAGGTTCCACTGGCTTCAGTACTTCTCTATGTTCAGGGTTGTCATTAGCCCTCTCAACTAAAGGCTCTGGTCTTGGTTTGGCTTCCTCAGCAATTTCCTACATTTATGAAGATCTCCTATCTCCAGTCTGCATGATCTGATTCTGTTCCTTGGTCTCTGATCTTCTGGTCATTCTTCATCAGTGTGTTGGCAAGTTTAAACTGAGTTTCTTGGTGCACATCTCTTCCATCAGCTATTCTCTTTGTACACTGTAGCTATGCTTAACCCATCCACCCGGGTTACAATCTAGAACGCTGGCTCAAAAGCTGTTTACCTTTTGTTTGTTTTCTTTCTTTTCATTAGTACATGATCTCCAATGAGGAAGGTGTGCTCCTGTTCTTATCTTGAGCATTCCATGAGATCTTTTGGTTGTTTGTATTCTGCGTCTTGCTTGGTTCTTACTTGTTTGTTCATGAGTGCTTCGTAAGGGGTTACTCCTGTTGCTCGGTGTGGGGTGGAACGATAGCCTGCCAACATTTCTTGGGTAGCAATGTTGCTGTTTTGTCCTTGAAGATGGATGATCTGCTCAGTCTTATTTACCAAACTTCTTGAAACTTTCAGCTTCTCCACTGGTACGTGCATGTTCCAGGGTGACACAGTGGTGATGGAATCCCTCTATAATGGCAATCTCAGCAAATTTGTTTGAGTCAAAAGGAGGTCCATTGTCATTTTCTAGCTGGAGCTGTAGTGTTCCATGTGTTGCAAACATGGTTTTGAGCTTCTCCATTGTAGGTTGTGCTGCTGTTGAATGTGTTTTTGCTACTTCTGGGTATCTTTCTTGTTTGTCTACAGCTACCAGGTTGTAGCATACATCAGGATAAGGTCCCTAAAAGTCTACAGCTTTGAAGTTCCATGCTTTTTTTCTTTCTCTGGCTGTGAACTCAATCGCCTCTAACAGGTAACTTGCTTTG
Organism: Porites divaricata; assembly: GCA_038088405.1. Lineage (NCBI taxonomy): Eukaryota > Metazoa > Cnidaria > Anthozoa > Scleractinia > Poritidae > Porites > Porites divaricata. The sequence continues at coordinate 4,676,821 of JBBMOI010000018.1, forward strand.
CAGGGTGTTCAGCTTTGTCTTGCTCTTTGTTAATGTAGGTTTGTGGTTGCACTGTTTGTCAGTCCTTTAAATTGATGCTCATCCTGACAAAATCTCAGCTCCACTGTTAGGTTCCACCTTAACAGCTACGTCTTCTATCTTTATGGTAACAGGTTTTCCCTGATCTCCTGTTTTATTTGCCCTGACTTGCTTCAGATGCCTCACTGCCTGAGAGAAAAATCATCATCAGAGCTTGTAGGGTTGTGGGAAGCTGTCTCTACGCAGTTTTCTTCACTTGCTTCAGCCATTCTCTATTCTTTGGCTGCTTCTGATCTGACTTAAGGTGTTTGTCTTTACTCGCAGCTCTACACATGACTGCAAATTCACCAGTCGGATTTCAGAGACTTTTGTTAAGTCACTCTATTTCTTTCCCGCTGTTATTCGTAAAAAAGCAAAATTCTCCCTCCATTTCCTCCAGCCATTCTTCCAATGCGTTTCTTGTCATCAGTTGGTCATCCCTCTGGTAAAAATGGTTTTGCTTTTACGTTTTTGTTCTCTTTGATAATTCTAACAAGTTCTGTGGCCACCACCACTTCATTCTGCTCTGTGTCTGGCATCGCTGTCTGTAAGTTTTCGCTCTGGTTATCATTGAAGTATTGCGGCATTTTGCAGAGTTATTGTCTCCCTTTCATTCGTCACTTTATCTCACTGGTGGTGCTTTATCCTTCTCACCAATAATATGTCCAAATGCAAACATTAAAATGCTGTCAGATGCTGTGTCAAAACTGCTATAATGGTAGAAAACAGAAAACTACAAGTGATGGCGTGATCATGTGTCTTGGTGCATGTGCAAGGTGAAAATCCAGAGTGGAGTGAACATTACAGCTTTAAGGGTTTAATCAAGGGAGTACTCCCTCCCTGGGGATGTATATTATGGTTGCAAAAGGCTAGAATAAACTATCTTGTCTAATAATGTTTCCTCTCCTACCTATAATTATTTTAAGAGGCAGATTTCTAAATTATTTTTTGCTAAATGTCACTTATATTTCTGTCACAGGTGCACAGGTAGTCCTACAGGTAGTGTAGATGTTGGAAAAAATATGTTATGTAGGAAAATAGACTAAATCAAAATGAAATTTATGAATTGACTTACTATGTTTTATCAGACGTTGGTTAAGAGTCCAGCAGGGGGAACTGTCATATTTCAAACTTGGAGAAGAAAATCAGGTAAAGATTAGTGTGATTTCCCTCGATATCTGTCAGCCACCTCAAGGCTGTGCTCTAGGGAAAATTGAAGGGAGCCCAGTGCTCTGAAACTGTAAAATATAGGGTGCCCATCATATGACTTGTATGAAAAATCTGAGATTTTCTAGTCACCCAAGGGCAAAAGTTAGGCACCATGGGCCACTGGGCTCTGCTAGAGCACAGCCCTGCACCTACAGTATCGGTAAAATGTTGACCAACAGTTCACAAACAAATGACCAATGCCTATTAAGGATACTGGATGTACAGTATCATTTTCACCAGCTTTAGGTAATTTTAAGTCCAAATGGTAATCTGATGAATAACGAATTCCTTTACTAACTATATAAGTGCGCGAGTAAATGTACTGTGGTGATTGAGCTTTGAACTAAAAAACAGTCAAATAATACAATATTGAAACTTCCATTTCAGTTTAATTGATAGCTTAAAATGATGTTTAAGAAAGTTACTAAAGATTCTCTGTCTTTGTTGCAGACAGCACTAAACATTGTCAAACTTGGACCTGGCTTAGCTGAAGTGAAAAGCATAGATTATAATTCTTTTGTTATTATCACAAGCAAAAAGGAATACAGGTACAGTAAATATGATGTCTGAAAATCTTTTGGTGCAATATTTAGCGGTCATTTCTCCGCAATTCATAAAATTATAACATAAGACTCTGCAGTGGAATGGCTTCCAACAGCTGAAATGGACAATGTGCCATCAGTATTATACTCAATTAAAAGTATGAATCACCAATGTTAAGACCTAATGGATTTGTGGGCATAAGTAGTTTATTAGCTTTGGAAGTTCAGTGTTCCCTCTAGAAAAGGTAAGTTGTCACAAGCATCCTGGGCTGGGTTGTTCAAAGCTGGTTTAAGATAACCCTGGTTAGTAAGGAATTTGAGAGCTTAAAAGGCAAATTCAGTTTAATTCTTTTTGCCTACAATTTGATGATTCGATACTCTGAAGAGAATAGAGAAAATTATCCACAAGAGTGCTTTTGATAAACGTGGGTTAAAATTTAACCCCAGGTTAGCGCTAACAGGCGTTCCAACAGCTGGGTCCTGGGTGGCAAGATCTAAAGGGCCTCAAGTGTTCTTGGTGACAAGTTTACCTTTAATGACAAGTGTGTTTCCTGCTCATTATTTAGATAAATTACTTTTACAATAAATAACCATGTTGTCCAACATAACCAACATTAATTTTGTGAATGTGGAAAAAGTTCAAGGAATGTTTTCACCAACCTGCTCATAAACACAATCCCCCTGGAGTAGGTTTTTTTATATAGTGAATGAGAATATACCCACTGGCCAACCACTTACAAATGAAGTAGTTGTATTTGACCCTTTCAAGTTGTCCATCATACCCGTCTTTTTCTTGTAATACCCTCTGTTTGCAAAATCATAAACATTGTTTCCAGTTTCTCTGGTGGTGACTGTTACCCAGGAAAATTTGATCCATCTTCAAAAACGGGAACATTACTGTCTGACAACTAGAGCTCATATCACTCAGTAGTTTGTGACATTTTTGTGCTAATAGCTTTCAATTTATAATTTGTCAAGTTAAGAACTCAAACTATCTTTGGAACATTTTATTTTTATGAAATTCTAGTGAATGCTTATTTCACGCGTCCTAATTTTTTTCAGCTTTCGTGTCTTAAATTTGAACAATGCTGGTGATAACGCAGTGGAAAAGGAAAGGGATGCATGGATTGAGGTTGATAGAATGATTTCTTGTCATTTACCATGTTTTAAATGTATTTGTGAAATTGTCTTTTATTTAATATCATGTTTTTTAATGATTTGAATCGGGATATAAGATTGGGATTTGCAGTGATTCCCTTTTTTCCTTTGGACTTGTCTTCTCTTTAGGCCATAACCGAGGCATCCCAGCTTAATTTCCGCAAGTCAAGAGTAGTTTCACTGCGTGATGAACAAGGTATATACCATTGAAAAATAACTTTGAATTCGTAATTGTATATACAAGGTCTAAATGTTCAAGGTCAATTGTGTCTTGCACTCCTAGGAAAACTTTCCATTGTGCTGACTTAAAATTCCCAAAAATTCTGAAGAATTGTACATGTAGGTAAAAAATGGGTGTAAGATTCCTAGCAACTCCCAGAAAGTCCAAGGTGAAAAAAGGGCTAAGATTTCTTACAATTCCCAGAAATTCCAAGATAAAAAAGGAATACAGCCAACATGAATAGAGCCAACAGCAAGAAAACATTGATGCCACATGAAGTTCCCCAAGGACCTTGGGAGAAGTTGCCCATCAATTTCTTCGAATTCTGTAGTTTGGATTTAAACATCCTAGTGTTTTTAGGATGACAGAGTTGTACCATTTTCAAGTGCCACAAGCAGATTTTACCCTGCCTTGACTGTTATCAAAAGTGCCAAGACTGGTTTGAGGAATGTGAGTTCTTGCTAAATCTTTCAGCGGAGCAGAAGAAAGATCTGAAAATTCTCTTACAGAAGTTCCTACATTGGAAAAAGCCGAAGTCTTATATATGCTCTTGCAGCAGCAGCTAACTTTCGTTAACTTTTTTTTAAGGGGGAAGATGTTACATTATCACTTTTCATTGAATAACTTTCGTCAGGCCATCCATTAATAACAGCTTGCAAGAGACCAGATGTCATGTCATCTGCAGTTGGACATTGGAAATCTGCTATACTTGCTGTATCAGCAGGGATTTCTTCAGTAAGCATATGTACAGAGATGACATCTCCGTCTACCTTGCTTTAACTTACTAGCCGAGGTGAAACTCTGGAAAGTGCATTGGGCTATTATGTTCTCCTTCCCCTTCAGGTATTCAATGTCCACATCCATAGTGTGACAGTTGTAGCAGTAACCTCTGCAGGTTTGGTAAATTGGATGCCATAGACTTCTTCCATATCATGACTAACGACGGCTGAAGATTTTTGAACAGTCACTGTTTAGCCAAACAAGTAGTGATGAAATCTTTCAAGGGCAAAGACAACACTTAACAGCTCTCTCTCTATATATATTTGAATACTGTTGCTCTGTCTCAGTGAGGCTTCTTGATGCATAGACAACTGGTTTGCCTTCTTGAAACAAAACTGTGCCTAATCCTTTCTTGGATGCATCTGACTGGACGACACTTGTCTTTCACTGGTCAAAATATGCAAGTACAATGACAGGTAGACATCTATTCTGCACTCTCTGTAGATCTTCTTCGAGGTAAATGGGCAGCCCTCCCCAGACTGGGGAGGCATATTCTAAAACAGGTCTAATCTTACCATCGTTGGGTTAAAAATATTGAGGTGGCTCACTAAACCAAGATAGCTTTGAAGATCTTGAAGGTTTTGGGGTGTTCTTATTTCTGTGATAGCTTGTTCCTTCTGAGGATCTATCTTATACCTATGTGGAGTGAGATTACCACCAAAGAACGGACAGTTGAGTTTTGAAGACAAACTTCTCTTCACTGGAAGTGAGATAATTAGCTCTTTCTGTGTCCAACAGCAAGGTAATCGCAACTGCATCATGAGGGATTTCTGCATCGCCATGACACAGGATATCATCTGCAATACCAGTAGTACTGGGAAGACTTTTCAGGACTCTTTCAAGTCTTTCTTGAAACGCGTCACCTTCCACGGTTAACCCAAAAGGTAGGTGTAGCCAACGGTTCCTGCCCCATGGTGTGTTGAAGGTCATCAGCAATCTACTCTCCTTTTTCAGTGGAACATTGCAGAGTAAGTGGAGTAGGTTGAGGTACTTTGAGTTTGCTAGCTCTGGTAAGACATCATCAATCATTCTGTTGTACCACTGGTTGTGCTTAATAGCTTTATTTAGATCTTTAGGATCAAGGCAATGCTTTATTGCCATGATAAAGGTTTACAGGATCCAAGATTCTCAACTGGGCTGTCGGTTGTCCTAGCTTGCGATCTGTTCCAAAAGAGCATTTGCTTTGTTCAGAGGTAGAATGTTGCAGCTTGCACCTGTATCGACTTCACAGGAGTTCTGGAAAATCTGTGATGAGAGCTCTTTACTAAGCCAAAGAGTGCGAATGTGAGGATGATAAGAATCTTTACCATTACTATCTTCAAGTGATGTACGGTTGCAGTAACATACACTGGTGTATAGTCTTCGGCTGTGCTGTTTTGGTCTGAGGTTGCATTGATGGGCTGGGTTTGTAACTCATTAACATTCCCTCCTGTGCTTTTGGATTTGCAAACAGAACCATGATGTTCCTCTTTTCCACTCTTAAAACACTTTGCATCCTCTGCAGGGCATTGCAGATTTCTTGGAGGTGCAGTCTTTGATCCACAATTGAAACATGTTTCTCTCTTGGTGCCTTTTTGATTGTCTGATCCACCTCTTTCCTTCTGCTGTTTCTTTTGTTAAGGCCTAGCTCCTTGCTTCTTATGGAGTTGATGGACTGCTAATTCGGTAAGATCGCCTTTGACCTCTGGTCACATAATAACCAACCTGACCAGCTGTGTGTCTTAATTTTGAGCAATTGCTTATTGCCTCCTCTAAAATTAAAGCTGAACCCTTCTCAATGCATTTAAAGTAAGCCTCTCGGGAACGTAGATGGACGACCATTGTGTCTCGGAATAGTCTGTCACAGGCTCAGGAGGATATTCACACTGGTCACAAAGATCACTTGCTTTGTCAATTTACTCTGCAAGACATCATCACCTTTTTCCTTTGGTGAAAGTTAGCTGCTGCTGCAAGAACATTAGACTTCCACTTTGTCCAATCTAGGAACTTCTGTAAGAGAATTTTCGGATCTTTGCTTCTGCTCCGCTGAAAGATTTAGCAACTTTATGTGTCTTCTTCCGAATTTTCCAGCCCAAATTAAGACATAACTTTCTTTTATCTCTTTTGATTTTGATGCTAAAGGACCATTAAGCAAGAGCTCGCATTCCTCAACCCAGTCTTGGCACTTTTGATAACAGTCAGGGCAGCATAGAAAATCTGCTTGTGGCACTTCAAATGTGATAGCTCCATCATCCAACAAAAACAAGGATGTTTAAATCTAAACCACAGAATTCAACAAAAGTGGTGAAACAGTAATGGAATCTAACCTAAACTCTGACACATTTTAATGCATTGATTGAAAAGATTAAAGTGCCTTTATAAGTAAAGCTACTAAATTTACATAGATGAAACACACATTACTGTTCTAAACAAAAGATATGAAAATGGGGGTTATGTAACTGCAATACTCGTCACAAATCGTTGAAACAGAGGCCATTTGTCTTGAATTTTCTCCCAATTTCTTACATTCACTCTTCACACCTTTGTTCTCAATCAAATGTGCCCCTCTCCTTCCCCAATGTTGAGCCACGCGTATTTTGGAGCACTGAGATGACTGCAATCCCAAATGAACATTGGGGAGGGGAAAATCGCACAAGTGTTTCAAGATTTGTGACGAGTATTGTGGTTACATAACTCTAGTCTATTAGTAAATTCTAAGGAAAAAGGTTTTAAGATTCCTAACAATTCCCAGAAATTCCAAGGTTAAAAGGGTCTACGATTCCTGTCAATTCCCAGGAATTCCCAGAAATTCCCAGGAATTGGAAGGTTAAGAGGGTCTGCGATTCCCAGAAATTCCCAGAAATTCCCAAAAATTTCAAGGTTAGAAGGGTCTAAGATTTCTAACAATTCCCAGAAATTATCAGAAATTCCAAGGTTAAAAGGGTCTAAGATTTCTATCAGTTCCCAGAAATTCCCAGAAATTCAAAGGTAAAAAGAGTCTCAGATTCCTGTCAGTTCCCAGAAATTCCCAAAAATTCCAAGGTTAAAAGTGTCTACGATTCCTATCAATTCCCAGAAATTCCACGGTAATAAGGGTCTAAGATTTCTATTAATTCTCAGAAATTCCAAGGTAGAAAAGTGTGAGATTCGTATTGATTCCCAGAAATTCCAAGGTAAAAAGTGTCTAAGATTCCTAACAGTTCCCAGAAATTCCAAAGTAAAAAGAGTCTAAATTTTAGATTGCTAACACTTCCCAGGGATTCCCAGAAATTCCAAGGTAAAAAGGGTCTAAGATTCCAAACAATTCCCCGAACTTCCCAAAAATTGTAAGGTAAAAAGTGTCTAAGATTCCTATCAATTCCCAGAAATTCTCATAAGTTGCAGGGTTACAAGGGTCTAAGATTCCCAACAATTCCCAGAAATTCCAAGGTAAAAAGGCTCTAAGGTTTCTATCAGTTCCCAGAAATTCCAAGCTTAAAAGGGTCTAAGATTTCTATCAGTTCCCAGATATTCCCAGAAATTCCAAGGTAAAAGAGTCTAAAGATTCCTAATAATTCCCAGGAATTCCCTGAAATTCCAGGGTAAAAAGGGTCTAAGATTCCAAACAATTCCCAGAAATTCCCAAAAATTCTTAGGTAAAAAGGGTCTAAGATTTCTATCAGTTCTCAGAAATTCCCAGAAATTCCAAGGTAAAAAGAGTCTAAGATTCCCAACAATTCCCAGAAATTCCCAGAATTTCCAAGGTTAAAAGGGTCTACGATTTCTATCAGTTCCCAGAAATTCTAAGGTAAAAATAGTTTAAGATTCCTAACAATTCCCAGAAATACCCAAAAATCAAAGGTCAAAAGGGTCTACGATTCCTATCAATCCCCAGAAATTCTCAGAAGTTGCAGGGTTACAAGGGTCTAAGATTCTTAACAATTCCCAGGAATTCCCAGAAATTCCAAGGTAAAAAGAGTCCAAGATTCCTAACAATTCCCAGAAATTCCAAGGTTAAAAGGGTCTAAGATTTCCATCAGTTCCGATCCCATCAATTTCCCAGAAATTCCCAAAAATTTCAAAGTAAAAAGGGTCTAAGATTTGGACAATTCCCAGAAATTCTCAGAAATTCCAAGGTTAAAAGGGTCTAAGATTTCTATCAGTTCCCAGAAATTCCAAGGTAAAAAGAGTCTAAGATTCCTAACAATTCCCAGAAATTCCCAGAAATTCCAAGCTTAAAAGGGTCTAAGATTTCTATCAGTTCCCAGAAATTCCAAGGTAAAAAGAGTCTAAAGATTCCTAATAATTCCCAGGAATTCCCTGAAATTCCAGGGTAAAAAGGGTCTAAGATTCCAAACAATTTCCAGAAATTCCCAAAAATTCTAAGGTAAAAAGGGTCCAAGATTTCTATCAGTTCCCAGAAATTCCCAGAAATTCCTAGGTAAAAAGAGTCTAAGATTCCCAACAATTCCCAGAAATTTCCAGAATTTCCAAGGTTAAAAGGGTCTTCGATTTCTATCAGTTCCCAGAAATTCCCAGAGAGTCCAAGGTAAAAAGAGTCTAAGATTCCTAACAATTCCCAGAAATTCTCAGAAGTTGCAGGGTTACAAGGGTCTAAGATTCGCAACAATTCCCAGAAATTCCCAGAATTTCCAAGGTTAAAAGAATCTCCGATTTCTATCAGTTCCCAGAAATTTCCAGAGAGTCCAAGGTAAAAGGAGTCTAAGATTCCTAACAATTCCCAGAAATTCCAAGGTTAAAAGGGTGTAAGATTTCCATCAGTTCCGATCCCATCAATTTCCCAGAAATTCCAAAAAATTTCAAAGTAAAAAGGGTCTAAGATTTCTAACAATTCCCAGAAATTCTCAGAAATTCTAAGGTTAAAAGGGTCTAAGATTTCTATCAGTTCCCAGAAATTCCCAGAAATTTCAAGGTAAAAAGAGTCTCAGATTCCTGTCAGTTCCCAGAAATTCCCCAAAATTCCAAGGTCAAAAGGGTCTACGTTGCCTTTCAATTCTCAGAAATTCCACGATAATAAGGGTCTAAGATTTCTATTAATTCTCAGAAATTCCCAGAAATTCCAAGGTAGAAAAGTGTGAGATTGTTATTGATTCCCAGAAATTCCAAAGTAAAAGGGTCTAAGATTCCAAACTATTCCCAAAAATTCTAAGGTAAAAAGTGTCTAAGATTCCTATCAACTTCCAGATATTCTCAGAAGTTGCAGGGTTACAAGGGTCTAAAATTCCCATCAATTCCCAGAAATTCCAAGGTAAAAAGAGTCTAAGATTCCTAACAATTCGCAGGAATTCCCAGAAGTTCCAAAGTAAAAAGGTTCTAAGATTTCTAATAATTCCCAGACATTCCCAGAAATTTTAACGTAAAAAGTTTCGAAGATTCCTATCAATTCCCAGCAGGTTGACCGAGATACTCTAATTTGGTAACGTTCTCCAGTGGATCATGATTATTTTTTTATTTTTATTTTTAATTTATAAGTTAGATGACTTTATTTTCTCGCAGGTCCACATCAGCCTTTGGCTGCCCTCATATGTAGACCAACCTGCGTTATCAAATAAAGGATTGATTGATTAGTGGACTGACTGGTTGATTGATTGATTGATATTAGCCACAAGAGCTATGTCATAAAATTAACTCAGTTTGTTACGGCCTCCAGTGATCAGAAACTTCGACTTGGCAACGTTTAGTGTCAGCTTGTTGTCATGCATGTAACCAAGATGTAATTGCTGCTAAGTCCGTATTGAGCTTTGATTGCAAATTAGTTGGCGAGTTCTCTTGACAATAAAATGCCTTGTGATCAGCAAACATGGTCATCTTTGCGTGTTGCAGTAAAGATTGAATGCCATTATACACTTAAAATAACAATGGTCCCAGTATACCGCCCTGCGGTACTCCCATGGTGATTTTTGCTGGGGGAGACTATACATTATCACACATCGCTTGTTAAACTCGACCAGAGAGATATGAGCGGCGCCATTCCACACTTTTCCTTGCCACTGCCAGAGACTTGAGCTTGTTGATGAGGAGCAGATGATCAACGACTTATGTCCATCTTTAAATAATGCAACTTAATACGGTCTGTGACTGTTACAGATTTCTATACCCCGGGAAATACTCCATCAGCAAAAGATTTATTGATCAAGCCAGTTAGAATTGGGATGGCTGGCGTCAGAAGCATTCTTCAACAAGCGGGCACTTAGTTTATCAAGTCCAACAGCGATGTTTGTTTTTAGAGATCTGTGGGCATAACGGACGAAGTTCACAGTAACATTCACGTGGAATTCAATTGAGGGGTGCTGGAAGTAAAAGCAGTCGAAATGTTTTGAAATGGGTTTGCCAATGCTTTCCCAATTGACACAAAGTACTGGTTTATGGTCTGGCTACATAGAGATTTTCAGTGCCACTTCCCATTTTCAAAGATTGAAAAAGCTATTTTCCTTGATGGAAGTTTTGGGACACCTCCTTTCATCACTCAAAAAACTAAGCTGTGGTCGCTCAGCGTTGTATGAATGATGCCAGATTGAACGGTCTTGTGTTCTCTGTTTGTAAGGATAAGGTCAATAAGGCTCTTTGAGTTTTCCGTAATTCTTGTTGTCTCATGAGCTGTTTTATGGCAAACGACTTCAGCAATCTGTTTGCGGAACTTTTCCCGAGTTGGTCGATGTTTGAGTCAACCATTAGTACTAGACCGATCTTGTCAAGGTCAAACGAGTCTCTTGGAGAGTCAATAAAGTTGGCTTCTTTCACGTTGGGGGGTTTGTATGTAGTAGCAATCAAAAGCGGTTTGAACTTTGGCCTGTTAATTTCAATCCATTACAACTTCTCATTGTTTGGCGCTAAGTAATGCTTAACAGTCAATGGAATATTTCCTTGTTTATAAAGCAAAACTCTACCTCCTTGCTTGGATATCTACAGGAATGTATGTGTGTAATATCTACTTCCTTTTATCCGCAGCACTCACAACTTCTGCAGCAGAACAAGAACAATTTCTCAAGGACGTTGTCCGCACTCTGCAAAGGGTACTTTTTTTTCAATTTTGTTCTTGCCTTGTCTGTTATTAAAAAATTGTCTTGTAGGATGAAAGATAAGAGGAAATCCAAGGCCTTCTTTTTGCCAGTTTGAAGGTAGTCTATGTCTGCTTTCAAGTGCATTGTATGACCAGGAGAAGATAAGAAATAGAGTTTTCATTTTTGTATGAACACTGGGAGATACAATTGTCATTTTTGCTTTCAGACTTCTCAAACTCATTAACAATTCAGGATGAAAATACAAAGGAAATTAATGTTTAATGAGTGTTTGGAAATCAGATGAAAAACTGCTCACTTTTGCGTCCTTAATTTCCCCTTCTAAAATCATTTTGTTTGAGAGGTTATATCAAGCATTCGACACTGTTTCATTACCAGATGAAACACCTCGAAGTTCGTCAAAAATGCTCCTCTTCGCGTCGTATTTTCAACTCTCTTCTCGGTGCTTCATCTGGAGATGAACAGTCTATTTTTTCTTGAGACCCTTCCCCCGGTATCTCCAGAATTTCCCTCTCTTAATGTGGTTATGAGAGTGAGCAGAACAAATTTGATAGAGGAAACTTCCGTAAGTATTAATAATATTTAACTAATTCGCTATGTAGGAGTTGGAGCAACTTGCATCAGTGTTGTCTGTGGTAAATGCACCTATACAGGCAACAGTTCAGGTAAATTTCTTTTTGTTTTGTTTTGTCTAAGTGATGATGTAAGCAGTTACAATCTTTTCAGGAAGGCAGTACAGTGCCAGCCCCTAACGTAATACAGTGGAACCCCTTTAGTACGGTTACCAATGGGCCAAAAAGTTTGGCCGTACTAACACGTGACCGTATTTACGAGGATTTTAATGTATTGGGTTGTAATGTGGGCCAAAAAAAGTGTCCGTAATAATGAGGTGACCGTATTACCGAGGTTGCCGTAACGCGGGGTTTCTCAGTCTATATATTCTAGAAGTATCTCTTTTTGCTACAGTGGATACATTGGAAAAGTATAGAGTCTCTGGTCTGGCTCATAACGCTCTTTTGTGTCATGTGATTGCCAACCAAACTGGTTTATTATTGGACGTTTGGGGCACAACACTGAGCCCTCAGTAACGATACACATGTTCTTTACTTCTTTTTTCCTGACTTCTCTAAGGGCATGTTTACATGAAGGGAGGGGTAGCCCTTGCAAGAGCTTTAACCTAGCCCCGACTCATTTTTTTTTACATGTGATTACAAGATAACGCTCTTATAAGTAGTAAAAAACACCATAAGTAGTTAAAAAAATAATAAAACTAAATCTTAAATTAGCTTGTGTACAGCTGAGCACTTTCTTCAGAATGAAGGGAGGTGGCGATTATACACAGGCTAGTCTTAAATATTTAAAAATAATAATGTTTTTCTTTTTCGCGCTACTTTTATCAGGTTAAAAAGGTTAAGGATGTTGTGAGAAACTTGGATTCTCAAGTCAAAACTGGAGTGCTGTCATGGACCATGTAAGTCAATTATCGTAACAGTTTTGTGTCACTTGTGTCGCAAGGCCCATTACTGTTTTTTGTTTTGCCTTCAGGTGGGATGATAAGAAACATTTACTCTTATAGACTTAGTAGATGGGTTTGGAAGACCCTTCTCTTTTTTAACAGCATCGATCTGATAATGTCAAAGTTGATTAGTTTATCCAGGTAGTGGAAAGATTTACTCATTGTATTAATTAACATTATGTGGATTAGGATACAGCAGAAACTACACTGTAGAACAAAATTATGTGGAGGCTTACATCTAATCTTATAATCCTCACAACCAATAGATCAGTTTTGTTGATTGACTGACAAGTGACTACCTCGGTGGAGGACATATTTAGCTGCATTTGTTGCTAAAACCTGACTGTGAAAGATTTGAACCCAGGAGTCATTTCATGAGTTGTTGGAATATGAACGTCTGGGTGAGTGTAGTCCTGAATAGGACTGTCAACGACTCTTAAGATGACTACCACACAGGTTGTCAAAACGTCAGTCCTTCTCAACAATAGTCGTATTCCGAACTACGTTCACCCAGACGATGTTATCCCACCGATTTATGAAACGTGGCAGTTAACGCAAACAACGGAAGTGAAAGGGTGTACAGTTTTTTGAGCTATTTTGAAAAAATAGCTCATATGTCAGTGGTGCAAGCGTATGTATCTTTGTGGCTCTGTGGCTCTGTGGCTCTGTGGCTCTGTGGCTTTGTGGCTTTGTATGTTGGGATGTTTGTTGCAAGAGCCAATAAGGTTGAAGGTACTATGAGTTGATGCTTAGGAACCAATGAGATCTTGGCATCTATTTAAACATGGCATTGTTAAAGGTCGAACAAGGGCACTTTGAGACCGCCATCTTGATCCTTCACAATTTTTTCGTCTTTTATTACGGGTACAGGTGTTTGGAAGCATTACATAAAATATCTTCATGATTCAAACGCTATGAACAGTGATGCAGCTGTTGAAGGGTTCATATCATTTCTACCTAATTCGGCTATCAGTACAACGCACGTCAGTATGAGTTCGGTTTCACTTGCTACAACTGGGTAGAGTATAAAAGATCATATATTTTCAAATCTCTTCCAATGAAGCAATAATTGATATTTAGATATAGACTTCAATTCGAAAGCATGCGCCCTATAAAATGTGGTTTTAGAAGTTTAAAAGGCAGGGTTTTTTTTTCTGAAAGCTGTATCGAGTATTGTTAATGCCGTAAACAAGCTTTAAAAATATTATTCTCTCGCTTACAAAGTTCAACCGACCTTTTTCGTTCTATGTAGTAAAGATGCGTAACTTATGTAGAAATAGTAGCGTTAGGGAATAAAATTGGAAGAAGCTAGTTGACACAATTATTAGATACTGTTATATCCAGGGGAGTAACATGATATAAGTAGAAATATATTTCGGCAGTTTGATAATTTTCTTGGAAGTTAATAAATGGTAGGCTATGAACCTTGACGCTGCATGAAACATAATTTAATTGCATATGTTGTAATAAAGCCGAGGTGATTTCTTAAAATCGTTTGAGAAAATTTTGTAGTAAGACAATTTGCCTCTTTTTACGTACGAATTGTGAAAGGGCCAAAGACCAACATCTTCACATGCAAATTGTGTGCATGAGTTATTTTTATAATTCTGTTTACTAGATTCCTGTGTGATAACTCGAATTCCCTCACGTACGAACCACGAAAGGGGGCAAAGTCCAACACTTTCACGTGCCAGCTGTGTGACTGTACATCTCATGCAGATTGGCTTTTCACAATGATATATAGTAACTTGGACGTATGAAGACCTGTTTCCTTTTGTAACCAAATCCTTAAAAAAGGCTCTTGTCTTCTGAGAAACAATAGCTTTTAAAACATGAAGAAATGAGTTGTCGGAGTTAAAGACTGTTTCACTGAGTAGAATCGCACGTGAAAACCTCGTGAATTATGATGATGCAACCATCTACCACAATGATAAAAATCCTGGTATTTCGTAACTATTCAGTATTCGATGAGTCACATTTTGGCTTAACAAACTCCGAGGAAACCTTAGAGTTTTCCTTCTAATCAACGTTTGGTGAGTAGAAATTTATTTCACTTTAACGATTTGTTTAACTTGCACCAGATGTAACAGGGAAAGACACAAGAAAGTGAATATATAGCTTGAGGATCGATTCAGCTGAGCGTTTCGCGTTTTCATTGATGTACCGCAATACGCAATTTCGCACATAAACCTAATCTACATTTAGGATAAAAGAGGTAGATTCATCACTCTTGGTAAGGTTACACCGAAGCATTAAAGTTACACTGAAGCATTCAAAATAGCTCATGCACGTTTTAACGTGCCTATGTTTTGGGAAAAGTGCATGATTTTATCTCAGTAAGATATATTTGCTGTTACTGTCGACCATGGTCACTTTTCTTGTTTTTTTCTTTTCTCGACTCTTTCTCTAGGAGACAGGTTCTTCAATCAAGAAAAGATTCTCTCAGGGAAGAGAATACAACCATACCTCAACCCGGCAAAGAGTCATTAAAAGGCAGTAACTTAGGTCAGAGTCCTGTTGTTGGTACCTCACCACCAAGGAGAAAAGACAGTGATAAACTACCTGGTCTTCCTGTGCAAATAGATGATGGATACGAGGCTGTACAGATGCCTCACAGGCCTCCCAAACCTGTATCGACCCTTGCAACACCCACAGATAATTCTTCCTCTGAGTATTTTACTCGCCCTTCACGTCCTCAAAAACCTCAAGGCTCGTCTGACACAAGAAAGTCTTCTAATGACAGTACGTCCCAACAGGCTGCTCCTCCAGTAAGGCCTGGGCGAGGTGGCAGCTCCTCAGCAAATGCTTATGAAACTGTTGAAATATTTCCATCAAAACGTGGAGGAAAGGGTTCATCTAGTGATTCACCATCAACGTCATCATCATCATTATCATCATCATCATCATCATCATCTTCATCATCAAGCAAACCTCCAAGACCACCAAAACCAGTGAGTATTTCCGAAACACAAGATGATGATAGCTCTAGTATTTATCAACAGCCTCCTGCACCGGTTAGTGTTACTCCTTCTCGAGATGATGTATACGACAATGTTCACATCAGGAACATTCCACTGGCAACCAACACCACTGGTCAGGGGACCTATGGTCCTGGTACATTGACAGGAACAGAGATCCCCCAGAGAACCCCCCAGAGCACCTCTGGTCTTGGTACATTCACAGGAAGAGCTAACGAAGGTGAAGTCATTCAAAATGAAGCTCCTTCACAATCACATTCAGTAGATCCAAAGAAGGAAGAAGCTATAGATGGAAAATTGGAACTTGATTCTGGTGGAATGGGATGCACCAACATTCAGAAGGCAATGGAAGAAAGGCGGCAGATTCTAAAGGAGACTGAAACCAAAGAAGGTGTAGTGTTACTGTCTGTTCAGAAATTGAAAGAGGAAAGTACAGATCGATTTGAGAAGTATGGTATGTGTGTTTGCTGTTTAGACGTGCTTGCACATCCATGCGTAATTATCATCTGCACTAATAATTCCTTTTGCGCTCATCTGTAAAATGGAGTTCTGGTGGCTTTGTCAACTTAGGGCACACATTGTGATTTTCAAAGCCCTGATCACTAATCAAAAAGTAAGCTCACCGCGGTTGAATTAACACAGCTAGCTCCCTATGCAGTCGTTGTTAGGGCTTCGTCACACAATCCTTCCCCTTAAGCTTTTGGGGGACAGGAACGCGTGACGAACCCCTAAGAACGTCTGCGTGGGAGGCTATAACGCAGATAACTGAGGTTGATATCTATCAAACTAAGAAATAACCGACCTTGTTGTATCTTTCCATGGATAATTAGCAATTATTGGACGAGATTGAGCAAAATATAGTGATTTGTCAGTGGCGAGCAAATCAATTATTCACCGAAGCCGAAGGCTGAGGCAAATAATTGATCTACGAGACACTGACAAATCACGATATTTTGCGATAACCGAGTTCAATAATTGCTTTATCATTCGATCACTGAGTTTGTTTTGTATTGAATATCTTCGGGAAGCGGTTAGCGCGCGCTACCTTCCAGGAGTAATGACAGAGATCAAAAGGTTTCCTTCTCATTTCAATAATATATTCTTTCGACTTGTAATTAAGTTAACCGTTCCATAACAAAATGTATCCATCAATTAAACTCATGAAGAATTTTAAGAACAAGTGTACTGTCTTCAAGAACTTGAAATCCGAAAAAAGGTAAAATATATTCATTAAATAATGAGTAGTATTAACACACTAGCTGAAAATTTACTTTAAGGCTAAAATTTAAAAGTGCGGTTGTAAAAATTGTCAACTGTCTGCTGTGTGTTAGATTGTTCGATACTTAGCTCGTTAACAATATGCTCTTCTTAAGAGGCTGTGAAGCGTATCTCGAGAAGTGAAGCTTTGTTGTAAAGCTCGACATTCCTTTTCCTCCCTTCAGCGTAGAATTTTCTCATAACCGATGCCAACTTTTCTTTTGATGAAATGAGTCACTCTTCGTCAATTTTTTTTCTTTTAGATATTCTCGAAATACTTTTATGGCTGTTTTTGTATTTTCACTGTTCTTTTGATCGAATAAACATGCCAAATTGCTCTCTTTCAAGTCGGCGCAGCGATCTGCCATGATCACCAGAAGGAGCAAGCGTGGTTTCATTTACGCACGAGCAGCCAAATACAGTTGAACGACATTGCACAAGAGCACACCTTTATTTGTAGGCAGTTATTTGCAGGTCACGTGGTGGGCTTTTGGCCAATGAAAAGGAAGAAAAATTTGCATCGAATTAGAATTTTCTTTACTTATTTCAGACAAAAAAAATATTTTGGATAAGTTTCAATCCTTAAAACTTACAGGGATATCAAGACAGATAAGGTTTTGCTTTGTTCATTTGGTCGGGACTTTTTTGTCCACAAGCTGATCAGACAACTAAAAAAAATAGCATTTTATGGAGGCAAAAAAAACTCAGAGATTCATTCTGTCTATAGTTGACAAAGTCACGTGATCCATTGAACATAATAGACCCTCGGATTCTGCTGATAACCCGCTTGTTAACTAACTTAAGCTTCTTAATTACATGTCTCTCTTAATTACATATGTCTTTGTGTTGACAACAGCTGAGGAAAAGAAAGGAAAAGTCTTAAATGGTATGTTGCTTTGTTGCTTTGTAAGCTTAAGATCTGTAACTTTTAATCACTAATTGTTATCAGTTTATAGCATAACATAAATAATATTCTATAATCAGTTCAAAAACTTATTAATAATTCATAAAGGAGGAAACAAAAGAAATTGATATTTTATGAGTGTTTTTATATGTGATAAAGACGCGGCTAAACTTTATCTCCAATTTTTTGGACCAAAATAACCCCAAATCTAAATATTAGTGCAAGGATGAGTTGATCTATATCATAGATTTTGAAGCCGTTCAAAAAACTCGCAGTCGTGTGTTATAGGGTTTAAAAACTATTTTTAAACCTGATAAAACACTCCTGCTCGTTGTTTAAACAGTACATAACATTCATTCGTTTTATCTGAGATGAGAGAAAAACCTCTTTAAAGCTGATCATTTCAAGTTTCTTTGTAACTGACCACTTATCCATCCTCTAAGTCAACATTAGCACTCAATTCTTACTTAGGGCAAAATTGTTACCTAGGGGAGGGGTAGGTGGTCAGTTACCCAGAGACTTTAAAACTATTGTACCTGGAAAGAGATGTTACGCGTTTTACCAGCCTCACATCAATCCTGTCCTGCAACAAATCAGCGTTTTTGTTGCACGCTTTATCGTACCTTAAGTAATAATGAGGTTGATTCTTTATGTAGAATAACAAAATTGGAAAAAAATGATTTAGGAGTAAATGTTCTTGGCAATTTTAAGGTATGTTAAACTGTGTAAACCCTCTCATAAGGCTGGCTCAAAGTGTTTACAAAAACGGCCATGTTTCACTAAACTTCTTCATTCTGTTTGGCTTTACCGAGTGTGTGATATGTAATAAAGTTAATAGGTTAATTAATCTGTGCGAACGTGTGTTCTTGCAGCATTGTATATTGGCTATTTTTGTATACTCGTGTTTTAACTCTACACTTATGGGGTGGTGATATGTTTTATAAGTAATTAATTTTAACACTGATGTTAACTTCCTCCTCTCGTTTTCTTTTCATCTTTTCGTTTCCTATTCTCATTCGTTCGTTTATGTAATATATGATTCATGTGTACACCTATGTTTCTTGGGGTGCGCGTTTGATTGACCTGCTATTCCAATTCCGGAAAAAAAGAAATATATTCCAAACATTCTGTTTCGGGGGTCAGATCAGAATGCCATGAAAAATAGAAAAATAGTTGTTTTGATCGAGGCTCTAATGCACCTATCAATGTAATGCTGGGGGGGGGGGGGGGAGGCAGGGCATAGGGTGGGGATTTGACTTCTTTCAAAAAATTTCAATCAAATTCCCTGCCCACGGGCAAAGCATTCCAGTCAAATGCAACCAAATTTCCCCACCCCAGGCTGCACATTGCTGTCAATCCCAAGGCTGGACCCAAGAAAGGCAGAATAAAAATATCTTCAAATAAAACTCTGCAGTCTTTTTATTGAGCTATTTTGAAAAAATAGCTCATATGTCAGTGGTGTAAGCGTATGTATCTTTGTGGCTCTGTGGCTTTGTGGCTCTGTGGCTTTGTGGCTTTGTATGTTGGGATGTTTGTTGCAAGAGCCAATAAGGTTGAAGGTACTATGAGTTGATGCTTAGGAACCAATGAGATCTTGGCATCTATTTAAACATGGTATTGGTAAAGGTCGAACAAGGGCACTTTGAGACCGCCATCTTGATCCTTCACAATCCTTCCTTCGAAAGCATGCGCCCTATAAAATGTGGTTTTAGAAGTTTAAAAGGCAGGGTTTTTTTTTCTGAAAGCTGTATCGAGTATTGTTAATCCCGTAAACAAGGTTTAAAAATATTATTCTCTCGCTTACAAAGTTCAACTGACCTTTTTCGTTCTATTTAGTAAAGATGCGTAACTTATGTACAAATAGTAGCGTTAGGGAATAAAATTGGAAGAAGCTAGTTGACACAATAATTAGATACTGTTAAATTCAGCGGAGTAACATGATATAAGTAGAAATATATTTCAGCAGTTTGATAATTTTCTTGGAAGTAAATGAATGATAGGATATCAACCTTGACGTTGCATGAAACATAATTTAATTGCAGATGCTGTAATAAAGCCGAGGTGATTTCTTAAAATCGCTTGAGAAAATTTTGTAGTAAAACAATTTGCCTCTTTTTACGTACGAATTGTGAAAGGGCCAAAGACCAACATCTTCACATGCAAATTGTGTGCATGAGTTATTTTTATAATTCTGTTTACTAGATTACTGTGTGATAACTCGAATTCCCTCACGTACGAACCACAAAAGGGGGCAAAGTCCAACACTTTCACGTGCCAGCTGTGTGACTGTACATCTCATGCAGATTGGCTTTTCACAATAATAATAGTAACTCGGACGTATGAAGACCTGTTTCGTTTAGTAACCAATGCCTTAAAAAAGGCTCTTGTCTTTTAAGAAGCAATGGCTTTTAAAACATGACGAAATAAGTTATCGGAGTTAAAGACTGTTTCACAAATGTTAATAAATGTTAGGTTGTCAACCTTGACGTTGGATGAAACATAATTTAATTGCAGATGTTATAATGAAGCCGAGGTGATTTCTTAAAATCGTTTGAGAAAATTTTGTAGTAAAACAATTTGCCTTTTTTTTACGTACGAATTGTAAAAGGGCGAAAGACCAACATCTTCACGTGCAAATTGTGTGCGTGAGTTATTTTTAGAATTCTGTTTACTAGTTTACTGTGTGATAACTCGAATTCCCTCACGTACGAACCACGAAAGGGGGCAAAGTCCAACACTTTCACGTGCCAGCTGTGTGACTGTACATCTCATGCAGATTGGCTTTTCACAATGATAAATAGTAACTTGGACGTATGAAGACCTGTTTCCTTTTGAAACCAAATCCTTAAAAAAGGCTCTTGTCTTCTGAGAAGAAGAAATAAGTTGTCGGAGTCAAAGACTGTTTCACTGAGTAGAATCGCACGTGAAAACCTCGTGAATTATGATGATGCAACCATCTACCACAATGATAAAAATCCTGGTATTTCGTAACTATTCAGTATTCGATGAGTCACATTTTGGCTTAAGAAACTCTGAGGAAACCTTAGAGTTTTCCTTCTAATCAACGTTTGGTGAGTAGAAATTTATTTCACTTAAACGATTTGTTTAACTTGCACCAGATGTAACAGGGAAAGACAGAAGAAATTGAATATATAGCTTGAAGATCGATTCAGCTGAGCGTTTCGCGTTTTCATTTATGTACCGCAATACGCAATTTCGCACAAAAACCCAATCTACATTTAGGATGAAAAAGAGGTAGATTCATCACTTTTGGTAAGCATTAAAGTTACACTGAAGCATTCAAAATAGCTCATGCACGTTTAACGTGCCTATGTTTATATAAACGTTGCTGCATCACCAAAGATACATGTTCCTGTTACAGCTGCAATTATACTTTTTAACCATAATCCGTGTTACACTGCGTAGAATACATTAAGGCTTTAGGAGAAAGCTCACATTTTGTAAGTCTAAATACATCGTTCTTAGTAAAGGGTACAAAGAAAGTCACTTTTGTAAGTTCACTGTGATTGTGGCGAATAAGCCATACACTAATCAATTGTAGTTGCAAAAATCGACTTGGTTTCTCTTTACTTCCGTTTACTTTGATACCACAGTATATTAAGAGGTTCAATTGATCAAAAACACGCTAAAACAAACGAAATTTGAAGACAAAACAGTGAAATCCACGTTTACTCTCGTTAACGGCCTCCATGATTTTCCAGATTTTCCAGACCGTGCGCACATGCGTGAAGCGTGGAAGCGGGAACATATGTTCGGTCTCAGTCTTTTTCGTCCGAGTCGGCAGTCAAATATCCCCTCCCCTGGGAGAACAAGATCAGTTAAATGCCCTACCCCAGGGACAACAAAGACAATCAAATCCCCACCCCATGCCCTGCCCCCCCCCCCCCCCCCCCGCCGGCTTAACATTGATAGGTGCATAATGAGTAAGGTCAATCGAACCACTCATAACTACTTGTCAGTTTGGCTTTATTTCCTGTGTCGAGTTCATCAACAAAGATGTAGTACTAGAAGGAGATGGATCACTTTGTTTCGGAACATTCCATACAAGATTGGCTGCGAAAACAGCAAAGAATACAATGATAGCTACAGACCTTAGCATTATGATGTACCAGTACATTGTTTTCTTGTCAAGCTGCTGTGAGCTTCTCTCCTGATGTTTTCATATTCCTTCAGATTTACTGGGGCAAAATGTACAAAACTGTATATTTTCTTGTATTTCATAAAGCGGCTGAGGAGATTGAAGATCCTGGTGAAATAAGATCTGCTTCCGGTAGCATTCCACCGCCACCACCACCCTTCCCTGGTGGAATTCCTCCACCCCCTCCTCTGGCGATGGATGGCGTTCCGGGTGGTCGATCAATTGCAGTGCAGTCCAGGGTGAAATTAAGGCCTTTCTTTTGGAACAAAGTTCCGGCCCAGATGGTTAGTGAAAATTTATATTTGTATTGTATTTGGTCTGTTTGCATAGTGTTCAACAAGTCCCCAGCTTGCTTCTCTAAACTTACCAAAATACCATATTCAAATTTGGATATTACCTGCAAGGTTATAAGTTAAAAAGCCTCAATTTGCACAAGAAAGCAAAACCCTGAAGTATTCTGGCACTTATTTTGTTAATGGCCGACATATTTTTGTATTTACGAACTATTCCTGCTAAAAGTCTCGTGCGGAAGTTTGTGTTTTCCTAGGTGGAAATAAATATCTTCAGTGATTGTCGGACAGAGCATGACCGCCAAAGGGAGTGGAATACCACTCTCAAATTATAGCTTTCAGTGGCACAAATGTAAGATGTAAATACGTACAATGAACTTTGAGTATCACTGGGTAGTTATTAAATATGACATTTGCATTTAGCTTCAACTATAGGTTGTTTCCGTACATACCCAAACACCCATGCACAGACGACACCCTACACAAAATTCGTTTATTCAATTTGCTAAACATTTTTCTGCAAAAACTTGTGACTCTTGGTTAGTCTTAACCTGTGACCAGGCGGTCCTTGTCTGCTAGACTGTAAAACAGTCCGTAGTTTTGCGTAGCAAAGAACACGCGAACAGTCAAACGAAAGATCTGGAGCGAGGATGAAAACGGAGATTGACGCCCGCGCGTGTGAGACTCTCGCTGGCTCTTCGCGCCTCGAAAAACCGATTTTGAGGGAAAACACCAACATTCTATTGTTCGCTGACTTTCGTGTTCCTCCGAAAACAAAAAAAATAAAAATGGACGCTTGATCGCAGGGTAGGCTAGTCTGATAACTGGGGTTTCGTCGCGGCCAAGCGAGTCATTAGAGAGCCTTCTGAAATTGAGCAAACTGGTTGACCATCGTTTTCAGAAGTTCCAAGATTCACAAGTATTGTTTCACAGTTTCTACAAGTACTTGCGAAAAATAGCAAGAACGAATCCTTAGTAAGACAAATCTCGTGTAACAGTCTTCGCAATACAAAACTTAGTCGCATCAAAACACAGATCATTGCCCATCCGCAAAATAAACCTCCCCGGCGCCACATGGTAATAACATAAGTTTGCCTGTTCTAAGGTTTCCTCCTCACTTTGGATGAGGGCCTCTGATCGCACTAAGAGTATAAACCTAGAGTTGCTGGAAGAAATGTTTCAGATAGAAGAAAAGGAAAAACCCATGAATCCAGGTTAGTTCATCCTGTGATGTCTGAAGAAGTCTAAATGAGAATAAGGTTTAAATTGTTTTTGGAAAGTTGTTTTTCGTTATTCGCTTAACGAGTAGTGTCTTAAGTTAAAGGAGCAAGTTATCTTGTTCATTGTACCCTCATTACAATACACCACCATCGCAACAAACTATTTTCAGTAACTTCAGTAAGTAGCGGAACCACGAGAAAATACTGCGTATGCAAGATTTGATCTCTGAAAACACGTATGCAAAAATGTTTTAAAATATTGAACAATACTACTGAAAAAAATTTCTGTTCAGAAGTACTCGTTTTAATTTTGAAACAAATCAACTCCTACAGCAGTAGCAAAAGCAAGTACTGCTCAATAGGTTTGATTTGAAATAATCAAACTTTAGGAATTCATCCACAGACTCAAAAAATAAAGCCTTCTTGTTCATCACAACAAAAAAGAACGGTATGGCGACCCATTTATTTATTCTTTCATATGTGTATAAATGAGCCTTTCTGGTCTCGTTTGAAAGTGAGAATTCTTTTGTATTTTGCACATGCTATCGAGGTCAGAAAGGCTAATTATTATACAGATAAAAGAATATATTAATAGTCCGCTATTGTGAAAGAGGTCTATTGAGTTTAATTGAAAACCCGTAAAAAATTAAATCAATATAAGTCTCTTAAATAATCAGAAGCTCTTTTCATGTTTGTTATTTTGTTTCCTTTTAGTGCAAACAAAACCCACGGCAAAGACTTTGTTGGATCCCAAAAGAGCTCAAAATTTGGGTAAGATAATGTTTTCAGGCTAGAGAAATTTTCAAAGGTGGTTTCTTTTTGTTTTATTCCAACCGATCGTGTCATCTTCCCAAACGACTTTTAGTTCGTTAAAGGAAGAAGGTAAATGATCGTAAAGGAAACTAATCTGTTGCTATTTCATTTCTATATGACAGGTATTTTCTTAAGTGGTTTCAAATTAAGTGCCAAAGAAATTGATGAGAAACTGAGTGTATTCAGAGAGGAAGATGGCGCATTACCCATGGATCACGTGATTGCTCTGAAAAGGTAACGTCGGTTGGATCCTCTTTTATGTTATGACGGGGTAGGAATGGGGAGCAAAGTGGATGCCCTGTAGTGACACTGACTGATAGCATTGTGTTCACTCGAGGTCCTACAAAACATGCCCTCAATTTTCAAGAGCGATATTCACAGGATGGGAGGAGTACAACAGGCCACAGCACACGGAGGCCGTTACTTCCATGGCTTCAAACTCATTATTTGAGCACGGCCTTTTCTCTCTTCCCCCCCTCCCCCCCCGCCACCCCGCTTAATACTCCCCTTCTCCTCCCGCTTACTGCCTTAGTCCCGTTTTCAAACGTCGTGCCATTAGGGAGATTTAGATGTGAGGATGAGAACGGGTACCAATACGAGATTTAACTTAAAGTTTTGCGGGTGTTCTCAATAATAAAGGCACCCTGGAAAGCTTCCATTTACTTTTTTCACCAACAAAATTAGTACGGTTATTTATACTCCCTCTCTCGATAGCAAAATGATTAAACTTCTAACATTTGATAACTTGTTCCCGCCACTACGACATGCTCGCTAAATCCCGTTAATGAATGACGACAGCTATCAAGTTTTCCCGCCAAAATGAGGCTGGCTGTTCACGCGCGTGCTCGAGAGAATATCTTACTCGTAATCGTCCTCGAATCGAATCTCTACTCGTGCTAAGCTGGCTCGACTGTAGCTTACGACTTGGCTTCGGATGTAGAATAAAATAGCTGTTGTCGAAAGCAAAATATGAATTTTTTTTTAACACATTTTTTAAATATGTTTTCTAAAACATTTATAATCAATGAACTGAGTTTGGTATGACAGAAGCATGTCGTTTAAACCAAGTCGTGCTACTGCCGTGCTTTGTTCTAAATTTGTCGAATTAAATTCAGTCAATTGAGATCAGCACGGCAGTAGCACGACGTTTGAATCGCAGGAGCCTGTGGAAAGTTTCATTTTGTACGAAACGTAGGAAAAGCAAAGGTGGCGACATCTAAAGAGAAGGAAGAAGTGAAACTGTGGTTTAAGTTGGTGTAGATATATCTTCACGACGTTTGTCTTCAATCAACAGATTTCTACCATCAACTGAAGAAGCTGAGATGTACAAGAACTACAAAGATGACCCTAGCAGTTTGGTACCAGAAGACCAGTTTATGATGAAGGTAAAGTGACAAAAGTGATTGCGTTCGCCAGGGCTATATATTCCAGGAAGGGAGGAAAACCCTAGAAACGAGTTGGTTGCCTTATTTCAGGACCACTCAACGACTGCTTTGTACAAAATACCTGTTATTTCTTGAAGACGGCTAAATATTTCTGGAGGACCCTACGATTTTGTGAAGTTTAATTTTTCACATCTCACTGCTCAGGTTAGGCTATTTTACGTACAAAAAAGGAAACCTAAAATTTTCCGTTTAAAACTGTGATGGAGAGACGAATCAGAAAAATTCTCACTTTTGCAATACCTTAAATTGCATCTACAATTTTCGGAGAAATAATGCTGAAGCCCTTGTGATTTCGAAAAGACTCAAGTTCCCTTAGGATGACCAAACAGAGACAAATTTTCTAGCGCCACTCAGAATACATTTCTAGAGATCTAAAAGTACTCTGTATAGCCAAAAAAGTGTCTTCTGTGTGTTTAGGAGGAAACCGTCGTTGGGTGACCCTCTTATTTTAGGGGCAACACTTATGATCCTTTTTTCATTTAATTCGTTTTGTTTATCAGCTTTGTGAGATAAAAGACCTGGAGAAACGACTGGATCTACTTTTGGTCGTCATGGAGTTTCCAGGCCAATTTGAAGACCTTGCACCAGTAAGTTGAAACGCGACTTCGGGTTTGTTAGTAGTTTGTTGGAACCACAGAGGAATCATTTAATACCACGCGAAGAGTTTTTTCTTGTCACACAACGCTCCTTCCCAAAGAAAGGAGGAGCGCTGCGTGACGATATATCAAGATTAGGTGACCAGGGCAATATGTTCCCTGCAACGGAGTGTAATACTGTGGTATATTCTGTGTGTCTTTTTTCCTGATATGGAAAAAGTAAGTAGAGAGTGGGGAAATAAAGCTTTGAAACCCGGAGTTGTAAAGGCTGTAAAGATTTCAGCACCTCCTATAAATATTGGGGATCATTATACGATTGAAACTGTCCACCTAGCCCTCCCCTAAGCCAACATTTTGTCCTAAGTGAGTATTGAGTGTTGATGTTGGCTTAGGGGAGGGGTAGGTGGGCAGTTTCCCAGAAACGCATAATGATTCATTGGGGATCGGGTACTGTAGCCCTCCCCTCCAAGTTGTTTTTCCTTCTTCTGGGGAAGGGTGTTGCAGCTATACATAGGCTGGGGTACAGGACCAGCTGCACTCTCCTAACGTCCACCCTGTTTTGTAGAAGAGCCTTTCTTTCACTTCCTCTTCATGAATCGAGTAAGCTCCTTTGTTGAGCATGCACTACTTGTTGCTGTAATACAGTTTAGATACCAAGCCTAATAGAACCGGTACAGAGGTAGAGGGGGCTCAGTAACGGATGCTCGCACTGGTAAAACCAGTTTGACGAGAGAAAACAAGATTGACCAGTCAAGAAGCTCGGGCTTCGGCGACTTCAAAGGTTTGAGGCGAATCATGCATAGCCCTCTCTTCTCCTCTTCACTCAGGAACACAAAAGTAGGCTCTATTAGCGGGGTGCGAACGTCGGACGTAACTACCAACGTCTTATACGTTCATCCCAGTCAAACTCTATATTTTCTGCAGTTAGGTCTGACGTGCGGATTACTGTAACTTGTCCGTGGGCTTTCCATTTCATTATATTGTCAGGACAACTTTTAAAAATGCCGCACTTACGAGTTTATTTATCAATAACTCCACAATCATCATATCTTTGTTTTCAGAATGTAAACAACTTACTGCAAGCCTGCCAGGAACTACACAGCAGCAAGAATTTCTTGCTTGTGCTTGAGTACGTCTTGTCCATCGGTAACATTCTGAACTCCGGAAGCAACAGAGGAGCTGCGTATGGATTCAGGCTGCATTCACTACCGAAGGTAACGTGTGCAATACAGTGAAACCCCGCTCAATGAACACCTGTATGTCACGGACAGGTTTGTTTGTCCTAACGAATGGCAAAAAGCACATAACGTTTCTTTAAAAATAAACCGCTTAATACAGGCAACGGACACTTTTCTGTGTCCCGAGTCACCATCCCTTGTATATCGTCTACCCCACTTTACGGACACTGAGTATCTGCGCACTGTCTGTTTTCAGTGTATGTTAATTGGAAACATTGTATCCTGTTCAAATAATGAAAGATTCCTACAGATTAATATGTCCGTTCTTCTGTGATCGTTTAATAAGGTTTTCTTCCTTCTATTACACACGTTTCACTTCGTTAGCATTTCGCTTTCAGTCATTGCTCCTTGGTATCTTTATATCGATAAAAAATGTGTCCGTGACGTTTTTTCTGAGAGCCCGGGATAATGCGGACATTGTGGCAACCGGGTTCCACAGTGCACATTGCGACTGCCTCACTGCTACCTCTGGGATACCACTAATTGAAAAAAATGGCCTTCCATTCCTCTGATTAACTGTGTGGACCATGTAGGCCGAAAAGAGGATAATGGAGTGAAGACACACAGAAAGGCCCTCTTTATTTGCATAACTCCAACCGGAGTTCAAGAGGGAATTATGAACAATTATTCCATGAAAGCGCGTTGGATACGAAGCTGTAGATAACCTGAACGAGGCACAAATAGCTGATAACCGACGTCCAGTCTTGAGTGTACCAATAAGAAAGCTATACATGAAATATCCGCGGTTAAGAATTTAATAAATTCTGATATTAGAATGATAATTATTTCAGTTGGCAGATATACGTGGAAATAACAAGAAGTACACTTTGTTGAAGTTCCTCATCCTTCAGCTTGAAAAGAGCTGTCCAGATGCGCTAAATTTTCCCGATGAACTGAAAAGTGTTCCTAAAGCGGCAGCGTGTAAGTTCACAACGTTTGTTGAATTTTTTGGAATTTGAGAAATCTATTTCCTTGTGGTTGCAAAATCATAGCTAAAAATGAAAATATCCTGCAAATAAATTTCTACGGGCGATTTTTTTTAATACCTGAATTTATTCTCTTTTTTCCTATCAGGTTCATCAAAAGCTTTGTTTGCTGAAGTGGAAGGTACCCAGTATTTCTGTACTTTTCAGTTGCTTTCTTGCGATTTTTGTTTTCGTTTCTTGTTCGTCCACTTCGCCTATTTAGTTCATAAAGGACACACTTTTCAGTTGCTTTCTTGCGTTTTTTGTTTTCGTTTCTTGTTAGTCCACTTCGCCTGTTTAGTTCATAAAGGACACAAATAATATCTCAGTGACTAGTAGTATTACTAAAATTTTGGCGACAAATGTTTCAAGTATACTTTCTCTTTTAGTGATGAAGAAGGACTTGCTTAAAATAAAGAAACATTCAAGTGACTTGCTCTTGAAGCGGAGTCAAACAAATTCCCAGGATGTCAAACTGCACAATGATGTGGAAGTATCCTTATACCATTACTGCAACAGTTCATGAACCTAAGACTTTCCAACAAAGTGCGGACTCCTCTTTCATTTAGTTGATTTGGACAAAAGGTTGTTAGATATTGCCAGAACCTAAACTAAACAAGGTAGTGCAAAAGTGTTGAGTTGTACAACCACACTTAAGTGTCGGCTAATTTAGCAAGAGTCGCAGGCCAGTGCTTATTCACTTCTTGTATTCACTTCTTCAGTTCAAAGGTTCGCGAGAAATATTTTTTCAATTTCTTTTTTTGAAATGTCTCGTGAATTGTGTGCTTGTTTTGTTGACACGACTGCGTGCTTTTATGTATAAAACAGCCGAGAGTCGTTGATAGCATGCTTTATAAAGATAAAACTGAACACTGTCTGATCAATCATGGTGCGCACCTTTCTCTGAACATTTTGTAAGGCCAAACATACAGCACCACGGGAACATCTTATCAAAGGGTCATCTTTAGAGTCATTTACAGACGTACGTAATCGAAAATCAGTAGCAAGACTCTAGTTATGTTACACAACTAGAGCTTTTGTTGCCGTGAAGTCAGCTAGTAACAACCAAACACTGGCAGCTCAAGGGAAAATCGAGTCATAGTTCTTTAACTAACAAAACAGACTTTTGTCACTGAATATGAGGAGAAGCTGAACGATTTGTGTGAGAAATGCAAACAAATGAAGCAGATTTATAACAAAGTTTTGGTAAGGAGCATAGTTAATGAGGTGGAATAGTTATAAAACCCGTCCCTGTTTGCTTGTTTTTGTGGTCTTACACAGCAAAACTGTCAATAGCATTCTTATCATTGTGATCTTACTGACCTAAAAAAATGTTGCATTAACTTTTTCCAGCACAATTTGTGAACAAAAATCAAAGAATTGTGCAACGTCATGCAGCCCATCTAAAGATAAACTGCCGCACCCTTTTTTTGTCTTTGATGTTTTCCGGCTTTATACCCAGTCTCCTGTAAGGAACTTAATATTATAAAGATCTAGTTGTATAAATAATTTTGAGTTTCATGAAGCAAAACCTTCAAAAAGACTGTCTGTCTGACTGTGTTTTTAATGGTCAGTTTCTATAGCGGATTAGCTGATTAATACAGGTTTAAATAGCCTGTAAGGATATCAAGATATGGTTGATATGGTTACGCAAAACGAAACAGTTGTTATCTATTACGGCTATGACAACCTCGCGATTATTTACTGGCAGTTTTTGAAACTCCCCGGGTTTGATTTACACATTTGGAAAACTAAAGTCGCCGAACTGTGCTATCGATTCCCTTGAAATATTTTGCTTGTGTGTTTGCAGAGTTCTTTTGGTGAACCACAGAGCAGTGATTCTGAGGAGCTCTTTGGTGCTATCAGCACCTTCATCGGTCAGTTCAGAAAGGCCATGAAAGAAACACAACAGGGGAGCAAACGCAACAAGGGCTTCAAACTAGAGGGGCTCAAGTAAGTTATCGTAAAAGGCACTCGGGATCAGCTCAGTTGTAAGGTGCAATTAAGGTGGCAGGAACCTATTTTTATGCGTGTCGTTTATGTTTTTTTTTAAATCGGGTTTTTCAGCAGGAACAATGTAAAAGATTTCTATGATTTTTGGCATCCGGAATAAAGAATTTAAGAAAATATTATTTATTTTCTTGTTGGTAAAAAAACCTTTGTGGTATCAGCATATATTTAAAACCGCATTTATACAGAAAATATAAATAACTTCGAAATCCCACGACAGACAGTTTTTTATCGGCAAGTTTGAGGTCTGTCGTGACCATACAGCTCGCTGCACAAAATGCTATCAAATTTAACAAAAAATGCTACGCTAACACATTTGTGAAAGTTGGCGCACAAATAGTGGAAGAGTGTCAGCGGACTATCTCCTTTGTGAAAGGGCATTCTTACCCAAAGCTTCATTGCAAGAAACTAAGTAATCAGAAACCTACGGTGAATACAGTTAGCACTACAAGAAGAACTACTTTATGCTGAAATCGGGGTGAGAACAAAGAACTTCTATTCATCTAACTTGCTTAGTATTTGTGCATTTTCTTTCGAAATAAATCTTAGCAAAGCGAAATATAGCATCTACGAAAAACTCTCAAGAGTTGTTAGCGTCGTAAGTTCCCGCTTTGAAAAGAAATAAAGCCGCCAACTCCAGAACTACAAGAAAATAAATAACATTTACAGTTAGTTCCACCGTTCTTTATTCTGGGTGCAAAAAATCATAGAAATCGGGTAAATCGTTCCTGCTGAAAAACGCGAGTCAAAAACATAACCAACAACCATAAAAATAGGTTCGGGTCACCTAAAAATTGTGGGCCACTCCTAAGGTGCTCATTTTAGTCATTTTTACCATTACAGTATGTAGGAAACTGTATCGGAAAAAATCATCCAGACGCGACGAGGTCAGTGCACACACTGTGTCTCAAAATGCACCAGATTGCATCTTAGCGCATATTCATTTCAAAAAAATTTCCGGGGGGGCATGCCCCCGAATCCCCCCCTAGGAATTTCAGCCACTCGAGACTTCTCCCCCAAACGATAAATCCTAGATAGAACCCTGCTGGTTGTACCGTTACGTATATTTTACAGACACGGAACAGTTATTCGACCGCGATGGAAAAACGCACTTAGGTTTGACTAGCCTAGATTAGTCACAGTAATGTTAAGATTGTTTTCCGTTGTTATTTTTCAGGGAAGCTGTTGAGAAAAGACAAAAGCCAACAGAGGTTTGTTCACTTTTCTTAATGCCCTTCAGTGGTAGAAATGAAACCTTTTACTTATTTCTAGGTTTTTTTGTTTCTTTGCAAGGATTCTATTTCTGTAGCTACTGTGGATTCTCTATCATCAACCATCAGTGATCGGGACGACGTTGATGCGGGCAAAACAAACTGGAATCAACAGGTTAGAGAAAAACACTGTACTCTATGCTAACTTACCAGAGCCCGAGGCTGGTACTTTACAATGCTAAATTCACTAACGCTTTTTCCTCATGCCGCCAACTGCCTTTATAGCGGACACCATAGGGACCTTGAGTTAGTGTCCTCATTAGCGAGAGTCCGTAATAGCGGGACCTTATTTCAGTCAAACGTCTGTAATTTGTTTTCGGAGTGTCCGCAAGGCAATAGTCGACTGTATTCATCAAGAAAACAGTTACGCATATAGTCAACTCTCGCCTTGAGGACACCCGGATAATACAGACAGCAGCTTAATCCCACGCAAAAATAAATTACAGACGTCTGACTGAAATAAACTCCTGCTATCACGGACTCTCGCTAATGAGAAGGACACTAATTGACTGTACTTATATTTGTGTTTTAAGGCTTCGGAAAGGGATAGGAATGTGATGCTGGATTTAAAGCCAAGCAAAGTTGAGGCCAACACAAATGGACCACCTCCAGTTATTCACAAACAGGTATAAAACCTTCTGTTTTAGGCTCGAGCTTAAGATAGCAGGTTAATAACACTACTTTGGCTAAAAATGACTTATCAACATTTTTTTTGGACTATGCTTTGTTTTGAAATGTTGCCATCATTCGATCCTGTAGACTGAATGTGCATTGCAGTAAATACTACCCGTTAGTTCCTTTTTTACTTTAGTTGAAAGCTATACTCTATACTAG
This sequence comes from Porites divaricata, assembly GCA_038088405.1. Lineage (NCBI taxonomy): Eukaryota > Metazoa > Cnidaria > Anthozoa > Scleractinia > Poritidae > Porites > Porites divaricata. The sequence continues at coordinate 4,709,281 of JBBMOI010000018.1, forward strand.
TGCATTTTCTGTAGTACTGTTGACTATGCCGGACAAGGTAGTTGTCAGTTATGAACCTGTGATTAAAATCCTACGCAGCAGTTATTGCCTGTGGTTCTGTCTATTATACTGCATGCACAAGGTGGTCCTACATTGTGATTCGTAGATTTAATGTATCGAGCAAGAGACACAGTGTTTCATCACCAGATGGAATACTGAGAAGAGAGTTGAAAATACGACGCACAGCGGAGTATTTTTGACGAACTTCGAGGTGTTTCATCTGGTGATGAAACACTGCGTCACATTCTTGATATTACTTCTCAAACACAATGATTTCAGAAGGAGACATTAAGGATGCAAAAATGAGCAGTTTTTCATCTGATTTCCAAACACTCATTAAACATTTTATTTTTCTTTTGTATTTTCTCTGTGAATTATTGATGACTTTGAGAAGGCTTCTTGAAGATGGACTATCTAAAAAGAGCGATTATTAAAAGGAATTCGTCAAAAAATGTCTTTTTCAGCTCAGCGTCAAGTCCCCACCAAAACCACCAGTGCGAGCTGGTCCCAAGCCGACAAAACAAGGCTTCTTAGATAAACTCAGCGGAGGCAAGCACAAAACGCCAAAATGGGACAACAGATACTTTGAACTCACAGATACGGGATATCTGCACTACTATAAGAAACCCGACGGCGGGAAACCGATCAACTCGATCTATTTAAGAGGGTGTCCTGTAGAAATCGATCAAAATGATCCCTGTGTCATTATCGTGAAATCTGAGGAGAGAGACTGGAACCTGAAAGCGGTAAATCCCGGCGAAGCAAGTGCATGGAAGGACGCCTTGTCGTTTTACATTGACAAACAGAACTGAAAAAAAAAAGATCACCTCGGCTTGGCTAGGAGCCTGGATTGGACTTACAGAGGTTGTCGTCCGGAATGTGAGCGGATGGTCCTTCTCTTCCTCAGTCTTGATAGCGTATGAGAACATTTATAATTTATGTGCATAATTGTAGTTATTAAGGTAATTTATGTACAAAATTATATTAAGTGATATAATTTATGCACATGATTATATTGGTAAAGGAAGGTAAGGGCTTCACCCTCCTTCCCCGCCGTGCGCGCTAGAGCGCCAAAGAACACAGGAAAGAGAGCAACTACGCGCTGTTTAGACTCGTCACAGCTTTCTCACTGCAAAATAAAGCTGAGAATATAATTTCCTGTTGGAGCAAGGTACTTCAAAATTAGGTAACGAAGGATGTTTAAATCACACTATACGAGATAAATTATATTAGTTGAAGTTGATGATGAAAGGAAGAGAAACAGAGACCTTGTTAAGATTTGTCATCATTCTTCAAGTAACGAGCGGGCCCTGGTTTCTCCAGTGTCAATTGTGTTTAGTTACTTTCATTTTTGATAAACCTGATTGGAAACAAGGCTCATGTCTTGGATGAAATAGCAGTAGGGCCAAGGGAGCGCGGCCTAAATGGGATTATAAAACTTCGAGGTATTGTTAACAAAGAATTATATCAGTTTAATAAAAAATTATCCGAAAATGTCTTAATTGTTAAGTTGTTAAGGTATTTGTTTGAATTAAGATTTGATATAGCTAAGCAAAGCGAAACGTAATGTACACTGTACACAATATTGAATAGCGAAATTGTAAAGGAAGTCTCTGAAGTCACTTTAGGAGTTCCTCTTGGGGCCTTGGGTCATCACAAAGAAATTGCCAACCTCATTCCCGGAAAATGGATCCTGGAAACGTGGCCGATGTGGCGAAAGTATGACGTGAATTGACGATTTTCAATTGATTTTGTTTCAATATGAACCAATATTAGATGGGAAATTTCTTATCATTTTTAATAATTTGGAAAAAACGTCCATACGTTACATGAATTATATACTCAAAGTGTAGCATGAAATTGGCATATTAAACCTTCATCACTATTTCTGCGTTGCCTGATGTGGAATGCATGTAGATATTGAAAAAAATACGTTTTACCGATGACTAAAAAATTATTATTCACATTTTTTCTAAAATGCGTTTGTTGACGGTGTTAATTACAGATAGTGTTAAAGAAACTATTAAAATTACTTGGACAATTTAAGAAGTGAATAATATTGAACACAAACACTTCGCTGTAGCACTATAAAAGCTCTAGATTCTCTTAGTTAATATCACAGGATTGTTATCAGTTTGTAAAACATTGGTAATCGTAAAGGTCTAGTGAAAATGAGAATTTATATTTGCGAATAACTCCTCCAAGATTTCTCTGTTTAGTTTTTTTGCAGAGCGGTATAGTGATGAGTTAGACTTTTCTGGAAAAATCAGTGTTTGCAAAATGAGGATAGAAGTCGTTTAATACTTTTCTATATGTGTAGTAATTCCAACTGAAAACTTGTACATCAAATATTTAAACTACTTAAAGAACTTACGTCAAATTAGGAAGTTCCAGTCTATCTGGACCTATGTTGAAGATGGGTGTAATCGTATTTATTTTTGACAAGTGATTTCATTTTGTAAGTGGTAACGTACTTTAAGCTGTGGATATTGATGAGGTTCTGCCAAACTTATTAATTACAATGCCTGCAACAAAATAAAATATTCTCAAAACCGACACCTACGATTCAACTTTTTTATTTAATCAAGGGTTTGCGAAACGAATCATTCAAATGCCTGTCCAATAAAGAAGGTGAATTGAAACTACCTCAGTCAATGTGAAGCCAAATTGCCAGTTTTGCCTGTTTCTTAACGTACCCATAACCCTAAATGTTAATTTTTTTAATTGAAAGTTTTGCATTACCACGAGAACCTCTGGGAAAAAATTATGGCGATTTAAACACAGCGTGATGTTTTTAAGAATACTATGACTCGCCGCCATTTTGGTACACGAATCGTCTCCTCTCGGAAGCCGAGCTGTGACGATGATTACGTAATTATGACGTTAATTAAGAAACAAGTGACTTGGGATACAAGTGTAAAACAAGTGTGGAGTTCCTGAGATATTCTTTCCTTCCAATTCACTGTTAAAAGGTAACCAGATATCGGTGCATTAAATCTTGTTTTTATGTCTCGTAACATCACCCATGAGCCTGTCAACTTTCGTAATCAGCAGAACTTGTGTGTCAAAAAATTGTTTTAAACGCAATTTTTTTTTTTCGATGTGTCCATTGAACGTTCCGTTAATATGTAAAAAATAGGCACTTGAATGAAGGTTAACGAGCTAAAATCTCACTTTCTAAAGCATTACAGAATATCGTAATTTGAATAATGGCCTCACACAAGCAGCTCTCAATGTGGCTGGGTTTCACACATTTTTTATAAAGGAACGGACTGAGACCCCTTAAAAAAGGCTCCAGACAATTTTTTGAGCGGACTAATTTTTTACCTGTTTCAAATACTGTCAGAGATTTCCGATAATTATGAGTTTCTGGGAAACTGCCCACCTACCCCTCCCCTAAGCCAACACTATTACTCACTACTCAGGGCAAAATGTCACAACCGCCACGTAAGCGCCACCCATTTCGCTACAATTACAAGTTCAACCACAGGCAGCCCAAGCGCACTATGTGTGGGTTCGGGCTTCAGAGGTCATTTGGTCGGAATATACTAGAATTATTATTGTATTATCTGATGCCAAATAAATGCAAAAATCTTAAAGATATAAAGTCTTCTTATTTGTCTGTTTGTACTAGTAGCCTTTAAGATAACGAAGGTCGATATTTCTTGCATTATTACATGTGATTCGGGCCCTTACTGTTCGAATTTTATCACATGTATTCGAATCTACAACGCTAAGAAAAAAAAATTCATGATCACGCGAAATATTGATTCAAAAAGCTCCCTCACCTTTAGTTCATAGCCACTGGAGGCTGGAGACCTTCTTTTGTAGTGTTCTGTACTCGATGGAAAGAAAGTCCACCAAACGGCGTTTAAACCGGCCGTGGGACACAGAGTGGCTATGAACTAAAGGTGAGGGAGCTTTTTGAATCAATATTTCGCGTGATCATGAATTTTTTTTTCTTAGCGTTGTAGATTCGAATACATGTGATAAAATTCGAACAGTAAGGGCCCGAATCACATGTAATAATGCAAGAAATATCGACCTTCGTTATCTTAAAGGCTACTAATACAAACAGACAAATAAGAAGACTTCATATCTTTAAGATTTTTGCATTTATTTGGCATCAGATAATGCACTAATAATTCTAGTATATTCCGACCAAATGACCTCTGAAGCCCGAACCCACACATAGTGCGCTTGGGCTGCCTGTGGTTCAAGAACAACTTACTTAAACACGTCACTCAAGTAAAAGACCTCGGAGTGACTATCTCGCCATGTGGGACACTCACATTAACTCTATCTTAGCTAAGGCCAATTGTTGGTTTTCACATGACGTCACTAAAATTCAAACTAAAAAACTATTGATCCTACTGATATTTTACTTTCACGACGCATTAGAGAAGCTAAAACTAATTTTCATACGAATTTTCGCTTCAAAAGGGTTCTTGGTTTTGACATAGAGTACGCTTGAATTTCTAAAGCTTTTGCGTGACGCGGCATTTACATGACGACCAGGAGAGCTGTCATGTAGGTTAAAAAAATTACTTACTTCAGGCCATTTTGCTATCTAAACAGTTCATGTATTAGAAAAAGTACTACTTTGATGTTTATGAGTTTCTCGAAGAATAAATTCAAGCTTTTGTAGCAAAACTCGGTAACAGATGTTTCTGTTGGTTTCCGTCCGTCATGTTGGAGCTCATCCAGGTGAGCACCAGCATGGCGTCTCCATACAAATCTCTATAACTTTGGGTAAAACATTTCTTCGGATATCTCGTGTACGAAATCTTCCTCTGACCTGAATCTTGGCGAGGGTCTTTGTATATGTACCTCCTTTCATTTCCCAGATTGTGGCCTTTATTTGTTGAACGGTTTTTGATTTTTATTCTGATCTATTTTGAATGGCGTGACACTAAAAACCAGCAATAGGATGCTCGCATTTTTGCACCGCAATATTGTTATGTCATTCCCTGCAGTCCATAGGAAATTACTGTATCTCACGTTGGTAAGATCATATGTTGGCTATGCTGGCGAGGTATGGGCTCCCAGTACGATCGGTAGTATAAGAAAAATAGGGAGTCTTAAACGAAGGGCAACAAAATTCATCTTAAACACGCACTAGTAAGAGGATATTTGTTGTCATGAGCGCCTTTCTCGCCTCAGTCTGCTGCCGTTAACGTACTGGCATGAAATTTTTATTTCAAGTGTCGCGCTGGCCACTACACCTTACCCATAGATGATTACGTCAAGCCTAAAGGCACTCGTCTCACTCACCGCAGCTCTGATCAAGACGTGCTCATTCCCAAGTGCCGTACAAAGCTCTTTCAATTTAGTTACTTTAACCGTATTGCTGAACTCTGGAATACGTTACCTGAATCCACTCGTACTCTTAGTTTTCTTAATCAGTTTAAATCTCAACGTACTCCAGCGCTATTCGGCTGCTGCCTTTCGTACAAACTATGACGTCACTAACAGTCGATCTGCTGCAAATGCAGCAGGTCACGTAATCTCCTATTAGCTGGTAACTGCTGCTACTAAGACTTTTTATCGGCTGCGGGAGGGATTTATTCTCATCGTTTTTGCGAATAGGATTTTTATGCTTCTTATAATGTTTTAATCCTTACATAGTTAGTATTTGTGTATTTTCCGTAAAGGCACACTTAATTTGGAGCCTCGCTCTGTTGTGTGTCCCGCATCCTCGTCTCTCGTTTTTGTGTCTTGTTCAAATGTATTTTTTTCCTAGTCTTTTTTAGCATCGTAATCATGGTGAAAGCGGCTAAGTAATAAAATAAATAATGAAAAATGTCGGCTTAGGGGAGGGGTAGGCGGGCAGTTTTCCAGGCGGATCCGCGCCATTTTTTGCCCGTTCAAAAATTTCTCCGGATCCGTCTGAGTGACGATGTCTTCTTTTATAACATAATGATTTTACAGTCCCTATCGAGAAGGAAAACTACTTATTCAGCAAAAAGATTTCTTAAAGAAAAGACTTAACGAAGCCGAATGATTTCAAACGAGTGGCATAGCGCGCACACTGAATGACAACACTTACGTCATTCCCCGATTTCTTAGCTTTGTACAAGTTATCGATCGATGCACTTAGGATAAGTTCGATTCTAAGCGCCCAAAAGCTCAAGGCACAAGGGTTAAATTAATCGGTTGGGCAAAGATATTAGTTATCTAACATCATCAGCGTTTACTTTGTGTTGATCACGCTATTTGACTTGGGCGAATATTCAACCATGTTATAAACCGTCCAGTAGGCTCCTGACCGATTCGACTAATTTCCCGAACGGTAGGAGGTCGTTTCTGATTCCTTTCGTGTTCTCATCATTTAGTTAACTTTGCGCTGTCTGTGCTAAATCTACCGGAAATCTCCTTCCATATGACGTACTTCACCAAATTTGGGGAGCAAGGCTGGAGCAATAGTGAGAGCGTTCCCCTCCCATCAATTATGGCATGGCGCCCGGTTTCAAATCTCGGCGTCGACGCCATATTTGGGTTGAGATTTTTGCTGGTTCTCTCCCTTGCTCCGAGAGGTTTTTCTCCGCACACTTCGGTTTTCTCCTCTGAGTCGATGTAGAAAGCACGGACCCATTTAAAAGAGTTCTTAAGAACTCCTAAGCTTCGTACGTAAACAAATTACAATTTCAGAAATTGCAATTTTTTGTACCCAATAAGGTCTTGGGCGCAACCGGCAAAGACTAAAACAAAACATCCCCCTACCCCACTTCTTCCCTTCCCCAACACAGCCATCCATAAACCACGTAAACGACCTAGGACTTGGTTAGTCTGCCTACAACCAAGAGAGAATGACTCTCTTGCTACCTTGAAGGGTCCCCCAAGGACTCCTTGGATATCGGTAACTCAGAGACTGTGGGCCTCAAAGATCTGAGATTTAGACAAATAGTATATATGTCGGTCTTTTACATGTAACATTTCATTTTCTTGGCTTCTTCCACTGGATGGTTTCCAACTTATTTTTTTGGGCCGTGTTTATTGCGTGACAGTGAAAACGAAAAATTATACCGGCTAAGAGCCCGCTTAAGATAAAGCATAATAAAACGAATCTTATGTTACCATGCCAGTACATTATAATATTAGGAATACTCTTGATCATTTTTTTCCAACTTCTTCCAAGAAAGGAAGTCGAATGGAGTTCAAATTTATATTCCCCTTGCCCCTTGTGACCCTTATTAAGGATATTGACGTCATTGACGTATCCTGTTGACTGCTGTTTTAATTGACTCAAAGGTGCAGACAAAATGACCAAACGTGGGGAGTGGGGTGGGGAATGTTCATTAGTAAGCTAGGACCTCAGTTACCTCACGTAAAATAAATCTACTAAACTTAAATTTGTTGGATCTTTGAAGAACCTTGAATCGATAGTGCAAACCATGCCTAAAAACGTTATTGGCGCGCTATTTTCCCCCGACCCGACGAACACAGGGTCTTTTGCCAGTTTATTTATAGCTGTAAGTGAATGATGACATAATCGGCTTGCATTGACGCTTCCATAGACCCCAACTCCTGTGACTACGTCGCTTTTCGCGCAAAATGTAACCCAAATGCGGAAGTTAGATGGCTAATTCACAAAGGAGGGTTGAAGGAAGGTTTGCAGCAAAGGCAGTGCAAGTTTCCTGTTAAAGAAATCTCGTAATCTGCCATATTCACGGGACAAGAAGTCCGTAACACAATACACCTTGGAAACTTTTGAATATGGCGTCTGCAAGCCTCGCTTCATACAGAACTCCCAGCTTCTCTTCTTGCGTGGCAGGTGAGTGGACTCGCGGTGGACTGCAAGATTTAGACGTTTATGAGAATATTCAATAACGGATAGCATTTGTGAATCGATTGGCCTTTGGAGATTCTGAATTATTAGCAATGAATATTGTTGTTAATATTGTTGGGCTTGCAAACTCGAAACGAGCAGATATTTTAACAAAAGCTTTACCTTGTTGACTTTGTATATTAATGACTAATTCGAAGAGCGAAAAATTTCTAACCGCGACAAAGGGATTTTGTTCAACAGTGTTAGCGCGATATAAACCGTAATTGACTGTTTATGCTTCTGCCTGTGCGATTGTTTCTGCATAACCTTTTGTAAATAAATGATGAAAACTCAAGTGGACGTACGTAGGGCGATAGTTTTATGCACCCTTCGAAACCTTCAACAGTCGCCTTGAAGCACCGATTAAAGTTATTCTTTAAAAGGGTTGCACTTTGAAAGCCTTTTCTCATCCATGCTTTATAAAAGTCGCCGTTATGTCCATAATATGATGGACTTTGATTTGCCAATCAATTTTGTTTGTGAAGTCTTTGTATATTTTGCTTGATCTTTTGATAACTTCATTAGCATTAAAATTATCAATAAAATGATTTTAATGGTAAGTAAGTTGTACCTTGCTAATTGATTTTTAATTTATGGTTTACTTAGGACAATTAGACAAAAGGGCTCTGGCTCTGCTTTATCAACGATCAGTTATAAAATGCTGTTATAGCACATACCAACTGGTTGCAAAGCACAGACTTATATCTAAATTAGAAGTCTTCTAATAATATTCTGTTGACGGCAAAGTTTGTGTGAAATTTGATATTAAATGGATTTTAATCAAACCTCTTTAAAAAGTGTAACTTCGCAATGGTCATGGGACAGATCAAGTGAAAAGTTTTGCGATGTTAGCAGTTTTGATCTTGTGATTTCTGAGAAATGGTCTCTTTTTGTTGCCATGGCATTACTGAACAGGTTTTCTATCGCCAATTTACGTTTCCAGCTTTAAGGAAAAAATACTTTAGAGCTGACGCATTAGAGTTTATTTTGTCATGGTATATTTCTGTACATAAAAGTACAACTGTACTACCATTCTGTTATAATCTGTTTTAAAATGCCATATTCTGATTTAAATATTGGTTCTTATATTTGATATCTGGTGTTGTAAACTGCACAATACAATGGAGCATACCAAGAAATGGTGCAGATTAATAATACACTGCACAGTTTACAGGATATGTGTATATTTATGTTGTAGTTAAATTGGCTCTTAAGTTAAACCATTGTTCAATGCAACAGGGCTTGACACTAACAGTAGCCAACTAGCCACAGACTAGTAGAAATTCAGTTTTGGCTGGTAGGTTTTCGATTTCCACTAGCCGCTTTGGCTAGTAAACAAAATGTATCATGTTACCGGGCATGTGCTGTTCAGCGACGTATGCAAATTTAACAGTGGCATGTAAACAGGTTACTGAACATGTTATTATGTTGAAAGAAATATTTGACAAACATCACGATCTCCCAGTTCATGCAAACACTTTTAAAGCTTATAATGAATTTACTAGTATAGGTATTTTTGCCAAGGCATCGTGATTAAGAAATCTCACGCAGAGTTTCACAGTATTGCCAATGCTTTTCAAACGTTTCTACGGCACCTGTTTGTGAAGAAGTCTCGACAGTTTTTACATTGACGCATGACGTCTCGGTGTCTCAATATTTTTCCAAGGACTCTCAAAGAAAAACAGAGTCCTGAAAGTCTTTACGGGAAAATCGCTGGATTTTTCTTTGTGATCTGTGCGAGTTTAGGTCAACACTCTTGATGTAATGACTGTTGATGCACTGATGAGAATCTCTTTAAATGGTGGATCACCAGCAGATTTTCACTCTTCTTTGGCTGTTGCCAGATGGCTTCATGACTCTGGGGAGAGGGCTAAGAGGCCAACTTTCATGGATTAATTTAACCATTAATTTCTTACGAAAAAGTAAAACTATCTATATCAATAGAATATCTGAACCTTGCAGCTAAATTGATTTCTTTTGAATTTTAGTCTCAACTAGGTATACCGGTAGTTTAATCATGTGGCATCTCACCAAATATTGTTGTTGTTTTATTATTGGAACTGGTTTAAAGATGGCATTTGGACAATGGCAATCTCTGAACCTTAATTGCAGCCATTAACTGATTTCTTTCATGTAACTAAATATCTTAATCATGTTGAATTTCCCAAATTTTTTTTTATCATTGGAACTGGTTTAAGTAAAATGTAATTACAAAGTACATTATGTTTTCAAGCGTTTCGCTTGCATTGTGCTTTCAAGTGTTACTAGTAATTCTGCTGTTATTGGACCAAGCCAACATCAATGCCTGGCTAGTAACAATTTTTTCTGGCTAGTAACATCTAACTTGCCACTATAGCCACTAGACTAGTAAGGTGAAAAGTTAGTGTCAAGCCCTGATGCAACCTGTTAGTGATAACCTTTTTCTAGGGTTTTAATCATGATGGTAACCTCGGTTAAATGCTGGTTTAAGCCTGAGACCTGCCTCCGATCCAATACCTACACATTTGTGTATTGTAAAGTTTACAACAAGCCTTTGACCTGTCAGCTACAATGATATCATAAAATAGTGGGTACAGAAAGAAGGATTCTTATGTCTATAAAATTAATACTTTGTACAAATCAGCAGGAAGTGCTAAGTCAAATTTGTAATAGAATATCAACAGAACATTATTAGAAGGCTCACTTTTCTTTTCTGTCAACTTTGATAGTTTAGTCAAGGCCTACTGCACTTTTCAAAAACATGCAAACTCTGATTAGTTGCCTTATCAAATGCATTTTCGCTGTCATGCAATCATAATAATATTATTACGATCACAAGCAACGAACCTTGAAACACAGAAACAAGCAACACGGATCAAAATCCACCAATCACAAACCATGACCTTTTGAACCTGTGGGGCCAGTAATCGACGATCAATGATCAACAGCAGTGAAAAGTGCAAACATCTGTTGGCTTTTGATCTTCGGAATTCATGTGTTTTTGAAAAGCAGAGTAATTAAATACTCCTCCTCAACCATCTGCCAATGAAAATCTACTAGTTCACCTTCACCTTCAATTTCAAGTTTTGTAAATAGTAAGTTAATTTAAATCATTCTGTTATTTAAATTTTTCTTAGGTAACATGTCAGAATGTCTTGTTCACAATGAATGTCTCAGGTGCCATTGGGTGATTCAACAATCATCATTAATGCGATCCAGATCACGCCGTCCCCTGTCTGCAGATGACAGTCGTGTTGCTGAAGCATGCTTAGTTGACAGTTCATTTGATTTTTCTCAGTCATTTGGTGATGATTCCAGTGTCTTCTCCACATCACCCCATTCCACTGAAGAACCTGCAAGGTCATTATTTGAATTGACTCCCCTTAGACCCTTCAGTACATCACCAAATCCACAAAGACGTTTGTTTTCCTGTCCTGAAGGTGAGTATAGTGTTAGTGAAATTAGAAACTAGACATGCAATTAAGTTTTAAGGAGCAAGGATTGGCTCAGTGGTTAGTGCACAGCCTTCTCTATGGGAGGTCCTGAGTTTGATTTCTGAGTGTGATGTGCCACATGAACTCCATGGTTGTTTACCATGTACAAAAAGTCTTCCCAAAATCTGGTTGGAAAGTAACTGGAATACAAGTTGTTGGGTCATCCTGGTGGAAAAATTGTGGGAGAAACCAAACATCTGAAAAGGCAGTCCTGTTTTCCCAGAATGGAATGTTCTAACAGTATTGTGTGCCATTTCTTCAAAGCCATCTGTTACCAGTTTCAGGCCTTTGCAGCTGTTTTTGGGTTAATGGAACTGATTTGTACAAATGGTAAACATAATTCCTGGACAAAATTTACCAGTGCTGAATTATACTTACCATAGGCCCAAACCGTGAACTGACCTATTGACCATTCTTGTCTTTCTATGCAACCTTAAGGTGGCTCGACTGGGTGTTTTTGGGGGGGATACCTCCCAAGTTTAAGCATTATAACTACGTCGCCATGAGTAAACATAGGGAAAAAAGGATACCACAACTGTATTATATAAAGATGAAAATTTCTTATGATTTGGGTTTTATCGCAATTGGAGTCACCATGGCAACGTAACGATGCCATTACGTTTTTTACTTATCTTTGTGTTTCTCTGCACCGGGAGTTTTTTTGAGAAATCGCTTAAGGGGGTATGGACCTGCCATAATTGCCTCAATTATGGCAAAGTTTGAACAAATTCTATGAGAGCGTTTTCGAAATATTTTGAAACGAAGTTTTAAGCATCATAAAAACAGCGAAATAGCATACTATCCACACAATTAGCTAATTTTTAAAGAAAATGATAAGCTTTGGAAACACAGCTTCATCTCATAGTGGTTTGATTCCATTGTAAACTGTGTACAAAAAAAAGAGGGGAATTGCTCTGGGCGATCGCGAGTAAGAAGAATTTTATTAACTTTCATTCAGCTGCTTTTGTTACATTTTTTGCACGTAATTTGGTCGACACTAACAAATTTTGCATTTTTCAAAAAACCGCTCGATTAATTTTTTTATAAATTTGATAATCCCGAGATCAATTGTCAATAAATATACCCTGCAAGTTTCAAGAACATTGAAAACAGGGAAGGCTTTCAAATAGGACCTCAAATATGAACAATTTTTCCCCCAGATGTTGTGTTTACAAGTGAGAGTCCTCATTATTCACTGGCATTGTTTTCAAGTTTCATATGCACGTGCACATTTAGCAAACAGTAGTAAATTTGCTTAAAAAAGAACTCTTGATTACTTTCGGAAGAAATATCCGGAATATGCTAATAATTGGCTTGTGTCACAGATGGCAGAGAGGGCCGAGACGGTGAATTCGAACGTCACGGCTCATATTGTAGGATGCAACACTTGATAATCTTACTTGGGTTATAACATCACAGAAACTCTTACAAAGAGTTGCTGTGATGTTATAATATACCACTAATTTCTTTACCCGGTTATTAGCATATTCCATATTGCTAAATTTGCACGTGCATATGAAACTTGAAAACAATGCCAGTGAATAATGTGGACTCTTACTTGTAAACAGAAAAACTGGGTGAAAAATTGGTCATATTTGAGGTCCTATTTGAAAGCCTTCCCTGTTTTCAATGTTCATGAAACTTGCAGGGTATATTTATTGACAATTGATATTGCGATTTTCAAATTTATAATAAAATTTATCGAGTGGTTTTTTGAAAAATGCGAAATTTGTAGGCATGGACCAAACTACGTGCAAAAACTGTAACAAAAGCAGTTGAATGCAAGTTAATAAAATTCTTCTTACTCGAGATCACCCAGAGCAATTCCCCTCTTTTTTTGTAGGAGGTTTTCAATGGAATCAAACCACTATGAGATGAAGCCGCGTTTCCAAAGCTTATCGTTTTCTTTAAAAATTAGCTAATTGTGTGGATAGCATGCTATTTCACTGTTTTTATGATGCTTAAAACTTTGTTTCAAAAATATTTTGAAAACGCTCTCATAGAATTAGTTCAAACTCTGCCATAATTGAGGCAATTATGGCAGGTACAAACTCCCTTAAGCGATTTTTTTAAAAAAACTCCTGGTACAGATAAAAACAAACTTTAAGATAAATAAAAATCGTAATGGCGTCGTTACATTGCCATGGCAACTCCGATTGCAATAAAACCCAGATCATAAGAAATTTTCATCTTTATATAATACAGTTGTGGTAATTTTTTTTCCATATCTTTACTCATGGCGACGTAATTAATGCTCAAACTTGGGAGGTATCCCCCCCCCCCAAAAAAAAATCCAGTCGAGCCACCTTAAGTACACGAAGCTTTAAATACCCACATTAGGGTGTTTCGATACAGTATTTCGGAGACCATTCCTAAGTTTTTTTTAATCGTCTTAAAAGTGATTTTGTCCTTGTCTGATCGCTATGCAAAATTTTTACCAGTGATTGACCATGAATTGAAGTATGTCAAAATGTAGTTTTTAGTAAAATTGATATCACTATGACAACAATAAACAAAAAACTTTCAGCAGATAAAATCCTAATTTTGCGTGATCTAGACCTGCTACTGAAAATCGGACACCAGGAACTTTAAGGGCTGTGTATAAAAGTGGGACGGGGACAAGGGGACTGGAACATGGCGACGTGTGTGTGGGGAACTGGGACTTGGGGACTTGAGGCCTAGGGAAGGGATGTGGGGACATCAAGTATGGGACGCGGGGACGTCAAAAACAGGGACGCAGGGGACGTGGGATGTGAATGATTATCGCAAAAGTCGGAGGTAAATGCGATATCTCTTTCTTCGTGAAAATGTGTTATAATAAATTATTTATGGTCAACATTAGATTCCATCTTCCAAAACCACCTTGGACACCTTATGATGTTTACACAAAATATTTCTTTATAATAGGTTTAGGGGTGATTTCCACTGTCGCGTAATTTTTCCATTCGTACGTGCGTAAAATTTACGTTCGCAAATAAAATACAGGCAATGTATGAAAGGTCGCACGTAAGCGTAAAAGTAGAATCTCGCTGAACTTCACGTTTAATCTCAACAATTTACATTTTGCCTCTATCTTATTTACGTGATTGACATTTACTTGCGTTAACGTGCATAGGCAAAAATGTGTCAGTGGAAATCAACCTTTAAGTACTGTCAGCAAGCATTAATTTTACTGTTAGATGTCCCACCAAAAATATGTAAAACAAAATAAATATAGCTACAATAGTTGAATCCTCATGGTTTAGTGGTACAGGCGATGGATTTCGGAGCTGGCACTTTGGGGTTCGAAGCTCGCTTATGCCACTTAATTTTTTATTTATGTTGAATTGAATTGCTGTTATTCTACATAAATTTTGGCAACCGCAACCCACCCTACCCTACTATGGTCTCCAATATTCCATCGGCAAGAAGACCAGGACAACGGTTTAACTTTCTTCAATGCAGGGGATCTTCACCGAGTCTTCACGTCATAAACAGGCATGGAGGAAACCTAAGGAGGGCAGGGTGGGTTGGCTTCACCAAAACATATTCACGAGGAAAGTGACTGATACTTCATTTACCTCCGACTGTTTCAATAATCATTATCGTCCCGGCCACATCCCCTGCATCCCTGTGTTTGAAGTCCCCACGTCCCTGTCCCACATGTCCCCATCCCACACATCCCCGCGTCCCATACTTGATGTCCTCAAGTCTCTCGTCTCGCATCCCCAAGTCCCAAGTCCCAAGTCCCCACACACGCGTCCCCATGTCCCCGTCCCACTTTTATACACACCCAACTTTAAGTGTGGTGTTTAGCAAATAGCCTTCATGAGAAGTAAAAAATTCTGTATGTTTGAGTTGAAATAAAACAAAAGTATATTTCAATACAAGATACAAAATGTTTCATAAAAAAAGTTCTAAATAACTCACATAAATCTTAATCAGCATCAGAAGGCTGCTTAATATAATTTTTCAAGGGTAGGAAATTTTGGTGTATTAATTTTCTTTCTTGGGTCCTGAAAACCAACAATGTCTGAAACTTTCATTAAGACTGGTTCACTGCAACTGACCTTGAAATTTCAAGAGAAACTTAATAGCCTACGAACCGGCAAAAAGTCGGCGTTACAAAATTCACTGTTTTGATGTTATGCTAATTTTTCCAATTGATGGCCATCATGCATACCTGCATGGCTAGTACATTTTAGTATGAATTTTATTGCATTATTTTGAATGTAAAACATTGACAATATTCACGTTGAAATGTACTAGTGGTGGAGGTATGTATGGTGGGCATTAATTTGGAAAAACTAGCATAATGTCAAAACAGTGAATGTTGTAACGCGGATTTTTGGCTGGTTGGTAGGCTAGGTTCGTCTTGAAATTTCAAGGTGTTGCAGTAAATCAATCTTAATCAAAGTTTCAGACATTGTGCATGTTATATATATCATGACGGTTATGTGATGGGGTTTATAGAGAATTCTGTCGAGCTGTTTTAGAGATAATCAGAAAAGCACTAAAAGTCAAAATTTAGAGTGAAGTTGCACTTAAACAGGTGGTGAGTAAACAGGTAATTAAGTGTTCAGGATTGCAGGAAAGAAAATACGCCAAAATTTCTTACCATCAAAAAATGACATTAAGCAGCCTTCTGATGCTACTTAAGATTAATTTGAGTTATTTAGAACTTTTTTATTAAACATTTTATCACAGCTATTGAAAATGTAAGGTTTGAAATATATAAATGTGTTTTATTTGAATTCAAACATACAGAATTTTTTACTTCTCACGGAGGTAATGTTTGATAAAAACCACACTTTAAGTTCCTGGTGCCTGTTTTTCAGTAGCACTGGTCTAGATTGCGCAAAATTTGGATTTTATCTGTTTCAAAGTTTTTTGTTTAATTGTTGTAGGGCTGTCAACCCCCCACGTCTTCAAATATTGAGAATTGATAGGGAAGGGATGAAAGAAGACGTCATATCGCACGGCACCTGACTTTATTTGAGCAAAAAATACTTGGTGATTCTGATCGATGTAAATACTACAAGAAATGGCAAACTTCAGCAATTATCCGGGAGATTTTCGACTCTAATCTGGAGACCAGGAGATATGGTCCATAATCTGGAGTCTGCTGGATTATCCAGGAGAGTTGACAGCACTGTTGTTGCCATGCATAGTGATATTGATTTTATTAAAAACTACATCATTATTTTGACAAACTCCAATTCATAGTCAATGACTGGTGAGAAGTTTGTATAGCAATCGCACAAGGACAAAATCACTTTAAAGACAATTGAAAAACATTGGTATAGTCTCCGAACAACTGTATCAAAACACCTTAAATGATGCCATGGTGGTCCAGGGTGGGTGGAGGGGGATTGAAATGAATACAATGTCAGCTAAAGAACTGTTTAGATTTAGTTTTTAGTTAGCAGGTTTCTACCTGTGGGTGAGCTGATCCCAGCTGAAGATTTTTTTGATTCTTAAGTAGAAAGACAACATACTTACAGTGGTCACATGAACAATTACTTTGCAGACGGAAGTATGACTGGTCCTTCTCCACCTTGTTTGGATTCTTTATTTACTGATATAAATGAGGATGTTGGGGCCTCTTGGAGAAATCTTGGAAGGCATTTGTTAAAAAGGGAGTGTGTGCTTAACAATATTGATGCAGATTTTGATGGTGTTAGCGAAAAGGCGATTCGGGTGCTTTTCAAATGGAAAGAGGATAGTGGTGCTTGTGCGACACCTGAGGCACTGTTTTCAGCATTGCTGCACATTAGACGCACTGATGTAGCCAAGAAGTTGTTGTCACTGGTTCCATCGTTGTTACCTCTGTCATGTTTACTGCAAAATGTAGTCACCAGTGACTGCACCCTTTATTCCTCCTACACACTAAACCCAGAAACTTTGAAGGTTAAAAAAGTGTTACAGTCAAAAGATGAAAAGGTAATAAGGTAGTGATTAAGGTTGAAGTGTTAAGTTATCCCTAAATCAGAGTTAATAAAAATTATGTGTAATCAAATGGTGGTGACAAGTGAAATTGGGGAATAATTTCACCACATTTTGTCCAAATCCTTGTAAAGGCTTAGGAAATTATTAGGATTTGGACAAAACGCAAGTATACCATTTGATTACCTATGAATATTATGGGTGACGAATTACGTTTAACTTAGCAATCTTGGATTTTTGACATGTTTATCCTGGATCGTATCGATCAAGAACTCCACTCTCTTGAACGTTTAGAGCTTAAATTTGGCTTAAGTTCAGAATTTTTTGACAAAATACCTGTTAGAATCCTTCTTGATGTGCTCTTTCGTGTGTTCAGGTTTTCTAAAGCATCTTTTTATGCCCTGGCATCTTTATTCATGACATTTGAAACTTTGTCGCCATCTTGACACTGAGACGTATGGACGACAAATTATGATTACAAATTAACTCTGAAATTTTGCACCAAAATTGAGGAGTAATTCGTCACCTATGATATAAGTAAATTTATCACATGTATAATAATATATAAGCCTAATTTGTCTCAAAAAACATGTTAGGGTATTATAATTGTTTTTCTTATCATCTGTGTAGGTCCTTGTGTGCTCAACTTCAGAATCATGTGAAAGATTTCTCTTAAAACAAGTTGAAGATAAAGAGAATACTTTTGCTGTCAGAAAGGTAAAGCATCAAGGGTGAACTGGGAGAGAAATCTGGCAGTTTGTCAAAAGTGTTAAAAGATATGCCCTGGTCCCATGGCCAGTTGTTCATATGTTGGATATAGTGCTATCCAATGCATAAATCACTATCTAGTGGATAAGTATTAAATTATGGGAGAGAATGTGTTATCTGTAGGATAGAAATTTATCCAGTGAATAGCATTTTCCACCCTTTGAACACCCTTTGTTCTTGCAAGGATTTTTTGAAATCATTTTTTTAACTTTTTTGTTTTGTCTTTAAACAGTGTTTAGACTGTAAGGCACTGCGACAAAAGCACAACCAGTTGCGTAAGACTGAAGAATTTCTGAAAGAACTAGAGATGAAACAAAAAATGGTCCAAGACCTTCTCAATGTTATTGAACAGCTTCAGAATCATCTTCACACTCAACATCAAGCCATCACCCAAGAGCAAGTCAGTTGTCACAACTGTGAGCAGTATAACATCAAACGAGACCTGTTGTTGAAAGAGTTGACCCTTTTACATCATGAACTGGTAAGGATGATTAAAAGCAACCGGCGAATCTCATTTAGTGGAATTCCTACTGAGAGGATCTACAATGTGGCAACAAGAACATACACTGTGTGCGAGGAACACAAGGAAATGCACAGTGCACACAACAAAAGACGACAGAGCTTTTGTCAACATCCTGATAACTTCACAGAATCTGATGAAGGCGATGACTACATTGAAGGACCATTAATGGTTAGTATTCATCATCAATTTCGCCACCACCTTCTATTATAGTGCGACCAGGAAACCGTGAACACTTGAAATATTTCAGGAATGTTTATTGTGTTTTGATCAATCACATCAAAGATCAGGACATGCTAACTGCCTACAAAACCACAAACTAATTAATGTTCTTGCTTGTGGTTTAGTTTTGTCATGCCTGACTGGCTTTTCTCTTGCAAGGCAATAACATTCCAGAAATATTTCTGGTGTTCATGGTTTTCCCGGTTTGACTGTAAGTAGCCTGTAATCAAAGTCCTGAAGTAACTTATTATTGTAGAAAAAAATTGTAAATGAAACCTAAATTAAGCAGCCACCTCTATCAAGTGGCTGGAGTGACCTTCTGGTGATAATTGGCCCTCAAATACTTGATACACTAAAAGGGCACTTTCCCTTTGTCAGAACTGGCTGGCGGGAAGGGTCTGGTCGTTCAGTTCTGACAAATGGAAAGCACCCTTTGTTTGGCTTTATTAAAAAAAATGAGGAACGAAAATACACTCCCAGAAAAAAGGTGATGACTTATTGTGGACCGGTAATGCTATGATTATTTCAAAATAAACTGATGTTTTTGCTAAAGATTGGGCTAATATTTATGTCAAAATTGAGTGGCCAACCTCCATTAAAGTGTTGGTGGAGGTTTAACTGTAGTTGAAATAGTGTGAGTAGTCAGTCTATTTAGCGATTTGCAGCGCTAATTGAAGGTGAAATGTAAGAGGTGATTCTTTGTCGTTCCTCTTTAGTGTACTATGAGTGTGATTACTCGTATTGGACGGCGGCGCAAAGTTACCCAGTCCTTAAAACCAAACAAATCTACTGCTGGCAACAAAGTGAAGGTAGGCTCTTTTATTTTAGGCCATGTGGTTGATTCTGTTGCATTGTCATTACTATAAGTTTATGGTAGCAAGTGCTCAACATCGTAGTGTTTTCTGTTCGGTGAGCCTGCATACAGCCGCCCCTCTCCTCAGAAAAATCGGGACCCGTTCTCTGATTTTATCTGTGTGGAGGGAAGGGGCAGGGGCTACTGTTGGTTATAGTGTGTAGAACTGCAATGCAAACCCGTCCACCCATCAGAAGAGTTAATTTAAAGTCTAAGTACTGTGTGTAACACCCCACCCAAAGTACTCCGTGTTGTTAGATCACAGATTTACTGTCCTCTGTTTGTGTTACATCCCTGTGCTAGCTACATATCAATAATCAGTGATATGAAGGTAACCCAGGTCGACAACAAAATAGAGGATGGTAAGCCTGTGGTCAAAGTTATGTAATGGCTCAGGGCAAGGGAAGCTTGAGTAAAATTATAATAATTTATTTCAGGTTACGAAGTCCAACAGCAATCCTCTCTCATCCAGTGAAAACTTGGAGGTCTCAAAACGAAACAGCTACCTACTTGCACAAGAAAAACCCGTCTTGGTTTCAAGTGTGTCGCAGTCACAGTCTCCAAGAGACTGGTCGGGAGTCCCTGCTTTCACGGTACAAATGAACTGTTAATATTATTATAAATAAAATTGCTATATTGAACTACATCATAATCCTCTATTAACATTTGAAACGTGGTGCTCTGGGTGGCATTCTGGAAGCTGATGGCTGATTGGAGTATTTTAATGGTGTATAATTTGCGACTTCAATGGCTAATAGATCAATGGTCCTGGCAATGAACATCATAATAAAATTAAATATGCCTTTTCAAGAAGCAATACTGCAGTAATACCAAGACTACTAGCTTTTTGGTACCTCTGAACTTTGATTTTGACTAGGTATACTTTGGTTCACATGAAAAGTAATTTGTCATCAATATTGTTTGTTTCAGATGTGCTCTGATTTGAAAATGTCATTTTCAAACAGTACTTATAGTAGGCGGACAAAGGAACAGGCCAGGAATCCAAACCTCGCAGCGAATCCTTGTACACCTGAAATTGATAGAAACGGTCAGCAGCTCATGCCGTCCCTACATTGGTGGAAAGGTACACATCTACTTGTTAGGGCAATTTTCTTATGACCTTGAAATGAAAACGCGTGAACAAAACAGTAACAACATACGAACGGAAATAGAGCGATTTAATTGGTTTGCCAAACGGATGCAAACAGGCGTGGCTTTTGGTTGGTTAAGCGAACGCACGAGTGAAAAAAACTTCATGTCCTCAAAACTTTCGAGAAATCAATCGATACTTCGCTTTGACGTCATACTGCGACACGATTGGCCAATCAAACAATGCTTTCTCTGTATTTAGGGTTTCCTTTAGTCTGCTACACAGCCGTTTTTAGTGTCCTCACGCAACAACGTTGCGTGACGACACTAAAAACGGCTGTGTAGCAGACTAGGTTTCCTTTGGCGGGAAAAGGAAGAGTCCATGTTTTGATCTTTTTATCCATTGGCTGTTGAAACAAATGACGAACATTTTCCAAAACCATTTTTCCAGGTTATGAAAATCGCTCTTAGCGGGGATTTCTTTACTGGGTTGCCCCTTTCAGGGCACGTCCGTTATAATTCGGTTTTCGGTTGTCTGTGCAGAAAAACGGTCACGGAAGGGAAGACACGAGGCTCTGGTACCGAAAAACGATGTTCTCACAAATGGTTTCGTATGATTTTCCCTTGCACAGACCCTTGCACAAATAGTTTTTGTACCTCGCCTCCGCTCCTCCAGAAACCCAGAAGGCGTTGCGAATCAAGAAGGCAATTGGCGTTGTTGGAAGAAATTCGATCATAATAGGAGTCACTTTATAAGTTTTTTCATTGTTCGAGTTTAAGTCAATTGATGATGTTGGCGCTGGGAACTCAGAGAAATGCTCGCGTTGCATACAAACCCACACGCCGTTCATGGTAGGTTCACACTGAAAGATGACTGTGAACGTCAGTTTGGAACGCCGGGGCCGTTTCGTGAATTCAATGAGAGAATTATCGATCGATGTAGTACATGAGCAATAGCACAATTTATGAGGAAAGTATTTTACCAGTTGATAACACTATGACTGAACTATGACTGAAGACTTGATTAAATTGTAAGTTCTCGTACTGAAGCTTAACAACTCAGTTGCCGATGAATGTAACATAAATCCTTATGTTAAGAAATGGACGTCCATGAGCGAGGGAAGTGACAACTTTGCAATACACTAAATCTGGAGTGCAAAGAAGTCCGTGATCAGTTTTTAGAAAACCCCAATTTTCCCATACATTTTCTGTAATTCAACAATATCAAAATTACAGAAAGTGTGTATAGGTAATAGCATGATTTGTAGTGATATTTGGCATAAATACCACCAGTGATATTTCGAAATTGTTATACGTAATTTCACAAGCCGTGAGGATTATAGAGTGTGTTCGAAGTTGTTGTTGATGTCATTTTCCCCCTTAAGAACTTGCTCACAGGTTGATATGCCTCTGATGTCAACGATTTGTCTTCTTTTCAGGACTGGATGAAGGTGAAACAATTATTTAAAGATATGACAGGGGAAAGGATATAGAGTGTTTTCACATGACGTCACGGTGGCCATATTGGTGTCCCAAAACACTGAAACGGCGGCCATGTTGGTGCCCCAAACCAATCCTCTGGGAGTTGTACTCTTTTCTGATGCAAACGCTTTCTTTTGTTCCAGTAAATTTGCATAGATGCTGACCACGTGAGTGAAAACACTCTATAGTGGCTGGTTAGAGGTGGAGTGAATTTAATCTCGATATTCATTAGCAGCAACACGGAAGGGTGTAGATGCCCTCATTCAACACTAATATTCTTTTTACACTTCTTTAAAGTCACATTCAAAACCAAGCTCTCGTGCTTTGCACCTATTCAAGGAAAGGCATGATTTTCTTTGCACATGCTTTGGGTTGATGTAATGTAGTTAGTTTAAGTAGCAAAAACAGACTGAGCTAAAATGTTTAATGTCTCGAGTGGTTTTCGTTTTCGTGCTGTAAGTTATATGCGTTTATGCAGTCGACCATTAGATGGTATAGTTAAATATAAGAGCAAGTTAGTCCATTGAAAATATGTTTCAGAGATTGGTAGATCTTTGGAAACAGCATGTCCAGGTACAAGAAAATATAAAGTTCTATAAGCTTTTTCAGTGTTAGAATCGGTGCCTTTAAATAAAAGGTCAAAAGGTCTGTGTCTGTTTATGGTACACAGGACCGTTCAAATTAAAGGACCGTGTCTGTGTACGGTACACAGGGTTCTATTAAGTGTATTTGAAGGCTAGAAGCTTTTCCCCCAAAATGTTCAGCTCCCCCCCCCCCCCCCCCAAAAAAAAAATATTGTCATCATTACGGTATTTAGGTAACTATATCAGAAAAATCGTCCAGACGCCGCGAGGTCAGTGCAAACACTGTAATATTTCTCAAAAGTGTGTTAGCTTTTTAAAAAAGCTATTCTTACCGTCATTATTAACTTTGTATCCACTTTGGGTTGATGTAAAGTACACATAGCTCATTGGTGCAAGTAGCAAAAACAAAGGCTACATTTGTTAATTCCTCAATTTTTGTGGTTTTCGTATTTTTAAATCAGGATATCAGCATAATTATGCAGTTCACCATTAGATGGTTATATTTGTAGTTTTGTTCTTCAATACTAGCGTAAGCTAGTATGTCAGTGAAATGTTTCAGAGGTTGGTTTATCTTAGGAAACAACGTGTACAATTGCCATAAGCTTTTCCAGTGGTAGAATCAGTGTCTTAACTGCGTATTCAAGTAAAACATATGTTAGCTTTTTTAAAAAAGTGTGTGTTCATGTATTTTTATTGAAATCATGATATGAAGATTATCTTGGCAGCTGTTTATAGCTGTAAGGTATATAATCATCATAAACAGGCAACATGTTTAAATCTGTTTAAGAACGTACTTATATTGCCAAGATGTAAATTTAATTTCACGAGTTGGGTGAATACTCCCATTTATTTTTGTCATAATATCCAGGCAGTTCAGAAACACAGCTTAAGTAGTTTTTTAATTCCACGGTCCCTGCACAAATACGTTTTACATTTTGCTCTACGGGAATTCAAAAAACATGAAATATACCACTACATGATGTCACTCATACGTAGCCTGCGAGCAAGATCTCCATTTAGGGGATATCGAGAAAAGTAGACGCACTACAGGCACGCGGCTTCGGCCCCTCGCGAGGGAGCTTGCTCGCCGGCTACTCATACGTGGTGCCGACAATTTGTAGATTTTTGCAGGGCAGTGCCCAGCGAACCCGCTGGCGGATAAATTAGTATCCTTTAATTAATTTGTAATTTCCAGGTAGCAGAAGCAGAAAACGACTGGCTGTCATTATACCTCACTTCTTAGCCTTATAATAATAATACTCACAGGAAGGTTTTGAAATAATAGTTGAGCTTTCCCATAGTAGTTTGTAAAACCTGAACTAGTAGAGTAAAATGTTTATTGGTCTTGCAGTTTATTTTATTATTTATAGACAGGTTAAAAAGACAGTCTTCACTTTCTTACTTATTTATGTCTCTAGATAATTACTATAATTCAAGAGGCTGGTCCTCTGTTTTTGAAAAGTGATTCACGTAGTTTTTTATCTTGTTTATGGCCAATAAATGACAGTCAATAAGAAGTTGGTTGTGGTGGTGTGTTAGTGTCCATGAACGTTTACGCACACCGCGCTTCGTGGACTGTTTGAAGCACTTGATCTGAAAGATGTTTGATGACTAAGCCTGGTGCTCCGGTTACACAAGGCGCTATAATCTCATGCTTAACACACTGTTTTCGGGTAGCCATTACAACACGTGAAGGAGAAGCGTGAGGTTATCCCTATATTAAGATCCGATCCCTCCTTAGAGAGAGAACCTACCCAGCCCAGGAAAGGTTGGCCATACCACCGGGGTCTACGTTACTCTTTTCGAACAGTGGTGTGGGTTCTTTTACATCCCACAAGAACCAGATAAATGAAAGTGCTGGGAAACGGGACCTACGGCTTTCCCTCCTTATCCGCGAAGATTAGAAAGTCTAACCGTTTGCAAATTTCATGACAAAGACAGCACTTTCTTAGTTATTTTAAGACCCTGACTGTTGGTCTGGCCGCGGTGTTTAAACCCACTATCTCCCTTTTGAAGACGATTGCCTTGGAACCTCTTCTTTGGGACACCTCCATTTAAGGGACCCCTCCTTTAAGGGAACGGAGAATTTGGTCCTAGTAAAATGTTAACATAATCATTGTATTCATTATCTCTATTCAAGGGGCACAGATTTGGTCTCGCAAAAAAAATGTTCACATAATCTTTGTATTTGCCACATGTATTGAAGGGGACACCTGTTCGGGGAAAAGGGACACTTTTTCTGGATCTCGAAACCTGGCTTTAACCTCCATTCAATGACCTTAGCTCTCAAAACGTGACTGACCACAAAAATGGTTGATACGTTTGAGTGAACCATAATCGCAATGATATCCGCTTTCACAACAAGAACTCTCTCTGACGTATATCCATTTGCTACTGTTGTACTTATCGCAGAGATAGTTAATCATGATTTTTTAAGCATCCAGCTGCTTGAAATTATGACTGCAGTAGATTCCAAGGCAGAAGAAGAAAAAAATATTTTCATGTTGGTTAATTACTAACAAACCCCAGCCCAGCCCCTTTTCAGGGAACTTCACCATTCAGGGGTCACTTTCCTTGGTCTTGAGGGTGTACCCTGAATAGAGGTTCCACAGTAGTTGTATTAGTTGATCATAAATTAATGATGCGATTAAACATGCCTTCCACCGTACTCTGCCAGTCTTGCAATTGCCAATTTACTCAAAACTACAAAACTAGACTGCGAGCTGTCTCATAATTTCTTCAACGTCAGTGGCGTAGGACGCGCGAGCGGCGAGCGGCGAGTCGCGAGAAACGAGGGCGTAAGCCCGAGACGGGAAGAAACATCTTTTTCTGTCTTTCCCAGTCCCTTTTTGGCTAAAAACGTTTTTAGTACATACGCGCTCACTCCCTCTGAGAACTCGACAGAAAAAGGCGGACTGCTATTAGTCTAACTCGTAAAGGTTGCTGTTGTGCTTTTTTTTATGGGTGTCACTTGTTTTGCGGCACTGGCAATTTAATGTTTCATAACAATACCAAAAGGTTCGTAGCAAAATTTAAAGGTCTGCAACTGTCCAAATAACAATGATAGCTGATTATAATTACATCAGCATCGAGTGTGCCAAAACATATACAACAACGAATTCTATGTATTTACTAATAACTGTAAATTGTAATTTGTTTACTCACGAAGCACTTGGTCGTTTAAACGTGTCAGTAGTATAGTAGGGATGTTTTAGACCAATTTTTTTGCGCAGGAATACTATAGTGTAGGTGACGTAATGGCCTTTTTTCTTTATCTCATGAACAATAAACAGTGGAATCTCATTAAGTTGAAGTCAGATTCTATTTTTAGATGGTTTAAAAAGCCATTTCGTCTCTTTTGAGCCCATAATACTAGGGAAACGTCTTCAAGTCATAAGTTGACATAAATGCGCTTACAGGTGACAAATGTGGAAAGTGGGCCAAAGTGACCGGTTGCTTCTGACTGTGACGTCTTCGGCAAACGCTTTATGTCACGTGAACGTAGAAAGACAATCGTACATTTTGACTCAAAATATATAGTTTTTTTTTTTTTTCAAAAATCCTAGAAATTTACGGATAGATTTTTCGTTTTAATGAAAGCTTTAGAAATAAGAGTGAAACATGCGTTTCTCGAAGCACAATCTTGGACATTTTTATTCGCAAAAAGCATGTTTACGTTTGTTAAAAACGGAGTGTTTTTTTCGATTGACTCCAAAAAAGGTGACTGCGAAGTTTGTCTCTTCGATAAAAATGCTTCGTGGTACGCAACACGAAACACGCGATGGCCAGTTCACAAAACTGCCTACCCGGTGCCAAAAAGGGGAGATTTTTCCGGACTCATGCAATTCCGGAAAATTTTTTATCGGACGTGCTTTGTCGTTTTCACGCAGATGCGTGAATCGAGGTAAAAACGGAGTGTGAATAACACTTTTTGTGTCTGGATGAATGTTCTAGGATCGGCTGTTATGTACAAAGCTTGCGCATCCGACTAGCCTAGATGTAACACGTCCGAAAACATTACTGAATGCGGAGAAATCTCTACTAGATTAAACCCAGCCTCGAAGGACGGTGTAGGTCCTTGTGTGGTCAACTTCAGAGTCATCCGAAAGATTTCTCTTAAAACAAGTTAAAGATAAAGAGAACACTTTTGCTGTCAGAAAGGTAAAGCTAAAAAAGAGGAAGTGTTAGAATCTGTAATGGCAATGGTAGCCAAAACATCACACAGCAAGAGAATTTGTGCGGCTTCAAACTTCAAATTTTTGCAGATTTTTATCAAGTTGAATTCTAAAAGACTATCTAAGTTCAGAACAAGAAATAAAATGAATTAAATGTTTTCCTCATATTCACTTCCTTCATAAAACAGGAAACAGAAAGTTTCATGTAGTTGTGCAACTACAGCAAAGAAATGTTCGAAAAAGCATGATGCATGTCTGCAATTAATTGCCTATTGATTTTTGCCACTCTCGTTGCTGTCACAGTTGTTGAACTGCTTTCCACGAAATGTGAAAGTGTTATCGTACCCATAAGAGAACTTTGCCAGGTCCAGTCAGTCAGTGTGCATTACATGAAAGGGTCTGTTACTGTATGAAATTCATCAACTGAGTGACTTGTTTGTTTGTTTCCAAGTTTTCCTTATTAGTTTTTCAAGCAAACATAACTAAAGGTAAACCGGGAGAGAAATCTGGCAGTTTGTCAAAAGTAAATCCTGGTCCCCATTGTTGAAACATTGGATAGTGATATGCAATGGATAAATCACTATCCATCTGGCCTCAGATGTTCAAAAGTTGGTGGTACTATCCACGGGATATATATCCAGAGGATAAGTAGTACGGAAACAAATTGTGCTATCCTTTGCACAGCAATTTATCCGGTGGATAGCACAATGCACCTTTCGAACAACTGGGGCCAGATAAGTATTACAGGCAAAAAATGTGTTTTCCAGTGGATAGAAATTTATCCAGTGAATAGCGCACACCCTTTGAACAACCGGGCTTGGAGGCTTTTGACGGATTATTTTGTTCTTGGTCTGATTTTTTGAAATCAATTTTTTAACTTTTTTGCTTTCTCTTTAAACAGTGTTTAGACTGTAATGCACTGAGACAACAGCACATGCAATTGCATAAGACTGAAGAATTTCTCAAAGAACTAGAGATCAGAGCCGTAGCCAGACTTCAGTACAAGACGAGGCAAGCTTCGAGCGCCGAAGGCACGAGCCGCTAGGGGGGTCTGGGGGCATGCCCCCCCAGAAAATTTTGAAATCTAGAGGCTCAGAAATGCTCTTGCAAGCATTTTCTGTGGCATTTTTCTTCAAAAAAGCCAATCTTGGGCAAGTGTAGAAGTTCACTTTTTTATTGCTTAGCGATGCTGGTGCCAAGTTAATGACCATCTGCATTTTAACGCATTTGAAAAACCGCCTCTCCTGTAAATCTCAGTTTGA
>JBBMOI010000018.1:4742500-4937500 GCA_038088405.1 Porites divaricata
ATTCATTCACCTTATATTAGCTGGTTTTATCTTAACTAATCCAATTTTTTCTAGGGATTATTTTCTCAATTAAACGTTTCTTCAAAAAAAAAAAAAGACAAAAAAGGCCAAAATCAAGACGAGGCAACTGCCTCGTCTTGCCTCATGCTAGCTACGGCCCTGGTGCTGTAAGTTGTATGCATTTACGGCTATTTCGAGAAAGGTTGTCGGAAAAAATGTGCACGCGACAATCCCGAAAGGTAATATGGGATATAATCAATACACCGTTCCTGACAGTGCAGCTGTCGAACTTACATTTGTCGCTTTCCTTTAGCAGCTCACAAACATACGTACATGGCCTCTCATGCCATTCTTTCAAATTTCTTTGAAGAATAGTGTACTCAAAACCACCCACAATACCTTTCGGGATTGTCGCGTGCACTTCTTCCGACAACCTTTCTCGAAACAGCTGTATACAGTTCACAATTAGATAGTAGTTGTAATTTTGTTCGTAGATATAAGAGCAACGTAGTCTATTAAAGATGTGTTTCAGAGATTGGTAGATCTTCGGAAACAGCTTTTTCACGTACAAGAAAATAAAAAGTTCTGTTTACTAAGCTTTTTCAGTGTTAGAATCAGTGCCTTCAAATTCAAGGTCCGTGGCGGTCTGTGTATGGTACAGGACTGTGCCAAGATGTTAGCATTTTTAAAAAGCTATTCTTTCCATCATTATCTTTGTATCTACTTTAGGTTGATGTAAAGTACATGTGGCTCATAAGCGCAATTAGCAAAAACAAAGGCTAAATTTGTTAATTCGTCAATTTTTATGGTTTTCGTGTTTTTAAATTATATCAGTAGCATTATACAGTTCACCATTAGATGGTTGTATTTGTAATTTTGTTCTTCAATAATAGAGCAAGCTAGTATGTTAGTGTAATGCTTCAGAGGTTGGTTTATCTTGGGAAACATCGTGTACAATTGCGATAAGCCGACCTTTTTCAATGTTCATGTAAAACGCATATTCATGTAAAACATGTTAGCTTTTTAAAAAAGATTTCCTTATCCAATATTATTATTATTCGCCTTTCCTTGTTCATGTATTTTTATTTAAATATAGCTGTAAGTTTTATAAGCGACAGAAACAAGCAACATATTTAAATCTGTTTAAGAACTTACTTATATTGCCAAAATGTGAGTTTAATTTCAAGAGTTGAGTGAATTTTCCCATTTATTTTTATCGTAATACCCCAGCAGTTCTCGAACACAGCTTGTGTATTTTTCTTTTATTCCATGGTCGCTGCACAAACCGTTTCACATTTTGCTCTACTGGAATTCAAAACATGAAATATACCTCTACATGATGTCACTCATACGTGGTGCCGACAATTTGTAGATTTTTTGCAGGGCAGTGCCCAGCGAAACCTCTGTCGGACAGGATCCTTTAATTAATTTGTAATTTCCAGGTAGCAGAAGCAGAAAATGACTGGCTGTTATTATACCTCACTTCTTAGCGATATAATTATAATACTCACAGAAAGGTTCTAAAATAATAAATGAGCTTTCCCATGGTAGCTTGTAAAACCTGAACTTGTAGAGTAAAATGTTTATTCACCTTACCGTATATTTTATTATTTAAAGGTAGGTTAAAATGACAGTCTTCACCTTCTTAATTACATATTTATGCCTCTAGATAAATTTGTAATTACTGTAATTCAAGAGGCTGGTCCTCTGTTTTTGAAAAGTGAATCACGTAGTTTTTTTTATCTTTTTTATGGCCAATAAATGATATTTAGTGCGAAGAAGTTGGTTGTGGTGGTGGTTAATGTCCATAAAAGTTTCGGCACAGCGCGCTTCGTGGACTGGTTGAAGCACTTGATGTGAAAGATGTTTGATGGCTAAGGCTGGTGCCCCGGTTACACTAGTCGCTGAAATCTCATACTTACGCTGTTTACACCTGAAGGAGAATCGTGAGGTTATCCCTATAATAAGATCTTTCCTTAACCCACCCATCCCGGGAAAGGTTGGCTACACCACCGGTGTCTACGTCCCTTACTCTTTTCGAACAGTGCTTTCGGTTCTTTTACGTCTCACAAGAACCATATCAATGAAAATGCAGGGAGACGGGACCCTAAGTGTTTCATCCTTATCCGTGGTTTGAAACCGCTACTTCCCCCACCTTCCCCAGTAGAACCTCTTCTTTGGGAAACCTCCATTTTAAGGGACACCTCCTTTCAGGGAACAGAGAAGTAGGTCCCAGCATAGTTAATTTGAAGTGGAATGGTTGGGAAACCCTTTGTTACATGTTTTTGTTGGCTTTTTTGGACCTGACCGTGCACAACGTTAAATAGCATTCCTGTCATTTTGGACTTAATGACCAATACAAAGATTGCATTACTTTAATCAGTACTAATTTGTGAACAAAAAACAAAGGATTTTGCACGGTCAGGGAGCTTCCAACAGAAACTACAGCACCATTGTTTTTGCCGACTTTCCTAACCAGTGCTTCTCTACTAACTATGGTCCCAGTAAAATGTTAGCATAACTATTGTATTAGTTATCACTATTCAAGGGACATAGACTTGCAATTGGTCCCGCAAAAAAATGCTCACACAATCTTAAATGACCCAAATGATCCAATTGGCCGAAATGGCCCAAATAGCCAAATCCAGTCAGATATATAAATATTTATATATATATATCTAGCTGATTTGTTGAAAACCAACCTAACGAAATTTCCAGTCATTTGAGTGAAAGGCGTCAAAAGGCAGGTTTCGTAAGCCCGAGATGCTCCAAATCATAGTTGAAACGATGGAAAAGGAAAGAAGAACAAGAAAAAGCGAAGGGAAGAAAAGGAGGAGAAGAGGAAAAAACCGTTGGACTCTTAGTTTTTTAATAGCTAGTTTGGAGAGTCTTAGGCCAAAAAAACTGTTGAAGGCAACTGATTTTTCTTTCCAAACAATTCTGACAATCTTTCAAAATGTGGCAGACGCCGTTTCAGGCTATTCGGCATAAATGCTGCTCATTTCGCAGAATCTTCCAGCCGGATTTTTGTTAACGTTACCGCCAAATGGACCTTTTTGCCTCCCAAACTTTTTTTTCTCTTCTCCTACATTTGTACCTCCTACTTTCCTTCTCCTTCGTTACTGTGATTTTGGAGCTTCTCGGGCTTAAGAAACCTGCCTTTTGACGCCTTTTCACTGAAATGACAGCGAATCTCGTTAGGTTGATTTTCAAAAAATCAGCTAGATATATATATTTATATATCTACCTGGAGTTTTGAAAACCGGATTGCCTGAAATCTGAAGTCAAGTCTAGCACATTGCAGGCAATCTTTCAAAGCATAATTTCCTTAAAGCCGGAATGCTTTTAGTTCAGTCCTCTTCAGGACCAACCACCCTCAGTCCTTGACCATGGGCTCCAAAGAACTTCCTGGATTTGATAGAAATCAGTGGAGATTCCAGAAAAAATGCCCCCGTGGACCCAACTAATTTTTGGGAGAGAGGCTTCCGTCACACAGACACAGGGCTATCAGCTGCTATGCATTTGGGGCTGAGTCTAGTTAAATTCCAGAGGGATAGGAATGTTCTAAGGGTTGTGCTGGACTGAGGATTTACTGAAATTTCCACCGGGGTTTATCCCTGTTTTTCAGTGTCTCCTTCAAATTGAGGAGGGTTTGTGTCTAGATGGGTATCGTCTTGTTGCACCGCCACAGGGCTATCTGCTGGTATGCATTTGGGGTAGCCTAGTTAAATTCCAGGGGGTTGGGTTGTTTCAAAGTTTGATGTGTTACCGCACTGGGATGCATTTTTTTTTTGTGCAGTTTGCATGCCAGCAATGAAACACTGTTGCTAATGTTCCAAGTCAGTAAGCAGTTAAATTGGCGGTTGTAGGTATGGAGGGGAATACTGGACAAAAATGTTATTGGATCGTACCATAAGGTGCATTATATCGAATTTGCCTGTATACTGTCTTACCGTACCCGGTATGCTGTTATGTCGTACTCGGTGATGTTGTATTGTAACCGGTCACTGTATTATCGTACTCGGTAACCTTATATCGTAACCAGAATAGTATTGTATCGTACTCCGATGCTAATGTATCGTACCCGGTAGTCATATATCGTAACTTGTATGTTGTTGTTTCGTACTCGGTAACCTGATATCGTAACCTGAATGATATTGTATCGTACCCGATGCTGCTATGTCGTACCCGAAATGTAGTCAGCAGCTTTCAAAGTAAGTCAAATATGATCATTATAATGTACCGTGTTTAGGTGCTTTACGTGCTTCCGTGCTTCTGGTGCTTTACTTGCTTTGTCATGTCTTCGATTCGAACGAACTACGTTCCGGAAAAGCGCATAAGAGCGCATGCTCAAAGTGTATTGGCCGCTGGCCAAAAACACCACAACTCCTCCCCACTAGCTAGTGCATGCAATATGGTAACTAATAAGGATCTGAAACGTTAAGTCAAACACAACACGCCTATTGAATAAGCACAGTCTTAATGTCACTTCAAAGTTTATAAATCCAGCCTAGCTGGGGGCTTCCGCACTCGGACCGGATATCGTCTAACAGGAACAGATTCAGGAACAGGGTCACTCAAACTTGGTGGACTGCTGGCTGCAGGGTCAGCCACTGGACTTGGTGGCAGAACATCAGTCTCCAAGTTGCTGGCTGCTGGCTGCTCACTGGCTACAGACACTGGGTCCTCATGACTACCAACCTGGATTGGAAGTTCTGAGGTCTGGGTGATAGGGTTGCTGCTTGGTGTGACTGGAATTCTGGTATCCCTCAGCTGGTCTGTGTGTCGACGCCACACTAAGCCAGGTTTGACTTCTACTTCGTAAGAAAGGGGGCCAAGTTGTGTTCGGATGATGCCAGGTACCCACTTTGTACTACCAGTGTAATTTCGTGCTATCACTGTCTGACCGATGGAGAATTCTCTGGTTACAGCACCACCCTTCGTGACGGATTGGTCTATCTGACGGTTGCTTATCTTCAAGCGGAGATCTGGTTTTAGCAAGTCCAGTCGAGTGCGTAATCGTCTTCCCAAAAATAGCTGAGATGGCGCTTCTCCAGTGGTTGAATGGGGGGTATTTCTGTAAGCTAGCAAGAACGTTGCCAGCTTAATGCTCAGAGGTTTTACTTCCGTTTCACTTTTCATGGCTGATTTGAAACTCTGCACACAGCGTTCGGCTAGACCATTGCTGGCAGGATGGTATGGAGCAGATGTCAGATGTTTGATTCCATTTCTCTTGAGGAACATCTGAAACTCTTCAGATTTAAACTGTGGCCCATTGTCACTCACTAACTGGGATGGTACACCATATCTAGCAAATAAACTCTGCAGTTTCTCGATGGTTTTGGTTGAGGTCGTGGTGTCCATTTTCTCTATCTCCAACCACCTAGAATGAGCATCCACGACAATCAAAAACATGCAGCCGAGGAAGGGTCCGGCAAAATCAATATGGATTCGCTGCCAGGGTGACGATGGCCATTCCCATGGATGTACAGGTGCGGTACTAGGTTCAGCCTGCATTAGCTGGCAACCTGAGCAAGTCTTCGCGGTTTCCTCAATTTCTTTGTCGATCCCTGGCCACCAGATGTAGCTTCGTGCTAGGGCCTTCATCTTCACCACTCCAAGATGTCCTTGATGGAGTTCTTCAAGCACTTGTGGACGAAGTTTTGGGGGTACTATGACTCTGATTCCCCACATCAAACAGCCTGAGTGTACTGTTATCTCATCCCTGCGAGCGTAGAAGGGGTCCAGTACAGGAACATGGCTGCTTAGCCATCCTTTAGTCACCATCTCATGGACTTGACTCAAGACAGGGTCCCTTTGGGTCTCTCTTCGGACGTTGTCAACTGTGATTGGTAACGGCTCAAACTGCATCATATTGAAAACATTTACTGGATCCACAACTTCTTGTGCTCTCTCTTCGGTTTTAAGGGGCAGGCGGGAAAGACCATCTGCATTGCTATGCACTTTAGTGTTCTTGTACTCGATTTGGTAATCATAGCCAGCCAAGAATAATGCATAGCGCTGAAGCCGGGCTGCCGTAACCACTGGAATGTTCTTGTGTGGGTGGAAGATGGATGTTAATGGCTGATGATCAGTGTACAAGGTGAAAGATCGGCCAAACAAATACACATGAAACTTCTTGACTCCCCAAATTATTGCCAAAGCTTCTTTGTCAATTTGTGCGTACCCTTGCTCAGTTTTTGTTAGTGTCCTGGAAACAAAAGCAATGGGTCGCTCAGTCCCATCATTCATCACGTGGGATAGCACGGCACCAATTCCCACAGGGGAGGCATCACAAGCAAGCCTCAGTGGCAGACTGGGATCATAGTGTGTTAATACTTGCTCTGAGGTGATCATTTCTTTCACGTTGTAGACTGCGGTTTCGCATTGTTCCGTCCATTTCCATTGATAGTTGTTCTCTAACAACTGGTTCAAAGGGTGTACCACTGTTGACAGATTGGGCAAGAATCTGTTGTAGTAATTAACTAACCCCAGGAACGACCTCAGTTCAGCTACATTGCTTGGGCGAGGCGCTTTCAAAACTGCTTCCACTTTCTCTGGTGACTTGTGGAGACCATGACGGTCAATAGCATGTCCACAGAAGGTTATCTTCTCTTTGAAAAACTCGCACTTGGTCTTGTTTGCTCTTAAACCATGAGCCTGTAAGCGACGTAAAACTTCTTCTAGGTTGGCAAGGTGCTCATCATCATTCTTTCCAGTGATGATCATATCATCAAGGATACAGCTTGTTCCAGACGAACCTTCTAACACTTGATCAAATAGCAGGTGCAGAGGTGATACCAAACACTAGTCGGTTATACTGGAACAGACCCATATGGGTGTTGATTGTGAGGTATTTCTTTGAATCTTCTTCCATCTCTATTTGGTGATATGTTTGGCGGAGATCAATCTTTGAGAATTTCTGCCCACCAGCAAGGTTTGCAAAGATGTCTTCAATGCGAGGAAGAGGGTACTGCTCTGCTTGTAGTTCTGGGTTCACTGTGATCTTGTAATCACCACAAAGTCTGACGGAACCATCTTTCTTGGGGACAGGCACAATCGGTGTGGCCCATTCACTCCACTCCACTTTAGTGAGAATACCTTCATTCTGGAGTCTCCGCAGTTCCTCCTCCACCTTCGGCTTTAATGCATACGGCATCGGTCTGGCCTTGAGGAAGCGTGCTTGGCTGCCGTCTTTAAGAGTTAACTTCGCTTTGGCTGATGTAAAGGTGCCCAGTTTATTTTCAAAAACATCTGAGTAGTTGTCTAGCATAACGTCCAAACGCTCTTTAGGACTTGAGGTAGCTGGTGAAGCCTGCAGCGACTTGATAGAACACCAGTCAAGGCGTATGATGCGTAGCCAATCTCTTCCCATTAGAACAGGACCCTTATTCTTGACGACATACAGGTCCAGCACCTCTCTTTGGTTTTGGTAATCCACGGGTACTTTGAGCACTCCTACTGGCATAATGTTTTCCCCGGTGTAGGTTTTCAAGGACAGTCCAGTTTTGTGCAGGGGAAGCCTGTTAAATTTCTGCTGGTAGAGGTCAAACGAGATGATAGACACAGCCGAACCTGTGTCCAGTTCCATCGTAAGTGGTTTACCATCAACATCCAAATCAACCCAGATAATATCATTGCCCTGTTTCCTCACATTGTTTACCTCGAAGGTGGCTAATATGTCTTCATATGAATCAACATCAACATCAACAGCATGTA
The DNA here is from genome assembly GCA_038088405.1 of Porites divaricata. NCBI lineage: Eukaryota > Metazoa > Cnidaria > Anthozoa > Scleractinia > Poritidae > Porites > Porites divaricata. The sequence goes on from JBBMOI010000018.1 coordinate 4,750,220, forward strand.
CCTCTGGGGTTTTGGTTGCTTGCTTAGGCTTTCCTTGCTGTTTGGAACGACAAACTCGCTGGATGTGGCCCTGTTTTCCACAGTGGTGGCAGATCTGGTCCTTGTAAAAACAATTGTGTGTCATATGTGAGTTCCCACCACAGCGGTAGCAAGGGGGGGTAGTCGCCAGTTTCGCTGGTGTTGGTTTGTACTGTTCAGTCAACTTGGCAACGCGAGGGACTGGGTTGGGGTTGAGCTCACTTTGTAACTCTGAAGCATCGCGGATGGCAGTTTCCATTGCTACAGCAATCTCCACAGCTTTGGAATACTTCAGTTTGGCTTCTGACAGTAATCGCTTTTGGATCTGCATATTTCGAAGGCCACAAACCAGTCTATCGCGTAGCGCTTCGTTCAGATTCCCGCCAAAATTGCAGTGTGTCGCAAGTTTCCTTAGCTCGGCCACGTAAGACAAAATACTTTCTCCTTCATTTTGGTTTCTCTTGTAGAAACGAAATCTTTCCGCAATTTCCAAGGGCTTTGGGCTCAAATGCTCCTGGAGAGTGGTAACTATCTGTTGAAAGGACTTTGTAGCTGGCTTCTCCGGTGCAAGAAGATCCCTCAGCAGAGTGTAGGTTTTCCCGCCGATCAAGCTCAACAAGGTTGGCACTTTATGGTCATTATCGATGTCGTTCGCCAAGAAAAACTGTTCTACTCGTTCCACATAGGTTTCCCAGTTCTCTTTTGTGTCATCAAAACTCTCTATCTTCCCAATAGTAGTCATAATTTCTTGAATTTTACCTCGTCGCCACTGTCATGTCTTCGATTCGAACGAACTACGTTCCGGAAAAGCGCATAAGAGCGCATGCTCAAAGTGTATTGGCCGCTGGCCAAAAACACCACATGCTTGACGTGCTTTGCTTGCTTAAGGTGATTTACTTAAGGTTCCCAATAGATTTAACCGTTAGCCGTCGAATACCCTCGTCAACCGTCAAGAATTCTTGTTTTCTACCGTTACGCGTGAAAAATGCAGATTTATATTTAACTGTCGTTAATTTGTGATATGTCCAATCTCATAATTCCTTTTTTTGTGTGTGCAAAAGTTTGATGTAATAAAAGTGCATGATATTACCCAATTAAGGGTTTTGATTGGTTCATCAGGCCATTTTATGCCAAAAAGGTCTTGGATTTTACCTTCGGACGAGACGATCCAAATTCCTTTATTTTTAGATGAGTTAATTACAAGTCCTGATAAATTCTTAAAAACCGGGGTTCACGGTTGGGAGAGGGAGGTTCTCCACATAATGGCCTATGCGGGCAGGCCACTCACAAAGGGTACCTTTTTCAGGCTTCGGGAATATGAACGGTGCTGATTCAACAAGTTGAAGTATATGAAAGGGTAGGAAGATCTGTTCTTTCCGTATATAAAATGACCTAATAGGACCGCAGAAGAATTTATATATCACTGTTGTAAAAAAGTCAATGAAATATTCTGTGATTAGCTCGCATCTAGAAGACAGCGCATTTACAGCAGTTGAAACGAATGCAAAGTTCTAAAGTAGGTTTGTGAAAACAACAGCATTTGTCAATAAAAGTTTTTAATTTAAAAGTGGCACCTTTGTTGTCAAAAATGGTACATAAAGTAAGGGGTTGGACCTTGAGGCAGAACCTCCCGGAATAAAACTTTGTTGAATGCCCCCAAGTTTAAAAGGGGTCGGTGCCGAAGTCATGTCAAATAGAACAGTCGGTGTAAAATTATTGTTTGTATCTTCATCACAGCTTGTAATACCGTTTATAACTGTATTTTGGCAAACTCAAGAGCAAAAGTTTTAACTGCAATCATAAAGAAATATGGAGGAAAGAGGGTAGCCTTACTTCACCACCCCTATACAGATGAAAACAGTCTGTTGTGAGACAATAATTGAAAAAAGAATCTATGATATTGTTAATATATTAGGCCTACTCTGGGACCTTAACTCGCCGCGAGATTGTGCGAGCTAATGCGAGTTTAGGCGAGTTAAGGAAAAATTGAGCTTACCTATCAGTTGCGAGTTTGTGCGAGTTAAGGCGAGTTAAGGGAAAATGATCAACCTAATGTTGAGGTGATAAGGGTTAAAACTTACATGTTTTAGTAACATACATATATATAAGATGCCTTGCAATCTTTGTATGTCATATGTATATATATACCTAATAGTGTCCATGTTGCCCAATTACAAAAAAAATTAAACAAAAAATTTCAGATGAACTCCAAAGTTGACTGAAGCAAAATCTTATTTAAATTTAGTAATGTTGAGTTTTTTTTCCTAATTGGACAAGTTGAGTATAGAGTTCTGGCCCTGGTTGTTCAAACATTGGATAGTGCCATTCAATGGATAAATCAGTATACAGCAGATAAGTATTGGAAAAACTAATTGCACTATCAACTCGATAGAGATTGATCCAGTGGATGGCACTATCCAGCCTTTGAATAACCTAGGCCTGTTCTTTATTAATAATTTTATTATATAGCATGGGTTTCTGATAGCATTCAGACACCAAACTATACGATTTGGTGGCTGTATGATACTACTACTAATAAAAATAGTCATCATCATATATCATTTATTATTATAGGTGCATAAATATTTGGCAGAATAATAAATTAGTGAAAAAAGAAACTAATGTAAACAAAACAATGATGAATAGATACGAAAATGAAATTGTAGTATAAACACAGCTAGGATATTTAATTTTACTTATGTTTTTAATTCACCAACACTGTGGTTTAAATATTAGACAGGTGTGCATAATAGGTATCACATTACATGTCATGACTTGTTATCACTAACTCCAGAATTTAAAAAAATGTTTTTACAGTCTGTGTCAATGTTCTTCAAAGAACTAGTATAGAAAAACGGGGAAGCTGACGAACTACATCTCAGATGAGGAAATTTTTATGACACAATCAATTTTACTAAACTGAAATCAAATTTCTTTCTCCTTGAAAGTTATAAGACTTATCTCTAAGTCCTCCATTCGACCCATTCTCTCCACTTCACTGATGGTTTCCCTTGGAATCCAGCATTGGTTTCACTGCCAGAAACGAAAACACCAATTGCCTTTTCACTCTTTTCGTTTCCTGTTCAGGCTTGCTTGCATTTTACAAAGTGTTCAACGTTGTGCAGAGAGCTATACCTCATTTAAGTTGATGAACAAGAATACTTTCCATTATTGGCTTTGTCTAGCAAACTCTTAAGAGTTGTCAGTGATGAATCTGCCATGCTTCCCATTCTTAGAAAAATGGCCACCGGCTGAGCTGTGTTGTAACGTGTTTTGATGTCATGTACGCCACGTTGAAGCTTCCCACCTAAAACTTGCTAGCGGACTGGGATCGGTATTGACACGAGTTACCAGTATCTTCTGGGTAATTTACAAAATGGCGAACGAAGTTGGCTAGCAATGTAATATATAGATTTAGCCAGGGCTAAAAGCGAAGCTCCTATTAATAAATTTATCATTTAAATCAAACAATAAACTTATAATCCACAAATCAGTTAACTTAAGGGGAAATTCATATGGGAAAGGCTAAGTGATTTTATTTAGAGTGAAACATCTTACATCGAGTTGGCCTATAACGTATATAACGTATATAATTAATCTGTCCATCAAGCAAAGAACTTTTCCTGATAATCTAAAAATGGCTAAAGTGATTCCTATCTTTAAACAGGGATCCCGTTCCGTGACTGTGCGATAATTATAGACCAATATCAGTTCTTCCAGTATTAAGTAAAGTTTTTGAAAAATGTATTTATAATCAACTTATATGTTATTTTTTGGCCGGAAAATATGATTACTCATACTCAATATGGGTTTAAGCCAGGCAGTACCACTGTGGACTGTCTTGTTGATCTCATTGAAGAAATCTCTACGTGTCTAGCTAGATCAAGGAGATTATGCTGTATCAATATTTTTAGATTTGAGTGAAGCATTCGATACCATCAATCATTCTATTTTATTATCAAAGCTATTGTCCTATGGCATTCAAAAACCTCATATCGACTGGTTCAAATTGTATCTTAATAAAAGAAAGCAGAGAGTTTTTGTAAATGGTAACATTTCTGACACCATGCCAATTACTTCTGGTATGTTCATCTAGGTCTATTAAAATTTCGTGATATTGTTAAATTTATGTACAATTGTTTGTTTTTATATGACTATGTCTCTGATAATAAGCCGTGTAATTTTCCATTATTACTTGTATCTGAGCAACATGATTATTTTACACGAAGTGCATCTGCCCAGCAATTACATTCCCCACTCAAGAATTAATATTCGAAAGTTCTGCCCCACCGTCATTGGTAAATACTATTGGAATGATCTCCCCCTTCATATTCGCAATAAATCATCAAAAATCCTGTTCAAAAAGGCACTTAAAATATATTATCTTGCTCAGTATTGACTTGTGTGTGTGTGTGTGTGTGTTTTTTTTTGTGAAAAACAAAACTACAAAAGAATAAAGTCAATCTTGTTAAAGGGCCATGATTAGTTCACTTTTATGTGCGGCCCTTCTCCATTCTAATTTTCTTCTTTTATTAATATTATTATTATTATTATGTGCACGTAGGTTAAGCAACTATTGTATTATTGAATACAATTACTGTATTACTGTACAATTAATGTATTATTATTGTACAACTAATGTATTAAAGGATGGAGTAAAAAATAAAAACAAAAACAAAACAAAACATAGCAATCATCTTCGATCACATTCAAGAGCCGTAATGGTTCTTGATCACAGTGGATCATACCTGGAAAACAAATTCTTGGAAAACAAATCAGGCCGAATTTTTTGCTTTCGACAAGTTAACTTTATAAAATCTTGCCAACAAATCCGGGGATATGTAAACCAACCTTTTATACTTTTTACACATCACATCTGAGGTGAAACCGTACTATTTATCATAGAGACCTCGAGCGCAGTGAACATTAAAAGAGTTATGCTTCAACATAAATAATTCATTGTTTTTTTTTATTTAAGGGTTTTATAACGATGTGTAATCTTGAAAAGCGTTTGATACGCGCGGCAAAAAGATAACTCCGGCAAGCGATGTTCATGAACGACTGAAAACAAACAGCACAGCGATTTAAATTGCAAGAGAGACTACTAACAATCACTAAAACAAATATAATTCGGTTAAACATTTACAGACACAACAATTTTCATTCACGAAGATAAGTATTAAAGCGTTTCGAAAAATCCTGAGTCTTAAAGCTTAATAAGTTTATGTTTTAAGCCGGCCTCGCGGTGTTTGCTTTTCTCAAAGATGAACTCGAGGCAAGAAAATCGCTCAAAGTTTTCTTTCTACAGCCAAATTTATAACTAAATATTCTTCGGAACGTGTTCTTCTATTTGCGGTGAGAAAATATATCTAAAGGCTCTTTTTAAGTCCTGTAAGCTTATATCAAACCTGATATTAGGTCGGTTCATTGTCTCAAATCTTACAAACGTCAGTGAAACGTGCATAAACTTGCCGCATAAATTGTGCTCGACTACATGAAATTAGATATAAAAAAAAACTTCAAATGCAATCATTACTCAGGCTTACCTTTCGAGATGCGGTTCGTAAAAGCTATCAAGTAACGCGAGAGTCGCTTGAGAATTTTGAATCCTCTTTAATACGCATCAAGCAAGGTGAAAAACGAAAACGATGCCATCCGAAATCGGATTTCCGACTTTGACAAGCGTCGCATCTCTCAACCAAAAAACCAATGAACAAACTAGCCATGAATAACAGACTTGATAGCAGCTGTATTTCATTTTGTACATCCAGTGGAAAAAGACAGTTAAAAACATCACAAGTTTACACAAAACTCTGTCAGCTTCAGCTGTCAAAGTAAACAAGTTTCAAGATCGATGCTGCATAAATTTTCCGCATGAACTCACCTGTCAAATTTTGACCAATCAGAGCATAAAAATTGGGCGTAGAGCGTGACCAACGCGTGACCTTGGTGAGAAAAGGTCTTCCTAGCCTGTATTGTTACATAACTTGCTGAATTTTCGCGACCATGGTTAGTTTGAAATCAAACTCTTAATAGTGCGGGGTCATCATGATATAAACACGGCGTATTTCATATAAATTTAAAAAAATAATAAACTTGAGCCTGCGATCATCTGAAAACCAGTAACTTGTCAGCGGATAACTTCAAAAAAGTACTCGACCTCGATGGGTCGACACCTGAGCCTGCGATACGGTCAGGTGATACTGGTCAGCGGATACCTTGTTTTGACAGCTGTCAATTGATCACAATATTGATGTGCAATCAGTTTCCTCCTGGGCTTCCTGGGCTCCCAAAGTAGTTAGAAAGTGTGAAAGTAAACATTGGTTTTCCTGTGGTGCGGACGGACGGCGGGCGGGCGGGCGGGCGGTCGGTGTACGGTCACGTGATTACCAAATTTTCTGGGATGGGTAGATTACATTAGCTATGGGGCTACGTCCACGCGCGCGCGAAGCGCGCGCGAGGAGCTCCGCTAAAAACGTTTATTCAGTTAAGGGCTAAATGTAACAAGTCTTTATGAATCATGGCTTCTGGTTGCCAGCTTCACTACAATGTAAGCCAAACAGGATGTCACGTTGAACCAATGTACAGATCGTCTAGTACCAGGTATTTTTACTGCAATCAGTATGTGGAGTATTTAAAGGATTCTGGCTACATCCCAGACTTATATTTTTTGCTATAATCCTGAATAAGCTTCATCATATTATAAGATGATAATTATGCTGCTGCTTTTCGTTATAAGAAACAGCTTGCATGCATTGCATTGCATTTTGAAATTTTCCACAACAATCAAACTTTATTGTAAATCGTTAGCTAGCTTAAAAGAAAAAAAAATTAACATTCTGTTATTATGTTTTTGTATTTCTTAGAAGTATAAGTAAATTTATTATTTCATGAAAACTTTTCCGTGCATTCACTGTTTCTACTTTTACTTAATGTCACTTACTTTGTGGCCCAAGCTGGCCCAAAATACTAGCAATCAATGTGGGTTTCTCTACACCCTGTGACTCCATGCCTCTGGAATTTCTGCAATGCTTAGCATTGTAGCCTTTTTGTTAGGTAACTAGTTGTTGCATGTTCAGGTTGTTCCTGGTAGTTCCATTGACTGTCCATTAAGTACTAACAAAAACTTCATCAAATGTTAGTGGTGAAATACCCTCACCACAGAGGCTATTGGAAATTCTAGAAGGATGGGACTTACAAATCACTATTGTTTAAAATTTTTGAAATCCCTATTTTTTGGTGTCGTCCTTTTGTGGATTAATTGAGAAATTACCCTGAGAGTAGCTAGGATGAGGTATTAAAATTGGTGTCCACTTTGCAGTGGCGAGGGTGGGCGAGTTTGTGCGAGATAATGCGAGTTTAGGCGAGATAAGGAAATTTGAACATAATCTCAAGCTGCGAGTTAGGGCGAGTTAAGGCGAGTTAAGGTCCCAGGGTAGGCCTTATATTGGCACTCCTTCATACATACTGTAAAATTCCCAAAAACAAGCCCCTTCAAAAATAAGCCCCCCAAAACGGTAACGCAAAAAAACCCTCCTTTAAATCGCCCCTCCAAATATAAGCCTCCCGGGGGCTTGTACTTCCAACTATAAGGCTAGCCCAATCGCAAATTTCCCTCCGTAGATAAGCCCCTCCGAATATAAGCCCCTCAAAAAGGACCTTTGAAAAATATAAGCCCCGGGGCTTATTTTCTGAATTTTACGGTAGCTGAACCACTTGATTATAATGAATAAATGCTTACATGGACGATTTTTATCCCAGTGGCTGAGACCAGGATAACCTTAACATGAATGTTGATAAGTGAAATTGGTCTCCAATTTTGTAAAAGTTAACAGTCCTTTCCTTTTTTTCAATGAAAGTGATCTTGGCTTGTTTCTTTGCATCTCACGTAGGCAAAGCACCACAAGCAATGAAGGCAACGCTACATTGAAAGCACCCTATGATAGCAAGCTCAATATACACATACGACGGCTAACGGTTAAACCTATTGGGAACCTAAAGTAAATCACTTTAAGCAAGCAAAGCACGTCAAGCAAGTAAAGCACCTCAAGCAACTCAGGCAAGTAAAGTACCAGAAGCACGGAAGCACGTAAAGCACCTATAAACACGGTACATCATAATGATCATATTTGACGTACTTTGAAAGCCGCCGACCACATTTCGGTTACGACATAGCAGCATCGGGTACGATATAATATCATTCAGGTTACGATATCAGGTTACCGAGTGCGAAACAACAGCATACAAGTTACGATATACGACTACCGGGTACGATACATCAGCATCGGAGTACGATACAATACTATTCTGGTTACGATATAAGGTTACCGAGTACGATAATACAGTGTTCCGGTTACAATACAACATCACCGAGTACGACATAACAGCATACCGGGTACGGTAAGACAGTATACAGGCAAATTCGATATAATGCACCTTATGGTACGATGCAATAACATTTTTGTCCAGTATTCCCCTCCATATGTAGGACCTCGTTTCTTTGAGCAAGTGATGTTTTGGAATGTATTTAGGTGACCAGTGGCAATGAAACATGGGTTGAATTGGGGAAATGGCTTTGCAATCGGTGATGCTACCACTTAAACTGTCCTCTAAAATGTCTTATTTTCCAAACTAATGAGGAACCTTCACTTGTGACACCTTTAAGACAGGCCTTTCTATCAAGTGGAAGCTCGTTTATTCAAAAATTTCTTTTGGAGTTGATTTACTTTTTCCAGTAAGAAGGGCCATTAAATTACCAATCAGTGCGAGGGACTGAAAATTTTTAGCAGCTCGTTTTTTTTAAAAAAAGGTATATTTAACAGTTAATGAATGAGGCTGAGTATCTTATGAAGAATTATGGAGATCGAGGGAGGGTGTTATCCGTCGAGGCCGTAGGCCGAGGCGGATAACACCCTCCGAGATCTCCATAATTCTTCATAAGATACGAAAGCCGAATTCAATAACTGTTTTATTATTCATTCAAAATAATTCCTAGTTTGAAAACGTAGCTAAAACATGCTTACCTCCATCGATCCATCGATGTTCAGTTCATCTTCGATAGTGTACGTTTAGGTTTGTCCAACCCCGCAAATATTCTTCAAATAGCAGATGTCGCCCTTCGAGTTGTCTTCTTGCTGTTCTTGCCATGTTTTAATCTACTTTTCCGCCTAGTTCTTACTCTTGAAACGAGTGAAATGTCCCCCATTTTTCAAGTTCACAATCAAAACAACTCAGCCTCGTCCCCAGGTCTTCCCGGTTAACGGTGCCGTAACCTGCGAAAACGCTGCATTTTTGACGTCATTTCCTCGTTAAAGTCAAAATTCTTCCAAATTTGGCCTTCAGTAACTGGTTATGGTGAATTAAACGTGTGCTTTTAGCCAATCAGAATCGCGGAAATATTTTGAATGAATAATAAAATTTATTAGATAATTAATTGGTTCTTTTTAACAATTTTAGGCCCCGTACACAAGTATCCGGATATTTTTTAATCCGCAACTTTTTCTTTGCGGAGTCAAAAATTTCCAAGTCCACACTTATCCTTATTCACCCTTATGTCCAGGATTAAACTCTGTTACGAAATTTACAAAATTAACGATTTTTCGCGATTGCGTTGCGAAAACTACAGAACATACAGAATTAACAATTTTTCCAAGCGACGCTGCAGGTATGCTTTCTTTACAAGCGGAGTACGCCGTGTAAATTTTGATTGCAATAAAAAAAAACTATAACATTAAGCCAAGTATACCTATACCCCAAAACGATGCGTAGCACGTGAACATACGTCTATTCATCTTTCTCGTTCGCCGTGTGAATTTTGAATGCACCTACCTCCAAGAAAAAAGACTCGTTTGGCGAGTCAATTGTAAATGCAACTATTGTAGCTCCAAGGACATTCCTCCCTCCATAAAGCGAAATGCGTCATTACAAGGGCAACAAGAGAAACATAATATGAATCGGACGCTGAAGGTATGCATTTTCCTAGTAGCCTACGGGCTAAACTTCAATAGTACCCTAGCACTATATCCCCCAAGAACTCCGGCTACCGCGGTTCGCGGTGCAATGAAGCGAAACAAGCACAGCCGCTACACATGTAATATACCCCAATATTTAATCCATATAAACTTGAAAAGGCATGACTGCCTGATGGCCATTTTGTTCCAGATAAACATGTCAGAATCTCGCCAGAACAACGCGTCATGAATTAGCCAAATTGGAATGTGACGTTCAAGTAGTGAACGTGGAAAGAGCCAGAACAATAGACTCGTAACATGCGCTTTATTATTTTCTCCTCTTCTCGTCTCGTGATTCGCGCAAAATGCCGCGCTCGCTTCGCTGGGCTCATAAAGCGCTAGGCTAGCTGGCAAGTCGACCTCAAAATTTTTCTCGAGCGCAAAGCGCGAGTATAAATTTTTTACGCTTTCTGTGGCAAAGCGAGCGAGAGAGCGAGAGCTTCGCGCTGGGGCCAACAACCGGAACCGGAGACGGGAAGCAAAGGCCTTTGAGAAAGTGTAATGAAGCAGATGTTATGTAGTTCAATTGAACACGTGATAGTTGATGTCATAGCAACAGCATTCAATTAGGACATAACCCGTCTAGGTTAATTAATGAAATGTGCAATATGTTTCCTCAGTTCGTTCTGGGCGCTAGGAAATTTAATCCCTTCCTTATCCGCCCTACTCAAGGAGAAGAACTAAATTAGGACTGCAGTCATTTACTAGACAGGTACATTTAAGAATTTGAATACATACTACTATTCTGGTGCTTGTGACTCTTTTCCGATTTCCGCCTTGTTTTGAAGCGATTACTGAGTTGAGTTAATTTCGTTTAACAAATCAAATTGAGCCATTTTATTATATTTTTACTTTTAAATGCTACCTTCGGCACCAAAACCTTTGTTATAGTTTTGGTGTTTAAACTCTGCTATAACAAGCTTGATCGCTTCACGAGTTTATTCAACAGACGAACACTCTTGAATCCATGCCCATTGATTAATAACCAGGATCAATCGTGCTTCTTCAACAACTTTTGATAACTTTCTATCTGAAGCAGAGTTTCATTCCGCGGCACTTAGTTTTGAAGCTTTAATACCATTTCTACTTTTTCTCAAGATAAGTGCGGTTTAGTAACCAACTAAGTTCTTCATAATTGCTCCGGTCAGTATATTCTCAGTGTTGGCAAACCAAAAAATGTTTTCAGTACGCTTTGGACAGCCCTGGATCTCAATAATTGGACAAAAAGTTGTCAAAGAATGATTATGGTATGATGTAATTGAGATTCAATGAACCCTATGAACACAATGCTTGCATTTGAAAGCAAAAATAAACGGCCACATCTTTGATCAACCTTATGATACTATTTCATTGTTGCTCTAGCTAGACCTCCCAGAGTAATCGCCGCAGAGCAATCTATCTTTTATGTGTGCTGGCAAACTTGGTATGTAGAGACAGAGAAATTAACCTCTGATAAATGCTACATTTTTTTGAATTGTTTAGTTCATTTGTAGCTGGATTTGAAAAAAATGGTTGCTTGGAGAAAGCACCATTTGTGAAACTGCATTTATGCAAATAAGGACGTTGTTTTCTAAAATGGTTCATTTTATGATTAACTCTCACGTGAGAGTTTGTCTGCTAGATATGCGTTATTGACCAAGCGTGAGTCTGGATATTGGCTAAGTTCTTTTTGCTTTTTTATTGACCGAGCCTTCGTCTCGGTCAATAAGAGATTTATTATATGGCCGAAAAGAGAAGAAGGTATTATATATGGACCCAATCTTGCCCGCTTGGGTAGCCGATCAGAATGTAGGATTCGCTTCATCTTGCCCGCTTGCGGATTCAGCCACATAATGACCTGGTTATTGACCCAGTCGATTTTTCAGCTTAGTCAGTGGGTTAACGAAATTTGCTCTTTTATTTGATTGAAGCCATTAAAAAAGAAGTTTGTGAGATCAAACTAGCCGATAAATATAGTACTTCCAGGAGTACGACATTGTTTGCATGTAGGAAGCCAAGGGTACAGGGAACCCAACGCTGCATTAGCTTATCATTGTCGTTATTTACCTGTGTTCCTTGAATCAGATCGAAGACGGCTACCTTGTCGGTTTCAAATATTTTTAAAAAGATCTTGTCTGGCGCATGCGTCGTAAATATAGGAAGACGACTGTTACATCTCAAATTAAAGTTTTTCATTTTGATTAACGGTTCAATTCACTAGTGAAAAATGTACATGCGCCAAAATTGGATCTTCACATAATCTTCAAATTTGGCCGGCAAATAATAATTTCAGTCTTTTCGTGAGCCCCAAAAAAAAGCGTCAAAGGAGGAAAAGTCAAATTTAAAAATTGCTATCTCAATTGAGAAAAATGCAGACCTTCATTTGCTTCTGTCATTTGGCCAATTCAATGTAAAACGTTTTTTCTGTTGCTCCTCGCAAGTGCTAACAATGACGGCTGTGATAGAGGTGAGCGTAATTTTTCTTTATCGTTCTCTGCATTGTTCACTTACTGGCATGTAGAGTTTTCAAAAATATTTTATTTCATTTTTTTCCTTGATTAATGAACTTCGTTTTTGTCCAAATTCGTCTGTGAGTAAATCCGGATCAGCTCACAAAACGGCCCCTTTCTCCTTTGGTGTTGTTTAAAACAGTACTTCGAGCGGCAAAAGTCAGCTGCAATAAACCAGAAACGCTATTTAACCACTTTAAAAATGTTTCCTTTACCTTAAAAAAAAAAAAAACATCGCTTAAGGCCTTACTTGTTGTTTTCAAACGTTCTTACTTTAAAACTTGGGCAAAACACCGCGTTCACTCCAAGGCCTAGCGTGGTGACTACAACAATATAGTTTATGTTCGCGGCAGGGGTGGCCCCCATGATGGAAAGTAATTTTATTGTTTTCCACCTAAGTTTCTTGACCCACTCCACCTGCCAGTATGACGTCACATAGTAACGGGCAAGAGCATCGGGTCGCTTGTTCAAATTAGCAAGGGATACGACAGTTATTTTGACGAGCGAGGTCGAAGAAAAGCTAAGAAGCTAACAAATATCGCTATATATGCGGGATCGCCATCTATTTCACGGGACCGGCAAGGTCATCAAAACTTCAATTTTTTTTCCTCTAAAATGGGCAAGGTTTAGTCTCTAAAATAGAAGGTTCCATTCACAGATCAGACATAATTATATTTCATCTATTCTTTTGCTAATTAAATGAGTGAAACTTCATATCATTCCTTTCGAGTTTGGACCTCTGTTGATCTCCTAATTCTCCACCAAATTCAGTAAAGCTATAGTTCGATCAATTATCTACATCGAGTCGGCCCGTTCAAGCCGAAATAATGCGAAATAGCTTTGAAATACGCGCCTAAGCTAATTTTCCTCAAACGTATATTTGAATTCATGATAAATACAGCTCCACCAGCTTCAAACAGCGTCTATGGTAGAGAAAAATTGTTTTGACATGACAAAATTAATTTTTCAAATCATGTGTGTCACTGCGGTGGAGTGATCAAGGAGTTGCTTGCACGTAAAGATAAACCGGGTTCGACTTCCGGCGACGCTGTTTTCTGTTTCTTTGTACCGTCTTTTTTTTTTTCTGTTTGGTCTCTTTTGTTTAACATTATTTTTCTTTTGGCCTTTTTTTCTCTATTCCTACTGCTGACCCTGCTGGTCATGCACTTGGATCAATATATATTTTAAGCTTAAGTCCGGAGTCTTATTTTGGAAAAGGGATTTCAAAAGCTCTTGATCTGCATACTGGCCAAGCTTACGACCAGAAAAAAGCCATGTCCCTCCTCTGAAACAGCTGAATTTTTTCCAATGTTAGTTGACACCATGACAAACAACCCACAGTACACCTCAAACTGTACTTATTTACACCCAACACCCACCAGTGACTCACTGGCGAAAGTTTAACTTGCCTTTTGTACAAGGTCTTAATTATAAATATTATTACCCTAAAATCTCCACTGCGTTTGCCCCCAAAAAATAATTAAACGAAACCTTTTTCTGGTTTTCGGGATTTCATTGCAGAATTACAGGTGTATTCCCAATACAGAATTAAAATGCGGTAAAGCAACAAGATTCAGTGCACACAGTCTCCCACAAATACCTGTCATTTAGGTTCCTCTTTCAACGCTACAGCTAAGCGAACTTTGAAGAGCTGAAAATACGCACAAGAATGTAAAGTATAATACATCCTTTGTGATCAACCTCCTGTTGCTGTGTATAAACCCCTCAATCTTGCTTTGCACTGGCCCTCAAAAGTATGACCGGTCGGTATGATTGCCCGTAAAATTTGCTCGACGATAGAAAGGAATCTTTAAAATTCATTACACCACTGGACATTTCATTCCAAAAAAAGTACTTAAGTCTAGTTTTCTATGACAATAGAAACCTTAAATTCTCCAAATCCAAGAAATCGGAACAGTGTTTCCGGGATAAAATTGAAATTTTTATCCATCCCTTCGATAAACACTTTGCTCGCCTTTTTGAGAGTCACTGACGCGAGACGTGACGTCATACTGGCAGAGGGACTGTACCACAGATTTCCTTGGAGACACCTCCCCCCCCCCCCCCCCCCCCTGGTTCGAAGGTAAAAGATGTTTTGGGCCCGACTCAGACTCATTTTAGTTCAAGCCGCTAGGGGAGAGTTAAAATGAGCTCTAAGAAGGACCAAAAACATATGCATGCTCAGGAACATGACCTCTCTTACTATTATTCTTGAAAAATAGAGACTTCAGAAAAGGACAACAAGATCAGAGATAGTCTGAATCAAATCACGCGAGCACTTACTTATTGAGTGGCTTTTTTTGTTTTCCGAAACTGGCTAGCAATTACAATATCGTGCCATTATTTCCAGTTTTTTAAAATTTTAATGGACATGAACGCTTATTTGTAAGTGTCGAAATTAAAAATGCACATGAAAAAGTTTCATGCACTTTGTCGCCGGCTATGGAATAAAACAATTTTTATTGCGACATTTTCCATCTTTATAATATTGTTATTCCTGTCATAAAGTCAGTAACATCTGTAAAGCTGAAGAAGGCTGGTATGGCTAGGTAAAGTATTGTTTATGAAAAAGCAATACACTTTGTTACGATCAGCTTTGCAGTAGTCTTGGGGCTTCTCGTTTTATGGAGCTTCTACAGACTCTACAGGTGTTATTTACATCAGAAGCTTCTCTAACTTTTGTAGATCTTCTTTCTCTAGCTGAGAAGATTAGGAATTTAAAAGTTGTTTGTTGTTTTCTGTTTTTAGCGAAGATTTGAGCTTTGAAAAATGGCAAGAAAATGGCGCAAACACTGCAATGGCTTCACGATTTTGATTGGCTGCTTATATCGAATGACTGTTTTGATCCTCTTATTTCGTTGCTTTACTTCAGCGGTTTTAGTCCGCCAAATTCTCCATTTTAGCCCGAAAAATGCGCCGCAATGCATATATATGCCCGACAAAGTAATTATAATAATATATCGTCATAGTCGAGCTAGATAACCATTGCTTGAAACACCAAGATCACTGCGTGTGTGTATACTAAAAAGTATTTATTACCTTTGAACTGAATCATTTGATATTGCAATTCCAGAGCTTTGATTGGCTTAGCCATCAGAGTATATGAGCTATAAACCGCCATGTTTACACCTCAATCAAAAACTAGAAGTGCCTTGAAAATTAGTGGCAGTTAGGGTAAAAGGAGGAATGAATTTGCGGAATGGCATCTGGCTCAGCTGGCGGAATGACATAATTATGCGGAATGTAAAATATGGAAAATGACGCAAAGAAATAAATTAAACTGAAAAAACACGCGCGCGTCTTTGACGCGCCTTTTTTTTTCGCCAATTTGAGTGAGCAACCTTTTGCTGGTCCATTTATTACTGCTGGCTTAAACCAACAAGGCAGAGCAGAAGGTAGCAATAACTTGGGCTTTACTGCATTCGTGTCTATGTAATACTTAATTGATACTTAATTTAATTTTGTTGCTTTCGACAATACTTTCTCTCTTTCTGCCCACCATTATGATAAAGTCAAATGTCAAAACGCTAGATGGAGAAGAAGTAAAATTTTAATTTTAATAATCCCTAGATTTGTAGCTAGCCCGACGTCACGTTCAACAAGCGTTCTAAAATACGGTGGACGGATCAAATCATATTTGAGACTAAATGAAAGCCCCGAGTCAAACATTAATCTGTAATTCAGAAATCGAGTGAAGCGAACTGCTCTCTGTCTCCTTTCGGCCTTTCCGCGTGTCTTCGCAAATTCCTTGTTTGTTTGAGTGTGTGCGTTTAATCGTGAAGCTGTTAGCTTCGCGTGCCGGAAACTTAACCAAGCATCTAAGGAAATAAAATAGAAGATCCGTTTTCATCTCTGAACCCACCTTCTGAAAATGAAACACTTCTCACGCGGTTGCAAATACAAATATAGGTAACAAGAAACTGTAAAGTTAATCGTGCAAACATCTTTTGTAGAAAAAATTGATTAAGTAGAACGGGAGCGTGACCTTCCAAAACATCTTTGCTTCAATGGCCGACTTTCGTGCTGTAGTATCGGTGCTGCCATGCAGACCGACTAATAAAGGAAATAAGAATCTTTGTGGCTGTGCGGAAAGGGCTAATAGATAATGGGCCTTTGTGACTTTTTGATTGTCATTAAAACAGCGGCTGCGTTTGCAAACTGATTGGCGCCAAATAGGACGCACTTTTCAGTTTAATTTATTTCTTTGCGTCATTCTGCATATATTACATTCAATATAATTATGTCATTCCGCAAGCCATGCCACATGCCATTCCCCAAACTTATTCCTCCTTTTACCCTCACCGAATTAGGAGCGCCCAAAGAAAATTGTTAATTTTTATTATTACAACCCTGGAAAATGTAATTCCATAGGAAGACACGTAGAAAAAACACAAGAGTGTGAAATGAATTTTTTAATGAAATGCATTGAAAAACACATGGAAATACATAAAAATATAACTTGACCTGCTACGAAAGAAGACGAGCATCGGCTCTTCTCGATCGCATGCAAAACTACCCGCTGAAATGTTCATCCGACTAAGAGAATAATACCACAAGCAACTACCTGCAAATACAGGCCATAGACCTAATCCTTCGGTTCTCGTTCAGCAAAACCAGTATGTGGTTTTAAACAACTTCAAAGACAATTTTTGCACAAGGTTCCTGTACGGCGACCGAGAGAATGATTTCAGTTTGTAACTGCATTAAAAATAAAATCCACAGTAAAATGTCGACGGCTTCAGTTAAGAACAAAAATACATATATTTTCGTTCACATTATCCGCAATGATTTAACTGTGAACGGCCCATCTAGACGTGACTCAGCCTTCCGGGACTGTGCAACAATTATCAGGACCCCTGCAAACAAAGGC
Source organism: Porites divaricata (assembly GCA_038088405.1). Lineage (NCBI taxonomy): Eukaryota > Metazoa > Cnidaria > Anthozoa > Scleractinia > Poritidae > Porites > Porites divaricata. Next base: position 4,767,607 of record JBBMOI010000018.1, read on the forward strand.
AAGTTGGGTCTAACTTCTCTCCTCGTTACTTCACATTATGACCAACCCCCCGACTTACATGTATATGAATTCATCACCGCTTTTAGTACCAGGCAACATTATAGTATGTCAGGCATGGATATACTAGAGAGTAATATAAGGCCAGCAACGTTTTGGATGATAGATAAAAGCGGGCTTCCGCTATAACTCCCACAGTTTTCGAGATTTAAAAAAAAAAACAACAACAACAACAAACTAATATGAGATTTCTAGGAAAGGTGCTGATCAATAATTACAGCTAATATTAGTTTCCACGACTTGCTTGTTCACAGTATTTTCCACAACAAAAGGGACATTAACATTAATTTTCTTTTCCCTTGGATGAAAAATCATAAGTTCGTTTTAGTCAAATTTGGAGATAACTTATTCGCCTTAAGCCAAGTAACTATTTTTGCAAGCTCGTTATTGGCAACAGAAACAAGGTGGTCGGTATTTTTATGGGAACAAAATATATTTGTATCATCAGCAAACAATAAAGACTGAGTCAGACTGAAGACATTAGGAAGATCGATGTAAAAATTGGACAGAAGAGGTGTAAGGATTGAGCCCTGTGTGATACCACATGAAATTTTTCTGTAGTAAGATCAATGGGACCCAAACTGGACAAATTGATTCCGATCCTCAAGATAGCTTTGACCCACAACAAAACGTAGTCCTGAATACCATACTGTTGCAGTTCTTTATGAACAATTGTATCAAACGCCTTAGATAGATCAAAGGGAATGCCTAAAGTTGATTCATTTCTGTGGAGAACCGAAGAAATATTGCTAATTAAATCGATTGAAGCCAATACAGTTCAATGATTATTACGGAATCCAAATTTTTTCGAGTATAAGATATATTATGCTAGTTTTGAAATCCAGTCTGTTGGTAAAACATGACTTCCTCAAAAAGTTTAGAAAAAGCTGGAAGAATTGATATTGGCCTGTAGTTACTAAAAAGTGTTGAATAATCTGCCTTAAAAACCGGATTAACGATTTTCAGAGATTCAGGAAACACACAAGTAGACAAGGCTTTCGGCATAATAAAAAAATATTCAAACTTCTAGCCCGAATGGGCTCTGAGTCAATAGTCCATGAGGCCGAAGCCCGAATGGGCTATTGACTCAGAGGCCATGAGGGCGAGGGGAAAAATTGTTTCAGTAACATCCAAATAGTTGGTAAAAAATATCGAGACAAAACGACTTAGGTAGCAACGCGCGATACAGCCTCCATTGTCTTGGTTTCCAAAGCCGGCGCTTTTCCCTACTACATACAGCCTAGTAGCTCAACCAATCAGAACGCAGCATTGATAATAGACCACTAGTTGGATTTTACTAAAAGGACATAGACTAGCAAAAAGGTCACAATTGCGTTTAACTTATTTATTTTGCCTCTGATCTGTTGTTCTTCCAATATAGAGAGAAGTAAACTGCTTAAACTAAATAATGAACACAAATTAACCATTTTCCTTATTCATTATCTTCTCGCAGTCTCCAAAGGACTGCCTTTTTCAGTTTGAAAATATGGTAGAACCAGATACTTACCGGAGGAAAAACGTTTATCATTTAAAACCCGAAAATGTTGAGAGACGTGACGGCGAGGTATTCACGGGAAATTTAATGGAAATGTCAAGTCTTAGACGTTCAGAACAGTTTAAAGACGTCCAGTTCTCAGACAACATGTCTTCAATGGATGTAAAAGAGAGATTGGAGGAAGTGTTCCCCGAACTTTCAAATACAAGGTATAATAAGTAGTAGATTGCTGTGTTTGATTTGACTGAAAGTAAGATTTTGCTTTTTTATCTCCCTACACAATTCTGTCATATATACTGACGGATGATCAGAATGATATGGAGTTTTGAAGCTTTCAATTAGCTAACCCGATCTATTAGCGATGAAGCTGTAAGACATAGTTAAACCCTGTCCATTTGAACATTCAAATCAGGATACTCCTAGTAGTCATTGTTTAATTTAGTCTGCGTGCACATCCACGGAAGGCATTTGCTATCCCTGTAGTAGATATTGGACATATTGACTACTGTGTAGGGATATCACTATCTGATTTCCATCCTTTTTGTTTAAATGGTTAAGGTTTTCGTGTGCTAAGCGGGAAAGCAGAGACAGTGCCAAACTTAATTTTGATGGTGACCGTCGTGTCTGGGATGGCATTACCATCAAAAGGAAGCTGCCAGGATCGTCTGCAATGTACATCGTTGTGGAGGATGAGGTACACGTAGGTTATTCGTTCTCCAGAAATTTTCTTCAAATAGTAAGATTGTAGTATACACCTTGAAGTACCTTCTTAAAAAGAGGTTGAGAGTAATTTAACGCAAATCTGAGAGACACGAAAACGGGCAGTTTAATCTGTGAGTGGTTAGGTTGATGATGGCATTAGTATAGGTAATAGCATGATTAGTAGTGATATTTGGCATAAATACCACGAGTGATATTTCCAAATTGTTATACGTAATTTCACGAGCCGTTAGGCGAGTGAAATTTGAGACAATTTTGAAATATCAGGAGTGGTATTTGTGCAAATATCACGTACAAATCATGCTATTATTTGTTTATACTACTACCCGCAAAAGGTTTGTAATTTTCACATGTAGGTATTTTCAAATTAAGCTGAGATACCACTGCTCTAAGCCAATCAAATTGCAGAAATTTCTCATGTAGTAGTATAAGACTAGTAACGCATGTAATACCGAAGGTACGATTGCAAACAGTCAAATACGTGTTTCTCAGTTTTGCATTTAGACCTGTTTTTGCAGGAACGCGTCCGTACAGTTCACAGGAAATCGCTACTCTAGTTACAGACGATCAGAAAGGATATCTACCATTTTATTTTGGAGGACGATCCTCCTTCTTCCTCTTTTTAATTTTTTTTAAAAATTCTATTTTTGTCATCACAATTAGGGAACTGATAGTGGTGTCTCATCCGCAGCGGGTAGGTTGACTCTTGATTTTCATTTACAGTACAACAGTTACTCTAGAGATTATGCCCTAATACAAGTTATTTAGTAAGCAAATGTTGTTGTTGTTTTCTTTAAAATAAAGAGTACTTAAGTCAACCAAGTCCGCTGGAAACACTCAGGAACATTTTTATTGAGCCTGATTGGGGTCCTGTTCAGGTAGGCATGAAATGTTTTTCGTCACTATATATTTCTCACTTTTTGTTTAGAAATACGTCCTTGATGTCTTTTGTATTTAAACTTCAGACTTTTCGTGTTTATGATTACTGACTTACTAAGCGAAGAAGAGTAAGAGCTAGGCACTCCGGTTATAGCGAAGCAAATCGGCTTAACGACAGCAGTCCAGAACACCTTTAGATAACTGTTTGGTATTCTTTGTCTTTATGTATATTTTGTTTTTAAATTTCTTAGCGAGAGACAAAGCCCAAACACTTCGTCGGATACAGCTGCAACAAATTAAAATACAAGTGAAATCTTTGTTTGGCTGGTTTTCAGTCTGTCGAAGCTCCGGTGGTCTGTCCTTGTATGATTTCCAAACAGATTTCCTTATAATTTAGAGGTAACTTGATGTTTCAAAACTGTACATCCGCCGACTGTTTGCAAACTAAAACTGTTTGATTGAGTGTTGTGCCGCTCGTGTTATGAAAACCGGGAAAGCAGAGCCGGAAGTTAACTTGGATACGATACGGAACCGTTTCTTTTTCCTTAAAAGGAAACAAATATGGCCCTACACGTTCTGATTCGCACTGCTAGGTGCTAATATTACACAATATTATATGGCTACAATAGTACACGCGCTCTGTTTGGTTGCTAAGCGGGCAAGATTTTTTTGTAATGATCAGTCATTACTTTCTTTTCCTGTGTAAACATTAACAAATACCAGCGAATCCTTTTCTCAAGGTAAGATAATCGTAGTTGTGTGGTTTCGTCTTTACAAGTCATACGGGGATTATTTTCGACACTAAACGCAACACTAAGAAATGTGACATAAGATACCAAGCGATCAGCGTGTATTAAAAGCAAGCACGGCTGCAGCGAATTAGGAGGGAGGACTATTCGACATTAAAGGTGTGTAAGGTGTTTTTGTGTGTGGGTTTAATAGTGGTCGGTAGCTTTTGAAAACCTGCAGCCTCCCCTCGATCGGCGTTTTAAATGGTCTGTACGCAAGCCATACCTTATCCCTAACATACAAAATAAGATGAAGTTGAACAGGAATCTAATTCGAGGGAAACCAAATATGGTAAACACCAAAGGAGTGAGGTGTGTGTCGAGCCAAATGATGCTGAGCGACAACCTTGGATCAGAACATGCCTTCTCAGTTGTCAAGTTTCATAATGTAAAAGGGCCTTTGATTTCTAATAAACCATAACTTAATATTTATATATCATCCTTCGGTTTGGTAAAGCAGTCAACCATGGCATTGTGCTTGATATGACAACACCACACTCTTAAGACCTGAAATTATATGAATGTATATGTACAGGTAAATATACAGGCTAAACCAATATTTTCCATGTACTCAGCATATTTAGTTGCTGCTTAATACCAATTTGCCATTCAATATCATTAGAAACATCATTCTGTGACACGAGATTAAATTGAACAAACCTTGTTTGCAGTGAGAGATGTTGAGTTTCCATTCGCAAACAAATGCAAATTACAGCTAGTTAACTTGAATCTTTTACTTCAAAACCACAACGCATTTTTGCTCAGACCTTTTGAGATATATTTTTTTAAAGTTGCATGGTCAAACATACTTAAAATACGTTCCGAAGAGCTTTTAAACAACTTATAAATTGGTCCTCCTGAAAAAAGGGGTATTTGCAATCCAACTCAATCTGATGTGTCAGTGTCAATTGGGAATTCAGGAAAGGAGCCATCAACAGCTCTAGGTCTTGGCAAATTGGAATAGTGGTCATAACATCGACGTTTGCCTCCGTTAGAGAGATATGTTTTAACTCACTACACCCGGAACCCTGTGTCAAGTTTATTTAAAACTATTGCAGGACAGTTAATTGTCTTAAGTGAATGAAAGAACTAATTTGTCCTCTCTTTATTTGGACAGTATGTTGCCTGGCTGCTTACAAGGAGTCTACAAGGGACACCCTAAAGCCCTGATTTTTCCCTGAGCATTTTCCCCTGTAAAAAGGATTGATGACATTATATGCCTTAAATACATTACATGTCAATTTTGGTTCCTATCGAAGGTCCTTGGTTTGTGGTACTGTTGGGATTTGTGCACATTCCAGTTTTTGGGAATTCACTGAATTCAAACACATTATAAAAACATGTGATTACAGTAACCATTTCCTCCCGCTGTACAAGAGCTTTTATTACAACTGTTAACATTGTGAGGTCTTTCACTCACATATTTAAAACACTCCCCTCTTCATGAATTTGTTGTCCATAATTGTCGTGACAGTCATTTTTAAATAAAAATTTGTATCCCTTTTCTATGGTGCTCTGACATTAGCTTTCAGGTAGCTTTTTGCTTCTCCTCCGGATTTTTTCTTTGCTTGTTCAACGATGTAAATGTAAGCAAAGTGCTTTGGAAGAATTGATTCATCACTGCTCCAGCTCTATTTAGTAGCTACACCTCTAAGCAGGAGTCGAACTGATAGCTTTCTGGATTATTAAGCCACGGCTCCCCAGAGTGAAAAATTATTCTGTGCAAGGGTCGACTGGAGTATAAACGTTTTTATCCTATTTCTTTCTTACCCTAAAACCTATACATAATAACATAAAAAACTGATGATGAAAAGCATAAACTTTTTATCGAGACAAGATAGCATCATCGCGCATTCTGAAAGGATCAGGATAGCAACATGAAATATCTTTTCAATTAGCTTTTTACCTTGTAGATATTCTAAGTATCCCATGAGCAGTAATCGCTTTCAGCTTTTTAAATAAAGGCCCGCATAAAAAAATGATAAAAGTATCAAAACTATTGGTCTACAAACAAGATTACCTGGGAAGAAGTTCAGCTCGAGTCTGTTGACGTAAGCCACGACGATTAATTAAGCCAAAACTTTAATTCGCATTTTTTGTTTGGCATTTAAATCAGCTCTAGTTTGCCCTCGATATCATCGATACAGGAATATCTTTGCACGAAAGTTTTAAAGTTACGATAACATACCCATAAAGACATAAAGAACATATTCCTCTCAATATAAAGTAAAAAAAATTCCTTTTTTATACATGAACATACTGCAAAATCAACGTCAACAGAGCTTTCATCTTTGGTCACCATTTTCACCACGTGTATGATCTTTCCGCGAATGACGCCATTCATTGAAAATTCAAGATGGCGCCCAGACTGATTGAAAGCGTGTATGGAGTGTTTTCACTCACGTGGCCAGCATCTATGCAAATTTATTAAAACAAAAGAAAGCATTTGCATAAGAAAAGAGTACAACTCCCAGAGGATTGGTTTGGGACATCAACATGGCTGCCGTTTTATTGTTTTGGGACACCAATATGGCCGCCGTGACGTCATGTGAAAACACTCTATACAATCTGATTTTAGCTTGATAGTGGACATCCATGTTATGGTTAATTGACAGCTATCAAAAAAAGAGTAGCCGCTGACTACAGTCACATGACTTTATCAAGGTTCAAGTGTACGATTCATTGAGGTGACGTGTTTTTTTTTCAAAATTATCCGCTGACCAGTTATTGGCTTTAATTGATCGCAGGCTGAGGTCCAAAATTTCTCATTGCCAAAGAAACCGTGTATTGTGGTTTCGATCGCATCGCCAGGTTCGTTTCCGTTCAGTGAACACTACTTCGAATGACCTCGGATGTTGACATTGCTTCCAGTGTTTTTTATTGTATTCATTTTAAGGATAGCGCTAAAAAGGCCATAAAATAAATAACTTAATAATAACAACGTCCGTTCGGTCATTACAGGGAAATCTCAGACCCCGGCCTTAATGTATTGAGCGATAACATCAAGGCCTCAATCCGAGATTTCCCTGTAATGACCTCACTTACGGTTAAGTTAAGTGGTATGTACGGCTCCTGAGATCAGCTAGCAAGGGGCTTATCACATACTCGATGTAACCGCATCGCCATTTGAATTTGAAAACAGTGCAGACAGTTACACCTCGTTTACGTTTAATGTGCCAAGGAAGAAATAAAAGGTCCTGAACTGATTTGTTTCTTTTGATGGGCTAAAGGACTTCTATTAAAATTCAAGAGATTCAGTTGCTCCTGCTTACTGAATATTACTAAACCTTCATTGGTGATGATTCTCGATTATTTTCTCAGGACCACAAATCCGCCTAAGGCGTTCCAAGTGTATCTCACTTATTAAGACGCCCGCTTTATGCCGCCGTTTCGACGCCCTATCGCTTGTAGAAATCTTACCCTAACAAGGCCTTTAACAAATATAGTGCGTACGATTACGCCAAGTAACTTGTGCAGTTGCAACTTGGCAAAATAATTTTACTAAAAACTTTACAACATTCTTTGAGTCACTCGCATCCTTGAATCTTTCCGGAGTAGTTAAACAGATCTGGTTCACAATATTTGTATAGCCGGAAAGCCCGCTTATCGCAGCGTTTATTGCAGGCCTAGCCTGGCCTCGGTTGTAGTTGTCTAAAAGGTTATAATCCACATTCTTAGAAGAGGGTATAATCCAGGGGGGAAGAGACGAGGTCTGGGACCGAGAAACGATGTTCTCACAACTTGCAAAGCGGTCACCCTGAGTGATGGTCAGTGGATAGTTGCAGTATTTTTCCCACAGTAATTTTTTTTAGACTTTTTAGAAGCAAGAAGCGAACCGGCAGAGGAAATCAGAAATGCTTAAAAATTGAAAAAAAAATAATATCATGCATATTTGATTTTCTTGCATATCGTATTTGTCTTTTCGGTACTGAAATTGTGGGGGAAACTAAAACGCAACCGCGTTTAGATCTTAACCAACAACAACGCGCTCGATCCGACTTATAGGTTACATCGTTTTTGCCCCACAAGGATAACTTGATGCTGATAAAAATTACTGGAGAAAGTGTCAAATTTATCGGAAGCAAGTATATTCAGAAAGCTATATAAATATGAGCTTACAGCTCTACATATCATAACTGAAAAAACATTCACACTTCATAACATTTCACTTCGTTTATTACGATCAGTCAACACCTTAAATCCAAAATTAAAATTCAAAACGATCCTAATAAACAAATCACAACTACTGCTGAAAGCCCTGTACCTTGAAGCGACTTTAACTTTCCTAAGGTTTGCTGCAAAACACTGCTCGATGGCTCAACTCTTCGGCCGTTCTTATCAGTACGGAGCTACATGTTGCATATTCCAAACTCTGCAGAGGGAAATTGTTTAACAGAAAAAGAAAACCACACACTATGTCTGAAAAGCGACATCAAATCAATAAATTTGCGAATTACCAAAATATAATAGTGAGAAACAGTCCTGCGTTCGACCGCCATGTTTTTTTCTTCTCAAGACCGTTGATCTATGGATTTTGACGTAATGCGCATGATCAGCACACAAATCCGCTGGCAAGATTCAAAGGCGAAAAATGTCTGATTGGTCGTCGCGCGACCACGTGACATTGCCAAATTCAAAATGGCGGCAATACCTCCATACTTTGTTTATTGCAGTGGAAAGAAGGTTAATTGCGGCTTAATATGAGTTGCAAATGCACATCGGATATTTTTAGAATAGCCTAGACTTTTTATTATCCTTTTTCACCTATTCCTATGGGATTCGTTTCCTGCGATGCTCGCGATTTGGCCGGTTTTCGGGATTCAACTTCCGATCACGAAGGACAATGTTTCTGAAAAAAGCAGGGTCACCAGAAAGAACGGCGTTTGTTCACAGCTCAATGCAGCAGACAAATAAGACACTATGAGTCCTTTGAAATTGCTTAGACACCTGGTAGTTATTTTATTATTTTTTTTTCCCTGAAAGGTAAAGCAAAAATACTTTTTCTCCAGCAACACTTTCCAATTTACAAAAAAAGCTTGAACACGAGCTAAATGAACTTTAGTGTCTGCAGTCAGTCTTTTCATTGAGAACGGGTGCAATATAATATCAAAACTTTTAAGCCGTCTTTAAAGAGAACTTTGATTCAAGTGTTAGTTGAAAAAATACTGATTATATTTTTTCAGTATATGAAGGTTAAAAAAGTGATGCATATGGTCTAAAGTGCTACAAAGGAGTAAAAACCCAGATATCTCCATAAATAAATTTTATTGACACTGTCAGGGACATGTGCTTTCCTTGAGTACACATTTTTTCGTTAAAAAATCTTGTTTGTGAGGCTGCACTTTGTTTGATGCAGGATCAATCAATCTTTTCCGAAGAGAAATGAAAAGTAAAGTATGTTAACATGTCAGATACTTCAACACTGCCTTAGCCAACAACTAAGAAAAAACTGAACTTCAAATCAAAAAACAAAGTGAAAGCTACTTCACTGTGAAACAATAACCACTTCAAATATATATCACATTAAATTCATGCAAAATGTAGACCTGATGAGAAGTTTATAGGAATAGAAACAAACGATAATTACAATGAAACTATAATTTTTTAATGAGATCTGTGAGTGTCGTCTCATAATTCTGACAGAAGATCAAAATTGGAAACTGCACATCCTACACAACTGCATTCATCAACATGATCCAACGAAAATTTCATTAAGACTCAAAGTTTACTCCAAGCTTTAAACCCCTGTAGGTTTAATTTGTGATGAATATTTTTCTTGGAAAGAGCTTTTGAATACTTAGTAGCATGTTAACTCTGTCATTCATGTTATCACTTGGCTCCCAAAAAATTTAAGCCAAAAACAATGCATATAAAAACAAAAGCATTCACAGAAAAATTACCCTGTTCTTCTCCTTGCAGGATCCAATTTTCAAGCAAAGAAGCACCCCCCACTGAAAGCCTTGTGTGTAAAAATTTTTAAATTAGTAATCCCAAGCCAAATTTATGAGCAAAATAATCAAAACTTCGATCCTTCAATTATAAAATTGCAAGCAGTTGTGCACATTGTAAACAATTTTTTTTACAGATCAAAATGTTGCTGGACCTATCGAACTGTAGCTTCAAGACGGTCTAAGAATTTTAATGAAAACACTCTCACATTTTCTCATTCGACAGTTCGGATAAAACTCAAATTTCTGTAACATACAAAGCTGTAATAATGTGCAACAACAATGAAATGTGCACCGATCGACAAAAAGACGTTACGAACTACACACTTTAGAAAACTGCTGCAACCCGGCCGCTTTCGATCCACTAGCCACAAGCCAATTTACACAGCAAGACAATGGCGAAGAATATTTCTTTTGTATACCGAGTGACACGAGATTAAGTTGAACCAAGCGTAAGCTTATTTTTCTGCCATAAACAGCGTAAACACACGGAGATTTAGCATCTAAATATAGTTTTTCGAGCAACAAAGTACAAGCTAAGTCATATTAACAAAACAAAGCCCAAAAATGTCTGTCCCTCTACTTTTTTTTTGTTGAATCCGTGATAGGAAACTCGAACTAAACAAGAAAAACATTTTGGGTAGCGTTGTAATACGCTCTTCGATCAACAGTCGAATGTTGTGGAATGTTAAAGTCGAATTTTGACACAAAAACGGGATACACATTTAACAAAACTGTCGCTTCCGTGCCACTCGGTACAAGCTTATTTATATACCAAAACAAAGCCCAATAATTTTCTTCCACTACTTTATAATTTCTTTTTGTACCGAGTGGCACGGAACATGCAGTAAACAAAGAGAGTAAAAATTACCCACCTTTTCGGCCTGTCTTTCACATGCAAACCAACGATCTCAACGTCAACAAAACTGAATCAGACCATGCCACTGCGATTTTTCGCCAGTTCCAGGACGCTATATTCTCTAGAGAACAAAACTTCGACCAAAATAATTTTTGATCTCTTACAGTGGCAAGAAATTGCAACGTCGTCACTGCCAAAAAAAGCTGCCATCGCTTCTTTCATCTCAACAACATTTCGCGGGCATTTTTGCCTCGGAGCCAATGACATTGCCCGAAATCGATCACGTGTCATTTTTTTGCAGAGCATGCGTAGACATTTTTCGCCGGTGAACTGGCAAGACCCTTGCTGATCGCTTTGCAAGTTGTGAGAACATCGTTTGGATTTCATTTAAGAGAATGTATGGGAAGTAGCTTCCCCCTCCCCTGGTATAATCATTGCGCTTCTTTTCAAATCTTCAGCGGGAAGTGCTTTAATCTCTATCGTACACTGGCTTTTATGTTATATCTAAATTGACCTAAATACATGTTTTTGCGATCAATTCTTGTGTTAATTTTTTTCAACCAGGGTGGCACCCCAGTAAAGCTAAACAATATTCAGGTGGACAGTTCAGTGCAATTTTTGCAGGCCTTCTTTGGAAGGAGGCAAGCACGCCTAGTTCGAGCACCCGAGGGAAATTCATGGCTTGGAGTCACTCCAGGTAAGTATATGCATTATTACAGCGGGAGTCCCATTCGGGCGTGTCTTGTACTCTACGCCCACGTCGCGCTTCCCTTTGCTTGTCTGAAAAGCACACAAAATAACGTCTTTCTGCGGGCTCATAACTGCATAATGAGCTCTTATTTAAGGCAAGAAAACTGGTGACCGTGTAGACTGCTCGTTCATCAGTTTTCAGTTTTTATTGAAGTGGTGTCATAATTACCAGGTTTCACCCTCCATAAAAAGCCATGATTACGGTAATGAGAATTAAAAATAAAATTTTATTTTCTTATTTAATTAATTCTTTAAATGGTTAATTAAGGTGGCGACTTTGAAGGACAGACTGTCACAGTGGTAGTTGGGAACGGAACGACAAAGTTTACTTATATGGACAGGACTGAGAAGGCATTACAAGACATACTAAACAACACAGATATCTGGTCAGATTTTTTCACCAAATTGGACCAAAATCAAAATTCCAGCGGTCTAGGGAATGATGTCTTGGGTGAGTTCAACTTTTAAATAACCAAATCGAGCTTTTTGTTGGGAAACGCCTGTAGCTTCTCAGTCCTCATAGAGAAATAATCAGAAATCACCTCGATCGGAAGAAATCGTAATCTCTAGAGTAGCTGCTATAGAAAATCGCTTTGTGAGCACTGTGGAAAGTCGTAAAAAGGTGCCTTTTTGTCATTGCTTATATGTAGTTAAAGAATGGAGACGTCAGGTTTCAGCTATAAAGCGAACTTATATCTATGTTGGCCAGAATTCAACCTTTGCTATTCTGCGTAATAATAACAACAACAACAACTAACAATTCATTGGTATCACTTTTCCAAAAACTAATGGTTCTCAAAGGTATGCTTTGTCAAAACTTTAATGGTATCGTTGGGTAAAACAGGCTTAGAGCTGTACTAGTATTTTAAAACGTTTTGCATAACTGAAAACGCTTTTTTCAGGACTTTCGCAAGAAGGTAGACAACTACAGTCAGTAGAAATATTGTGTCGTCTGCTTTTCACGGCTGCGCGGACAGGAGAGGAGAAGTTCATTCGATTGGTGTTTGGAACATCTGCTGGACTTGCAGCGTTTGAGGCCTACAAGAATAAATCTCCTCTACCAGAAAATATTGCTCATGAAAATGGCCATGAAAAGATTGCAGCATACTTACGAAATATCACAGAAAGGTACCTAGATTCAAAACTTTTTCAGTTAGCAATAATGAGGACAATACATATATCCATGACTAGTACATTTCAGTGTGAGTATTGTCAATGTTTTACGTTCAAAAGATGCGATAAATTCAAACTAAAAATGTACTAGTCATGGAGGTATGTATAGTACGGCATTATTTTGGAAAAAATTAGCATAACGTCAAAACAGTAAATGTTGTAGCGCAGAGTTTTCACAGGTTCGAAGAATAGGTCACAAAAAGTTTAAAATACTTGATACATTTAATGAATTATTGTATTATTGCGGCTTTGGATGAAGACGTTCCATCGCGTTACAGTCATAACAGAAAATAGGCATATTTCGTCGATCGGCTGTGCTGATAAATCGTTAAAATCACAATATATTTTTATGTTTCTATGTTTTTGGACATTCCCTTTGTTGGTCTGTAAAGACATTTTGTTTAGAAGACGTGGGCATTTTGCACAGTGCTAGAATGAAAATATGCATTTTTGAGACCTTTCCCGCCTACGGCAAAGTGGGTGTAAATCCAAAAATATTTAGTAGACATGAGTTGCTTTTGAAGGACCAAAATTGTCTGCTTTATATCATTTAAGGACCAATTTAATCCTAGGAAGTGAAAAAAATCGTTGAAAGTGCAAAACTTTGAAGTGGTGAACTCGGCAATATGCGCTATTTTTACTCTTTGTCACTGCAAAAATTTGGCCGTCGGGTGCTGAAGTGATTTTGTTCCCGAAAAACTTTATTTTGAAATATTTTCAAAAACTAATGCGGTTTCAATTACTTTTGGACTAAGATATATTCATGGGCAACGTTTAAAGGAAATCGATTTTCCGACCCGAAACGCAGTGGACCGGTTTTAGGGAGACTCTCTCTTAGGCTTTGAAATATTTTTTCGTTTTAGTCGAATTCAAACATACAGAATTTTTTACTTCTTACGGAGATTGTTTGCTAAACACCAAAACATTCAAGTTCCTATCTATAGTGTTGGATTTTCAGTAAATTAGGCTTTTATCAGCTTCAAAGTTTTTTTGTTTATTGTTGTTAATTATAGTACTATCGATTTTACTTAAAACTACATTTACACAAATTTCAATCCAGTGCCAATTACTGGTGAAAATTTCACAGCGATCAGACAAGGAAAAAACCGCTTTTAAAGTGCCCATAACGAAATTTTTTTATTTTCTCATCCAAATCTACATATCAAGCAATGTCGTTCCTCGAAGAAATTTTTTGATTCTGTCGAAACGTGATTTTTTAATGATTTTTTGAAGTCTTTGAAATCCTATTTTTTCGCGGTCTACCTGTTCCGCTGATAAGAATGCCGACGGGCTCATAATAAGGATACGTGATTTGTCTGTGACGTAGACTCAGGAACCTTTGTTGTGAATGCGTCTCACAAGCGTCTCAATGATTCTCAACATTTGGAGCGAAACGAGCGAAACAACGCCAGAAATTTACCGGAATAGTTTAAAGCCTCAGTCAAAAATAAGCTGTATCAACGATGGAGGAAAACATGTCTGGTACAGAAAGTGAACGGACCGCCGAAGACAGTCAAGACGAGTTTGAAAGCATCGAAGTTGAGGCCACCGAGTCTTGGCGAAAATCGAGCAAGTGGTATCACTGTAAGTACGAACGCAGATGATTCTTTAGGACCATACGCTGACGAGCCGCTGGCTGATGAGGCATGGTTAGCCAATTATAGAAAAATACAAGAAGAGGAAAGTGAACTAGAGGAGGATTTAACCAAACGGCTGGACAACAGAGTGCGAGTTAGTGACTGGTAAGTTCGCTATCTTTACCAACGTTCCAACAAACTTAAATCCAATCCTGACACATCTGTCAACTAATTATTTCTCTTTCGCAGGTGTTCTTGTGGGAACTGTAGCCTAAATCATCTTCGAAATATCAGCGAGTGCTACTGCTGCAAAGAGCTCGAAGGCTGCTGTGAAGCACTGGAGAGTGATATTGTTGTAGAAGACTTGGAAGAAGGAGAAGTGTTAAAATGCATAACGGAACACCCTGCCTTTAGACCTGTTTGCCTGGAAAAATGGAGCTTGCGACTTGCTAGTGGAAAATACCGTAAAAAGGACAAGGGGTTTTACAAAAAGATGGCATCGGAGGAAAGGTGAGATATTAATACATTATCAGTTATCAAAACAGTCCATGTTGCCGTAGTTACAGATCACACTGTTAGGTCTTAGTTTCAGTAGCTTGATAAACTTAACCCATTCGCCCCTGAACCGCCCGTAACCGCCCGTGCGGATCCACGTCCTTTCTAACCCTCGTGACGTCATCGGTTTTAACGGTCAAGGCCAACTTTGTACGCTAACTTGTGTAGAATGAAGAGATCTTTCAAACCATACCAGAATGGGCACATTTCAGTCAAGGACACCGGAGAAAAAGGCAAAAAACCATGCAAGATTGACCTGTAAATCTCCATGAAAATCTTGTTCCATTACCCACCTACCTTTCCTTTCATCTAATCCTAAGATCCTAAAAGCTTTCCTAAAAACTCTTCCCATCAAAATGAAGCCTACTAAATGCCCAGCAAGAGAAATTTTGCTTTCTGCACATGCCCGAACTTCGCAAGCTGATATTTTGCATCTGGATCAGAAGGCCGTGAAGTGTACGACCGGTAAACGGGTTTGTGGTAAGTTTTATCTCTTTATAGCATGACAGTGACCAGAAAACCACTCGACTAGCTTCAAAACGCGTTTTTCGGCAAAATCTCCAGGAGCGAATGGGTTAACTCAAGGCAGATAGTCATGGCCAGAAGTGGGAAGAAAGGGAAAATAATAGGGTAAAGAAAACATATGAAAAAAGGAAGAATGACATTGAACCACAATGTAGATGTTATCTGTAGTTTATTAGGATGATTTATTTATTTACTGCTTTCTTTTGTAGATATCTGCGATCAATTGCCTATCGGGAATTTTCAAGGCTGGTGTATGGATTCATGGGTAAAAGAAGAATACCTCTGCCATCATGTGCATATAATGCCATCCGAAATGCATTCCCTCTACAGGAGGATGAAACTTTCACTGGTTTTGAACTGGAGGATGAATAAAATGGAAAAAAACCTAGTCACAGATAATTTTGATTTTGAATAAATTTTCCAGAGTTATGGGAATTAAATTTTTAGATTAATATCTTTGGCCTCATTTGAGTGATTGGATTCTAAGCATAAATGGTCTCCTGCATAATTAGGTCACTTTGCCCAGCAAGTATCATTGACAGAATGTCAGAATTAAATACAGTAGCATTCGATTACTGAGAACATTTGCTCGTTTTCTTTCATGTCAAAGTGAATTTTGACACCATTTTAAAACAGCATGGTCCAAATAAAAAGCAACATTTTTCATTGTTAACTAATATCAAAACAGTAGTTTCATGTGTAATGTATTATTCTCCTCTGTCACAATGCATTGGCACTTTAAGAATAAGGGTAGAGACTTTGGTTAAATCCTTTTCCTGCCCAAACAAGATGGTTTTGTTGTGCCTTCCTTGAAATGCCGTCAAAGTACTAAATGATCCATTATAATCATAAATTATCCAAATCATGTTTAATAGACACTGCCCACCTAGACTAGCCTTTGCTATTTGTGGACAGTGAGAAAATAAAATTATAAATATCTGAATGAACACATTACAGTTTAAGATAGGTTGGTGATAGTGTTTTTGTACTACCAGAAAATCTCCTTTTACACATCAATTTAGGTAAGCAGAACAAATAATAATTTAAAACTTGTGGCCCTCACAAAGTGCAATGCTATTTTGTGCCCCACACACTGTTATTGAGAAGTTATTTGTAAGGCTCTGTTGAGCTACATTTCAGCGAGAAAATTGGTAAGGCAATGATGGTATTATGCTGATGAAACAGTCACAAAAACATGAAGTCAGCTGAAACCATAAAAGGGTGCAAGACAACCCCTAATGTAATAGTAAAATGCTGACAAAGTCCAGGGCTTCTTTCTTAGTTCATGAAATAAAAAAATTGTGGGCTTGGGACAACTAGGTAAAAAAGGAGCAAACAAAAACTGTCATTAAAATCGTGTATTTTCGGTTGAAAAAAGAGCAGTAACTACCGTTGGTTACATCTTAGTGTGTACACACTAGGAAAAAACATGTTCTTGTGATTTTAGCTTTCGCTGCCAAACGTTCAAAGTTTGGAGTGGGTGGCTGTTGTCAACTTGACTTGTTTTCACTCAACAAAATATTCTTTGAAAGAATTTTTAGACGTTAGACTAATTTCTGGAGGCAAGTGTGTTTATATCAACAACTTACCACTGGCGCGACATTTTCTCAAAATTGAAATGTTTGGTGGCTAAACATATCACGTCTTGCACCCTATTAGAACATGTTTTTTTTATTGTGTCGAGGCTTAGATGCAACAGATGGTAAATCATAGATTTAAGTTAAATGTGTACTAAATTGTCTCAAGTCCTCAAAATCTAAAACTTTAGACTATTAGGTTCTCCTATTTCAGGGACAGTCTCTGACAAATTTGTGTCCTCTCATTGGGTTCTTGCAGGCAGAACAGACTGGACGTGCCCTAATAGCTTGCCCTCTTGTTTGTCTCTCTGTCTGGTCTGGCACTGCTAAAAAAGAAAAACAATGTGACAACTTATTTTCTGAAAAGTGTGTAATGTAAGTATTATAAACATTAATGTAACTCTATAGCATTGCAAAATCAGAACAACAACTTCAAAAAGGGAAAGTGAACATACTTACTTGAGAATTTTTGGTGTCGTGTAAAGAGGCTTACCTGGCAATGAGGAAGGTCCTGCTGCTGGGTCTGATGTGGGAGGTACATCCCTTGTTACCATCCTCAACCTTTCTTCTCTTTTCCTAATAGCTTCCTCCCTAGACTCTTTGTCCACAAGCATGCTACCCATGTGATCTGGTGTCGTCTCCTTTAGTTCTATAGCTGCATCCTGAAGTTGTTGCTTATTCAGCCCCAGAAAGAACTGAAAGAGATCTTCCACATAGTCTAAAAATGAAAAACACCATCTTACTAACATTCCCTAAGTACATGTGTCAGAGAATGATACATTATTGTTACTCAGATGTTGTAAGTACCAACTTAAAAGAGATTCATCAGAATATCAAACAGCTTTAAATGGTGTGGATCCACTGGAATGACTTTGTAATTTGTCAAAAACATATGAAAAACTAGGAAACATTGTACGATTTGAGCCTGCAAAAATTAAATATTACAAAACATAAGAGCTTGTATTCAGCCACAGCTCCTCAAGCATACCCAAGTTTACCCAAGTTGCTTACCGCCTTATAGCATGTGGAAGAACTGGAAGTAACATTTGCCGCCGCTTCAAGTTTTCCCAGCGTTTTGATGCGAGACTTCGCAGATCGAGCGATCTGTAGAAAACAGGAAAACAATTATAATGATCTTTCTTGAACATTAATGATACGTGGACTAAGAGCAAAATCTCAGAAAAAAACTCACAGGGAATGTCACGAACACGTGTGAGAATAATTTCTTACCATTCGCTTATCCCTACTCCTTTTAGATCGCCGCTCGTCATCTTCTCCTTCGCGCTTGGCGTGTTTTGTTGGGTAGACACAAACCCCAATGCTATCCTTCTTTAATTCACGCTTCAAGTTTAATTCCACATTCAACTGCCTTTCAAAATCGTCTGCAGTAAAGTGCTCTGAGCACAACGAGGACGTCTTCCCCGGCACCCACATCTTCCGTCTCTCCAACACGAAGTCAATCCACCTTTTTCTTCTTTTTTGCTTTATCGGGCATTTCTCGCCGAAGAACGAACTCTTGTGCATTGAAATATGTTTCTCAGGGTCAGCTACGTTGCATCTCTCAGGCATTTTCCACAGATTATTATCCACGTTCGAGACAGATACAAACACTTGAGCTTGAGAGGAATAAGAGTTCCTGAACCTACGTCACGACTACGTCATGGCTCCAGTTCGACCGAGAGGAGACTAATGCGAATGGTGGAACAAAATGGCGGCAAATTTCGAAGCCTTAAAAAAAATCATAAAAAAATCGCGTTTCGTCGGAATCAAAAAATTTCTTCGTGGAACATCATTGTTTGATGTGCAGATTTGGATGGAAAATAAAAAAAATTTCGTTATGGGCACTTTAAGGCGATTAAAAGATATCGGTCTAAACTGTATAAAAACACCTTAAGTGAGGCAATCATGAAACTCACACTTGGTGACCCCTGGTGAGCATTTTATCTTGCCAAGTGGAGGTAAATAGCTTACTCAGCAAGCGATCAATTTTTGATTTGGGGGCAAATGTCGTTTAAACCATTTTTTAGGCAAGCTGCTAAACACCCAGTTGTGACAGTGTTTTAAAACAAGACGTATAAAGAACGGTTGTTTTGTTACCATTTGTTCTTTATTTTTAAGCCTCACAATCAATTATCATTGCATTTGTGCCAGTTAACGTGTACACTCTTAAATTTGGGAAGATAAATAACTTTTCTTAATTTTTCTAAAAAGTGCATATTTAGCGTTTTTCTCAATATTGAAGCGTAATTCAGTAATGCGTGGTTATCTCCAGTTTTCTCTGTGGATTTCAATAGCCCTTGGTATAATCTGCTCGTCTCACGTAGTTATTATCTAGGAAAAGATACTTCCCATTAGTGGGCACCGTCCTTAAATGGGTAGTGATAATGTTTCGTAATTGCATGAACGAAAAGAATAAGTTATATTTACATTAGGGATATCAATAGTCAAAATCTAACAACTCAAAACCATCCTACTTTCATCTCTCATCCAACACGTCTTTCCAGATCTCTGTACGAGACAAACCGTACTCCGTTGAGCTTTTCAAAGTTTTAAAGCGAACGTAATTCCAAACATGCCCTCCGAGCGGTCGAGTGGTGGAGTGCTTAAGACGAAAATAAGGAGAATAAGTTAAGCTAAATTCAAATAACCCTCATGACAGTATTATGATTGTTTGAGATTGACTGTCATTTTTCATACGTTTACGATCATGGTTATTCCCTTCTTCCAGAAGCTTTGTCGTTTTATCCTAATAGAGGGTGCTTATGGGGGTACCCAATTCTCAGCTAACTACTTTTTTTTGGGCCAATTCTCAGTTAACTTTTAATTTTGTTTAGCTGTTAACTTTCACTTTCCTACAGCGAATATATTATTTTGTCAACCCGAATTTTTTAACTTCCGCATGTTAATCACTTCTGGGGGTTGGCTCTGCTAAAATCAGGTATAAATTAATATATTTACATGAATTCCCATAAACTCCGTCACTTTTATAATTTATAAGTAACTGAAAATATAGGAAAGAACATATAATCTAACCGAAGTACTAAAAATGGGTTAGCGATAGTTATTAAGACCCCTATTTGCCGATTACTGTAAGTACAAGTTAGATTACGTCTTATAACCATCATTATTATTCATTCAAAATATTTCCCCGATTCTGATAGGCTAAAAGCATACGCATAATAACCAGCTACTGATGACCAAATTTGGGAGAATTTTGCGTTTAAAGAACCGATGACGTCAAAAGTGCAGCCTTTGTGCAGGTTAATGCACCGTTAACCGAGAAGACCTGGGGACGAGGTTGAGTTGTTTTTGTTGTGAAAACAAAAAAGGCGGACATTTCACTCGTTTCAAGAGTAAGAACTAGGCGAAAAAATAGCTAAAAAAATGGCAAGAACAACAGGAAGACAACTCGAAGGGCGACACCTGCTATCTGGAGAATATCTGAGGAGCTGAACAACCCTAAACGTGCACTATCGAAGATGAACTTAACATCGATGGAGCTAAGCATGTTTTAGCTATGTTTTTAAACTAGGACTTATTTTGAATGAATAATGTAACAATTATTGAATTCGGCTTTCGTATCATATGAAGAATTATCCCCATAATTCTTCATAAGATACTCAGCCTCATTCATTAATTGTTAAATATGACACCAGTTTCATAGATCCAGACGCACAGTCATGATCTCGTACGGATCTTCCCGACCTGGTTATGCATGTCCTGCCATAAACGACTTCACCATCCTCGTCACTTTCATTATCTGAATCATTCTCGTACTTACCTGGTTGCTGTATGTCCTGTATCCTGTTGTTGGCTAAGTTTCAATCCATTTTCAATTCTTGCAATCCTTTGCAACAGACGACGGGAAACAATATCAATGCTAAAGTACAGTCTTAGGACCTCTTAGTAAATAAGAAAAGATAGCAAATAACATGACCTAGCCCCGTGACGCTTGTGGTAAAGATCCCACTTTTTCTTTAGTTGATTTGCTTCCTATAGTTCGTTGTCAAACAGGTCGAAAGTACTCTATCCAGCCCCTCATCGCAACTTCATCTTCTTTTTTCACTGCACCGATGGGGGAGACATAGCTGAGAGGGCTGACAAAGGCATGAAAGTATTTCTACTTTTCGTGAATGTAACACACTTCGAATTCTTAGTTCTCTTCCTTCACTGTGGTTTCAAAGTCTTGGGCGTAGTTCAAACCACTAAATGCTTTGTTTTGAACTGACGTGTAGGTCTTCTACCTGCGTTGTCTGACGTTTTTTGAACCTCGATACAGACTTCGTCGACATCCTCTTTCGCGTCCCTCAGTGTTACCTTTTTCGCACACGTACCTTTTTCACCGTATTTCAAAGGCGTCATAAATATTTCCAAGGGTTCTAGCTAATAAATAAAACTGTTTCAGAAAGACCGGTTTGAACACGAGCTTAATAGTGCTCAACTGTAACATGCATCAGTTACAAAAACGATTTCTCGTAAGTACAAATTTCATGTATTTAAAAGAAATATGGTGATTTCTTTGAACCATCAGAATTTCTTTTTGGCCAAATCCAATGATAAGAGTCACAGCTTTTTTTTTCTTTGGGTAGTAATGTTTTGACATGACAATCTATTGGGTCCGTGAAAACAAAATTTTCCTCTTCCCAACACAAAAGTCCTGTAAGAAGACGATTTAATTATTCTTTGAGTTTTCTACAACCAGCTCTATGACTGACTCTTTCTGTTTGCCTGATACTGCCCTTTTGCCTTTTGCACATAATACGTAATATTAGTTAATGTTCCACCGGGTCATCAGCGGGACAGAACAAAGTCGGGAAATAAGTGCCAAGTAAATGCCAAAGATTACGTCAAACGTGCAAAATATGTTTCTCAAGACAAGAAAGCGATGACTTAAATGGAACTGTTTTTTGAAAGTTTGGTTTCCTCAAGTGCTTAACTAGCTTTGCTTAGGGCACTATTCATATAATTCTGCAGCTCTTTCAGAGTTAATTATATAGCTGTTAGTTAATCCGAGATTGTCAGTAAAGCTATTATCCTTTAATGTTTAGGAACTGTCCAAATTAAGGATTAATTTGGATAGTTTCAGATAGGGCTTTCCTTTACAAATAGGCAAACTGCCCAGTATTATTTCAAAAATGAGGGCCCAAAAATTTTAGCTCCTCTCAGATTATATTAACAGCCCAAAAATCCTGCCCCTCTCCAAAAATGTGTGCCCAAAAAATTGTAGCCCTCCCCTAATAACATTTTGAGTATTCGAGTGTTGCATCGCGAGAATCCATATCAGCTTAACTTTGAGACAATTATTTCATTGGAATAAAAAAGTGTTACTATTTACAATATTTTCAGGGGTAGAAGAGGAATCATTTGAATCTTGATATTCATGATTCCTGTCGTTTTTTACCTCAATGATTCATGATTTTATTCCAGATTCATGATTCACGAAGACTTTTATTGACTACCTAATTAAGGTACGGTAAAACGGGCAGCAAAAAGCGCGCAATTTGTTTTGCAATAATCGAATTCAAAAACTTTTTTTCATCCAATTATTTACAAATTGGACAGCATGTGGTCCTAATATGTAGATTTAGCAGTTGATAGCCTTATATGTACACCCAAAAAATAGCACTGGCAATCATCTTCGGTCACATTTAAGAGCAATAATGGCTCTTGATCACAGTAGATTAGGCGTGGAAAACAAATTCTTGGAAAACAAATCACGCCGAATTTTTGCGTTCGACAATTTTACTTTACAAAATCTTGCCAACAAATCTGGGTGCGTGCAAACCAACCTTTTATACTTTTGATGTGAAGTATATGAAATAATTCATATTTGAACTGCGGTTGTAGATGAAAGTAATGAATGATCATCGCAGTAAATTTTCCAATTTAAGCAATTGGAAAGAAGAAGCCTGAAAAAAAAATCAGGGCTTCAACGGGATTCGAACCCATGACCTCCGCGTTGCCGGTGCGTTGCTCTACCAACTGAGCTATGAAGCCACACATTGGGAGCGAGGTCAATTTGTTGAGTTCGTGTCTCCCGTGAGGAGTGAAATGAACTCAATAAATTGACCTCGCTCCCAATGTGTGGCTTCATAGCTCAGTTGGTAGAGCAACGCACCAGCAACGCGGAGGTCATGGGTTCGAATCCCGTTGAAGCCCTGATTTTTTTCAGGCTTCTTCTTTCCATTTGCTTAAATTGAAAAATTTACTGCGATGATCATTCTTTACTTTCTTCTTTTATACTTTTAATGCATCACATCTGAGGTGAAAGAGTACTACAGGCGCTGTTTTTATCATACAGACCTCAGACAATTGGCAGTCATTTTCACAATTTTTCAAGACAAATCGCATTCATTCAATATTCAGGATCATCGAAGCACGCGTGGGCTTTTAGTGAAACCGCTCAAAAAATCTTCAAAATCACCTATACGGCCAGCCGGTTCTAATTTTTGACAAGCGCCAAACTTGCAAAGAAATGTTCAAAGAGTTACGCTTCAACATGATAAAGAATTTATTGTTTATTTTTTATAGATAGTTTTATGACGATGTCTAATCTTAAAAAGCGTTTGATACGCACGGCAGTGCTCCTGCAGGCGATGTTCATGAACGACTGAAAACAAACGGCAAGGCGTTGAAAATTGCAAGAGACAACTAACAATAAATAAAAGATCAGAAATATAATTCGGTAGAACATTTACAGAGGCAACAAGTTTCATTCACGAAAACAGGTATTTAAGAGTGTGTCCATGAGAAAACCAGGCAGAACCAGGCAGGGGGTGATAATGCTCAAATCACCGATTTCGCTCAAACTCGGCACAAATGTTAGGTACCAGGAGTTAACTTAAATGACAGAATTTCAGGTCAAAATATTAAATTCCCTGGGAGATCCGGGTATCCCCTGTAAAAAGCGCCATTTTGCCCGTTTTATGCATAATTAATTAGCAAACTTTACTATGCCAGTGCAACAAAAAGAAAAGCCACCTGGAACTTAAATGCACTGAGAGATGATCTGAGTTCATAAGACTTTAAGCACAATAAACTTTTTAAAGTCGCCGATTCGATTTCCCCCCTCTTAGTCCCCTTAAGTTGGGTCATCATTTCCAAGTTTTGAGTAAGTCGTAAAATTTGGGTATTTTATTCCCCAATATCTCTGATGAGCAACAGCTTATCTTTATAACTTTTGCATGAGTAGTTAAAGCCATCACTTAAGTTCAGAAAAAGATCATAAAAAGTTTGGGCAATTCACTTTCTTCCATGTGTTGACATAAACTGTTCATGTGACTGAACGACTTTTGCATATTTCATCAAAATTCAGGCCCTCACAATATTCGTGCGTTTGCCTCTGAATGAGGAGAAATCGAACAAAAAACTCATCAGACAATGATTTAACATTAATAAGGGTAAAATTGTTGAAATTATTTTGCAAGAAACTCTAACGATGATTTTTGATAGCTATATACGCGATCTTTTCAAGGAAAAACAACATACAAAGATTTAATTCACAGTTTTACTTACTTTAATAATTTCGCCCTAAAAACAATATAAACGGTCAATAAAATCCATATACGTATCTCTTGGATGTCTCAACTGCTAGTTTGAGCCCGCTTGGATTTGTTCCCCATGCCCAGTTCAGCGTAGTTCAGCGTCGTGACTCGCTGTACGACTAAAATTCCTTAGCCATCAGTTTACGCACAAAAATCCAAATCAAGTTGTTTTAGGAGAAAACAATACGAAAAGTAGAAAGCCGATTTGTAATCCATGGAAAGAATTATTTCTGCCACCGTTGTAGCTCAATTCACATGTTACAAACAACAACGAAACGTCCGCCATCTTTGACATTAACTAGAGCCCGCATTTTTAAGCAGCGGTTGGCCACCATACGAAAACATTGTATCGGGAGTCAGGAGCCAGGAGCCAGGAGCCAGATCTGTCCAGTGAACAAAATATGAAAAATATGACTTTTCGACATTCTCTGAGATAATTTTATTGTTATTGTATGCTAATAAAGATTTTAGAATTCCAAATCTATTGGCAACTCTATTCAGACCGTGATTATAAATGATCCGATTTCTTTTCAAATTCGGAGATAGAAGTCGCTTTTCTTTCGTGTTTCGGAAAGAAATATTTTTGTCTATTTTAGTTGCACGTCAAATAGCAGCGAAGTGAAGCCGGATCTTGGTGCAGACCAGCTCAAAGGGACAAATAAAGCGTGAGACACGTCCACATTAGCTTGCGACAAGAATTCCATTTTGTTTTCATACTGGAGCCCCCACTCCCCGGGGGAGTGGCCAATTTGCGTACAAATGCCCTACCCTGCTGGCACCAGATTTGACTGTCATAAAAACTGAATTTTTTACCTAGCACAGTCTTTTGGGGGTCTTATAAAGCCTAACTATGGCAGTAATGCTCCCAAGTAGATTCAAAATACACCACACTTTCACATTGCGTTAGATCTTTTTCTCAAACAACCGCTTCCATATGTTTAACACCCTTCCCACATTCCCTCAAGAGCTACTTCAACTGTGATACTTAGATTTCAAATTTCTCACCCTACCCAGGTAAGGTCAGTTTTCTCATCCTAGACATCGTCGGAAGGGCCTTTTTGCGTACTCTTGGGGCACCAAAACCAGTTTAGTGCCCAGGTTAGTGTGCCATGCTGAGCCAGGCAGATGTTGAATTATGGACAGACACAACAATTAAGTTACAGACATTTGATGTTCCGGTCCGCGCGTAGTCGGAAGACACCCAGTAAATAATGCCCGTGGGGTTGCTCTTGGAAAATTAGGGTTTTACGAGAGTCGAACTGCAGGAGGTCTCTAACGAGGAAAAGTGCAGAAACATCTACTTTTTGGAGTGAATGTACTGATGCAATTTTTAAGTTGCAATATACTATAGACAAATCTATTTTGTTTCTAAAGTTACTCTGATACCCCGAGGAGAGCAGGACATACAGGGAACGCAGAGATCAGACCATTGCATTATTGAAATTAGGTAAAAGCATACAATAAGGTAAAGGCATACAATTCAGTTTGTATTTTCAAGTGTAACCGGACGTGTATGTGAAAAAACGGTAACTCTGAAACGGATATATAAGAATGATTCATAACAGTGACAAACAGTGATATGACTGTGGACATAATATATAAAAAAAGCACAACATTCAGAGGCGGATAAGATTTTCTTCCGGGTGTCTGCTTACGAGAGCTTTAAATCAAAGGTAACATCTAATTCACCGGTAAACCCTTGAGTGTCCGCGGCCGCCTACGGGAATGTAAAAATCCAGAGTTTGTGTGGGATTTGAAACGAGGTTTTGTGATGGTGGTCATAAGTAGAGCTATTCGCTATATACGAGAGTGTCCGTTAAGAGAACTTCTATACTGTATGAATCCGCAAATGGCAGCTTAAATGAGAATTAAGTGAATATTGTGTATTAGTCTGCATTCAAAAAATTGTTCTTAATTTTACACCTTCCTTGACTAGCTAAAGAAGTCTAGCCGACTTTTTTTGCAATGTATTAGTGCCCCCTTTTGGGTCTTTTGTATTCCTCAGAAGTTTTTCCTCAACACTTTTAAACGGTTATTATTATGTTTTTGCAGTCAATAATTTACCCAGATACAGATACCATCCTGTATAGTTGTCAGACTACGAGGATTAAAATATAAGTAAGTAAGTATGCCCAATGGCAAGTCATTAACTGTCGAAAATTGCATGGCACGGTCTGACTATAAAAAGGGCTATTATGGACGATTATCATCATGGTATTTAACGTCAACATCGAATAAACTCAAAATTTCCAGTAACACGACTTTCACAACCTATTTTCAACACACCAGTTATAACAGGATATTGGCGCGTACAAACAATCGATAGTGTATTCCGCATTCCGTAGTCCGGTAGTCCAGCGTAACAGATGCCATTATTTAGGCCGAGTCTAAAGTCACAAAGATGGAGGGTGTTCGAGCAGGTGGTTGTTTTCCATAGATATAGACGGATTGTCAGTGATACGTCTTGTCCTTTGAGAATCATTTTGTTGCCTCTGACTACAACTTATGTCAAAGACTTCGAATATTCGGTGAAAAGCCGACACTTTTAATTTTACAATGTCTCAAGATGTTTCATTACCTCGTCACAAAGTAACGCAGAGTAACGCCACAGAGGACCAGACGAAACTGGAGCAGCCAACCTGGACTAAAGCATCTGAGAGACGTGTATGTAACATTTATTCACTATCTTTTATCGTTTTTGGGTCTTGTACCACCTACAAGTTGGACCGATCGAAGTTTTGAACCAAATCTTTTGCTCCTTGTGTTTACTCAAGCGTTCCAGAAAATATCCATCAAAACGTCCATAAATAACACAGAAAACATGCCTCAGGTGACAGTTTCTAACAATTCCGCTATTAGTATCGATAATGAGGCATCTGATTTGTGACTTCTCGCCAACTTTGTGCTATTTTTGTTTAAAAAAACGAATGTTACATTTCTTCTAATTTTGGTCAAATGACAAATAAGCGTCAAGTCAAATGTACATAATACGTCATTATTGATAAAGTATGAGATTGCCCAGATATTTTAGGATTGATTTGATAATCTTAAAGATGTCTTTCAAAGAATATGTGAGAATTAAGTGCATAGGTTGTTGCTCATGGGAGATGTTAGCGACTAAAATACCTTAAATTTAGGGTTTGGTCAAAACAGTGAGAAGATGACCTTACTTTAGGCTAAATAACAGGAAGAGATCGAATTAGAGAGTAAAAATAAATTACTGAGGATTAAGTCTGATAAACATAGAAGATGATAAAGTTGATTAGGTTTGAAGTTGTCTTTTCTACTTATTGAACAGCCAAACCAAAGTTAGCAAATTAATTATGCAAAAATGAGTAGATTTTGTGATTTTTAGGGGGGGTCCCTGTAAATCCCAGGGAATTCAATATTGCGACCTTATTTTTTGTCGAGGGTAATATCTCACCAAACCCATCAATTGTGCCAAGTTTGAGCGAAATCCGTGATTTGAGCATTATCACCCCCTGCCTGGTTCTCTCATGGACACATTCTTAAGTGTCTCTAAGAATCCTGAGTCTTTAAGCTTAAAGATTAAGTTTAAGTTTAAGCCGCCGGCTTCCCGGTGTTTGCTGTTTTCAAAGATGACCTCGCGACAAGAAAATCACCCAAAGCTTTCTTTCTACAGCCAAAATAATACCTAAATATTCTTCGGAACGGTTTTTATTTCTATTTGCGGTGAAATATCGTCTAAAGGCTTTTTAAAGTTCTGTAAGCTTATATCAAACCTCATACTAGGTCAGATCAGTGTCTCAAATCTTAATGCAAACGTACATAAACTAGCCCCATAAACTGCGCTGGACTTCATGAAAATAGATATAACTACAATAATTACTCAGGCTTACCATATTTCGAGATGCGGCTCCTGAAAGCTATCAAGTAAGACCTGAATCGCTTGAGCCTTTACAACCCTCTTACCCATCCACCAAGGTGAAAAACAAAAACGATGCCATCCGAAATCGGATTTCCGACTTTGACGAGCAGCGCATTTCTCAACCAAAAATTCAATAAAGAAACCAGCCATGAATAACAGAAGACTCTTGATAGCAGCTGTGTTTCATATTGTACATCCAGAAGAAAAAAGACAATTAAAAACATCATAAGTTGTCACCAAACTCTGTCAGCTTCTGTTGTCAAAGCACTCACCCGTCAAATTTTGACCAATCAGGGAATAAAAATTGGACGTGGAGCGTGGTCAACGCGTGACTATTGTGAGAAAAGTGAAAGCATCTGTCTTCCCTGCTTGCATTTTTAAATAACTGGCTGAATTTTCGATTCCGAGGTCAGTTTGAAATCAAAATGTTAATAGTGCTGGGCCATCATAGTGGCATACACACAACATATTTCAAATGAATTTACAAAATAAACTTGAGCTTGCGATCATCTGAAAACTAGTAAACTTGTCAGCGGATAACTTCCAAAAAATACCACACCAGGATGGCTCGACCTCGGAGCCCCCGATACGGCCAGTTGATACTGGTCAGGGAATACCTTGTTTTGACAGCTGTCAATTGATCACAACATTGATGCGCAATCGGTTTTCTCCTGGGCTCCCAAAGTAGCTAAGAAAGTGTGAGAGTAAACATTGGTATTCCTGTGGTGCGGACGGACGGTCGGGCGGTCGGTCGTTGTACGGTCACGTGATTACCAAATTTTCCCGGATGGGTAGTTTACCCCATTTTCTTACCCATGGTGCCCCGCAGGTGCGCTTCGCGCGCCAGAGCTCCGCTATTACATAAT
This sequence comes from Porites divaricata, assembly GCA_038088405.1. Taxonomy (NCBI): domain Eukaryota; kingdom Metazoa; phylum Cnidaria; class Anthozoa; order Scleractinia; family Poritidae; genus Porites; species Porites divaricata. Next base: position 4,796,809 of record JBBMOI010000018.1, read on the forward strand.
AGCGGAGCTCCTCGCGCGCGCGAAGCGCGCGCGTGGACGTAGCCCCATAGCTAATGTAATCTACCCATCCCAGAAAATTTGGTAATCACGTGACCGTACACCGACCGCCCGCCCGCCGTCCGTCCGCACCACAGGAAAACCAATGTTTACTTTCACACTTTCTAACTACTTTGGGAGCCCAGGAAGCCCAGGAGGAAACTGATTGCACATCAATATTGTGATCAATTGACAGCTGTCAAAACAAGGTATCCGCTGACCAGTATCACCTGACCGTATCGCGGGCTCAGGTGTCGACCCATCGAGGTCGAGTACTTTTTTGAAGTTATCCGCTGACAAGTTACTGGTTTTCAGATGATCGCAGGCTCAAGTTTATTATTTTTTTAAATTTATATGAAATACGCCGTGTTTATATCATGATGGCCCCGCACTATTAAGAGTTTGATTTCAAACTAACCATGGTCGCGAAAATTCAGCAAGTTATGTAACAATACAGGCTAGGAAGACCTTTTCTCACCAAGGTCACGCGTTGGTCACGCTCTACGCCCAATTTTTATGCTCTGATTGGTCAAAATTTGACAGGTGAGTTCATGCGGAAAATTTATGCAGCATCGATCTTGAAACTTGTTTACTTTGACAGCTGAAGCTGACAGAGTTTTGTGTAAACTTGTGATGTTTTTAACTGTCTTTTTCCACTGGATGTACAAAATGAAATACAGCTGCTATCAAGTCTGTTATTCATGGCTAGTTTGTTCATTGGTTTTTTGGTTGAGAGATGCGACGCTTGTCAAAGTCGGAAATCCGATTTCGGATGGCATCGTTTTCGTTTTTCACCTTGCTTGATGCGTATTAAAGAGGATTCAAAATTCTCAAGCGACTCTCGCGTTACTTGATAGCTTTTACGAACCGCATCTCGAAAGGTAAGCCTGAGTAATGATTGCATTTGAAGTTTTTTTTTATGTCTAATTTCATGTAGTCGAGCACAATTTATGCGGCAAGTTTATGCACGTTTCACTGACGTTTGTAAGATTTGAGACAATGAACCGACCTAATATCAGGTTTGATATAAGCTTACAGGACTTAAAAAGAGCCTTTAGATATATTTTCTCACCGCAAATAGAAGAACACGTTCCGAAGAATATTTAGTTATAAATTTGGCTGTAGAAAGAAAACTTTGAGCAATTTTCTTGCCTCGAGTTCATCTGTGAGAAAAGCAAACACCGCGAGGCCGGCTTAAAACATAAACTTATTAAGCTTTAAGACTCAGGAATTTTCGAAACGCTTTAATACTTATCTTCGTGAATGAAAATTGTTGTGTCTGTAAATGTTTAACCGAATTATATTTGTTTTAGTGATTGTTAGTAGTCTCTCTTGCAATTTAAATCGCTGTGCTGTTTGTTTTCAGTCGTTCATGAACATCGCTTGCAGGAGTTATCTTTTTGCCGCGCGTATCAAACGCTTTTCAAGATTACACATCGTTATAAAACCCTTAAATAAAAAAAAAACAATAAATTATTTATGTTGAAGCATAACTCTTTTAATGTTCACTGCGCTCGAGGTCTGTATGATAAATAGTACGGTTTCACCTCAGATGTGATGTGTAAAAAGTATAAAAGGTTGGTTTACATATCCCCGGATTTGTTGGCAAGATTTTATAAAGTAAACTTGTCGAAAGCAAAAAATTCGGCCTGATTTGTTTTCCAAGAATTTGTTTTCCAGGTATAATCCACTGTGATCAAGAACCATTACGGCTCTTGAATGTGATCGAAGATGATTGCTATGTTTTGTTTTGTTTTTGTTTTTATTTTTTACTCCATCCTTTAATACATTAGTTGTACAATAATAATACATTAATTGTACAGTAATACAGTAATTGTATTCAATAATACAATAGTTGCTTAACCTACGTGCACATAATAATAATAATAATATTAATAAAAGAAGAAAATTAGAATGGAGAAGGGCACATAAAAGTGAATTAATCATGGCCCTTTAACAAGATTGACTTTATTCTTTTGTAGTTTTGTTTTTCACAAAAAAAAACACACACACACACACACAAGTCAATACTGAGCAAGATAATATATTTTAAGTGCCTTTTTGAACAGGATTTTTGATGATTTATTGCGAATATGAAGGGGGAGATCATTCCAATAGTATTTACCAATGACGGTGGGGCAGAACTTTCGAATATTAATTCTTGAGTGGGGAATGTAATTGCTGGGCAGATGCACTTCGTGTAAAATAATCATGTTGCTCAGATACAAGTAATAATGGAAAATTACACGGCTTATTATCAGAGACATAGTCATATAAAAACAAACAATTGTACATAAATTTAACAATATCACGAAATTTTAATAGACCTAGATGAACATACCAGAAGTAATTGGCATGGTGTCAGAAATGTTACCATTTACAAAAACTCTCTGCTTTCTTTTATTAAGATACGATTTGAACCAGTCGATATGAGGTTTTTGAATGCCATAGGACAATAGCTTTGATAATAAAATAGAATGATTGATGGTATCGAATGCTTTACTCAAATCTAAAAATATTGATACGGCATAATCTCCTTGATCTAGCTAGACACGTAGAGATTTCTTCAATGAGATCAACAAGACAGTCCACAGTGGTACTGCCTGGCTTAAACCCATATTGAGTATGAGTAATCATATTTTCCGGCCAAAAAATAACATATAAGTTGATTATAAATACATTTTTCAAAAACTTTACTTAATACTGGAAGAACTGATATTGGTCTATAATTATCGCACAGTCACGGAACGGGATCCCTGTTTAAAGATAGGAATCACTTTAGCGATTTTTAGATTATCAGGAAAAGTTCTTTGCTTGATGGACAGATTAATTATATACGTTATATACGTTATAGGCCAACTCGATGTAAGATGTTTCACTCTAAATAAAATCACTTAGCCTTTCCCATATGAATTTCCCCTTAAGTTAACTGATTTGTGGATTATAAGTTTATTGTTTGATTTAAATAATAAATTTATTAATAGGAGCTTCGCTTTTAGCCCTGGCTAAATCTATATATTATACTAATTTCAACTAGTCTAAAAGTGGTTGTGGTGAATTTTAGCTGAGCTCTCTCTCGCGCGAAGCGCGCAGCGGAGTACCATGGGTAAGAAAAAATGGCAACGTATAGATGCGAGAAATTTTGGTAATCACTTGACCGTCCAACTTTCCGTCCGTCCGTCCGTCCGTACGTACGTCCGTACGTCGGCCGTAAGTCGTCGTGAAATTTCTCACCCAAGCACCCGTGCATCTTGGTGGTACATCCGGACTTTTAGAGAGAAAAGAAAACAAATCCGAGTCTTTTTTTCAACTAAACTTTAATTTATCTACACTAAGGGGGATAAAAAAGAAATAGCTAAAGCAAGAGATAAAAGAGCCAAGGAGAGGTATTTCGTTACAAAAAGAACATGATAATTTTATAGCGGCGGTGAGAAATTCAAAATGAGAAATGCTAGCGACCAGGGCCCAGTTGCTCGAAGCATGGTTAGCGTTAACCAACGTTTAATACCTTGACAACGTATTGGTTTTGATACTGCTTAACCAATGGTTAAAGCTAACCATGCTTTGAGCAACTCAGCCCAGGGTCCAGTTGCTCGAAGCATGGTTAGCGTTAACCAGCGTTTAATACCTTGACAACGTATTGGTTTTGATACTGCTTAACCAATGGTTAAAGCTAACCATGCTTTGAGCAACTCAGCCCAGCAGGTTGAAAATGAGCGGCAGTTAAGAAAAAGACGAACAGGAACACAAGCAACAAAATTTTTTTTGAGCACATACGACATTTTTATGAGCACGTACGACATAGGTGAGGTAACCCGCCTGTCCACATAATTTCTCATTTTAATGTGATTACGTTTACATGATAGGTGGGGTAACCCGCCACGTGTTACCTAGCCTACCTGGGGTCCCCACCTTCATGTAAACAGGCTCTAAAACGCGTAATAACTAGGAAGTTTGATAAGTCGTGCAACAAAAACGACAAAAAAAAAATGTACAAAAAAGGCGTGATGCACGTGCAAAGTTTTTTTGCTAATTAGACCTTTCAATTTTTGATAAATATAGCGGTTCTCATGCAGTGTGCTTTCTTTTGCTTAGAGGCGATAACATTTAACACGTTTGACATTTTTATGCTAGAATGGCTCAGTTTCCTAGCATGTTTTTAATCTACCTAATATCAAGCGCAGATTTGAAAAATTTCTTCGCTGTTGTTTCAAGTTTATTTTTTTGTTTATATATAAGTGTATAAACGAGAGCTTCGTTGTTATCCTTGGCTCAATCTATATATTACCTGAGGCTGAGTATGGTATAAAGAATGATGAAGATCGATGAGGGTAACCAAAGCAGTTCTGGCTCAGTACCGAGAATAACGTTGGGGCAAAGTTGCGACTCAAAGAATTATTTGGTGATTTTTTTTTTAGGGAAATAACCAAGAAACTGATCGTAGCAATTGACTTTATCTTAGGTGAAGTAATTGTAATTAGTTATCTTATTATTTTTTTTGGCAGACTTTCTAAAGACAACCCTACAAGAGAAACACAATCAAAAGTAGTCATAATCAACTGGCAGGAAATTTTAAAAGTCATTGAGGACAGTGAAGTACAATGCAGTAAGTGATAAGAGAAAAGACTTCCGTTTAACTTGGTCTTTTACTAAGACGGTCACAGGCATCAAAGCTTGCGTGTAACTGTCTCCTGTTTCCCCTTGCATGGTTTACACGTGAAGTAAAGGAAATAGAAGACGTTGTACTTACGCTTGACTCCGAGTGAAGTCCATGAATAGCAAATAGCAATTAATACATAAGTATTTTAATAATTGGGCTGTAATGAATCAAAAACGAGATATACATGTATACGAAATAGGGATTACTGCTTTCGTTTTGGAGCCAGGCGTTCCGTAAACCTTGGGTAAAAAAGGTCTAATAGGACGTTCTATAATACTGAGACTGTCTTTTACATCTCTGTAATTTTATTCTGTAGCGAGATACATAATTATATGATTGCTATAATCATCTTTTCATGAGGTATACCACTGTCCATATCTTGACCTATACTTTTTTGAAAGGTTCTAAAGGAGCAAAAACGAAAGAGGTAGAGGGAGACAATGTCTTAGAAACGGTGTATTTTGGAGACACTGAGGAATCGTCTGATTCTGACAAAGAACGAAATGAGGGTAAGGCGTTTATTTATAAACTTATGTATTCAGTGCGTGTTTATCTCACACGTCGCATTTTGATTTTGTACGTTTGCCCAATTTTTGTTATTTCCACAATTAGTTTCGACTCTAATAAATCCTACACCAACTGTACATGTAAAACATTTTAGATGGAGCCATCCATAATATGAGCTAGCACAGCTACTTAGAATGGTTTTGTTCCTGATGGTAAGTTTTGAGCATGCGGTTTTGTTTAATGCCGTTTGGTTGCTCAGCAACATGCGGACAATAACCCGATAAAGGCTATACACAACACTAAAAAAAGAGGTCGCTTGAAAAGAATAACTGTAAACATTGAGACCCAAAGGATGTCTGGGAATCATCATCGCTGCTTTAAATAATTGTTCTAAAATAACTTCAAGCCACTTCATTTGTATCGCAGATGAGCACATTCAGCGGCTACATAATGAGCTACAGCCAATTAGAAGACAAACCACAAAGAAAAACAAGCAAAAGCTGAATTTGAGCCAGTCGAAAGATGCTGCGGCTCTTACAGCGGTAAGGAGTTCTTTCAGGGGCGAGCCACGCCCTCTAGTCGTGCTAACCGTTTTTTAAACAAATAGTTATCGGTTTAACAAGGATATGAGACTACTGGTTGGTTCGTTATAATTAACTTATGCTAAAATTGAGCGTTTAACGCGGTAACATGACCAAGATCAGGAGCTCGTGGCGAGGTCAAATTACTAAATTGTACTACATAGTGCTTCGGTAGAAATAACCTGAGTTGATCTGCAATGAACACATTCACCATATGACTGGAACCAACGGACGGAAAGGTATGTATAGGTAATCACATGATTTCGAGTACAATTTGGAATAAATAAGCACGAGAGTAAATTTTTCAAAGACCAACAGACCAAATTGCACGAGAAAAAAATCATGTGATTACTTATTAATAATATACACGAAAAACATAACTACAACAACAAATTTTGACAGCGCGCGCGTTTTTAGTTCATTCAACTGATTGGCTGAAACAGACTACTACCTTTGTCAAATTCAAACTTTTTCAAGACCAACGCTTTCAGAATCGTTCAGCCAAGAACTTGGAAATGTGCAAGGATTGATTTGATGTGGTCACTAGCCTGTTAAAGATAACTCGGTTTACAATAATCAGCAGAAGGAATTGTTTTAAAATTCGTCTTCGATTATGAGAGCTCGGCGTTTACAAGAAGCGTTGATCACGAACCATGTTGCCTATAAAACGAAGGCGAAAAACGGAGAAAAATAATATTGAAGCGATGTGATAGATTTAGATATTTTTTTTGCCCAGTGATTTCCATTGTCTCGAGTCAGGTTTAGCACAACATCAAATTCCCATGCAGTACGCGAGAATTTACTGCGCTTGGTTGCCTTCATTAATCTTTCGAAAATATGGTAATGAATGGTCATGTGTTGAAAGGGAGAAAACAATAGCTAATTGTTTTCGTTTTAAAAGCAAAATTGATTCCAACACACAGCTCACGGGATTGGCTGTGAAAACAAAAGTTATAGAAATATAACAATGACTCCACATCCCTAAAACAATGGAACTGCGTGTTATAGAGAACCAATGAATTTAGAGGTTTTAAGGAGCTGCTACTTTACACTTTTATTGACCATGCTTGAGGTAGAGTAAGACATGTTAAGAGTAATTTATAATAAGGAGTTAATGAGCGAGACATTTTGAAGCCGTATACGCGAATAACATTTTTTTAAGAAAATAATGTTTACTTTTTAATTCATGCTCTTCCATGATTTTGAAATAATGCTTGACGACACAAAAGCTAATGGGTCATTCCACGGTAATCTGTCGTTGCGGAGAAGACGCTTTGGAAACAAAAAATCGCTCGTCTGTAAACTACTAAAAGAAGAAGTACAATTTTTGTATATTTTTTAGGTGGATGTGAGCTAAGTTTATCTATAACACAAGATAAATCTACTCCTGCTCTTTACGGAGACATACAATCATCGAATGATTGACAATGATTCGAATGATTGCGGAGAAGACTCGCTTGAAACGCGAATTATAGTTTCAATTCAAGGTTAGATTATTTCGAATTCGGACATCTTTTAAAACGACTCTTTACTTGCAAAGAAAGAGATCTTTATAATTAATATTCAATTACTCCTATTTAACGTACTCGAAATTCTGCAATGATTTGGTCCGGTCCTGTTGCGGAGAAGACAAAAGGGCTCGCTGTAAAAAACCATGTCTTGTTAAGGTAAAACGTGGATCAGATAGTACTAAATGACAGGAGAGGACTGGACACAGTGTCCAAGATGGCCGAATGGATATATTGCACCCACACTGCAACAGTTTACTGCTCATGTTCAATGTTTTCTGCTTGTCCCAGAGGGCAAGACCCATAAATCTGGCCAATAAAAATAAGTCTTGGCGTTCGTAGCTGTCTTCTCCACAACGGAAATGTCTTCTCCACAACAAAAATAAAACACTAAATTTTCGTTGAAGTTTTATGTATTTTGATGAATGTTCAATATAGAAAGGTTACACTGACTATGAATCAAAACATTTAAAGATTTAAAGATTTAAACATTTTGTCCAGTTTTTCTTATTGCAGTCAGAATTCTTAGTAGTGAAATCGTTGTGGAGAAGAGGCACTCGTTTTTAATTACTCAAGTTAGGTATGTATATCATATAGACCATGTTTATAACATTGAAGGCCCAGAGCGGAGTTTTAAACAAAGTTTTTAGCTTTTCAAGTAAATCAAAAATAAATTTGTCTTCTCCGCAACGGCTTTTGGCAACACATGCAGAATAAATTATAATTTTTGCAAAAATATGACCTTGGAACTGTATGATAATGCTTAAAATGTCAACTTTGGACATTTCGCTTTTAGTTTATAGGTAATCTTAGACAAGTTTGTTACTTTTTAAAAACCAATGTCTAGTTTCACATTACCGTGGAATGACCCTAATCTTGAGCTGAGAAAACTCGAACCTATTCATTAATCTATGATTACCTCTACTCTATTCACTATTTTAGAAGAACAGTTAATCTCATCCAGATTGTGGAATGCTTAAGTTCCAGACGTAATACGTCTTCGTTCTGAACCTCGAGAGAACGGGTAAGGGTGACAAGTTCTTGATTGAACAACGTACACCCGGCCTACCTAATCGAACCCAATCGAACTCCAATCGTTCGATTGTCTTCGATTGGGTTCAGTAATATATCGAACTTAATCGAACTCACCCAGTAATTTTGCCAATCGAACCACGAGCACAGAGGGCGGAAACGTGAAATTAACAATTTTGGAATAGATGGTTAGGGCTACTACGAGTGCTATACAGTACCGCAAATGATCCCCAACCGAAAATGATTCCGAGACCGCAAATGATCCCCAAGATGGACCGCAAATGATCCTCGACCGCAAGTGATCCCTAAAGTTGACCGCAAATGATCCCGTGAAAACTTGAGGAATGGAATGGATTTTATGGGACTGATTACAAAAGAGGACTGATTGTAAAAAAAGAAACCTTTTTCTCACGCCTTCTAAAGAAAAAGGGAAGTAGGACGCTACATCTCAGGTCAATTTATACAAGGCGAAAAAAAATGGAATAAATCTGAAGAAGAAAATGGTGATAACCGTGCTTCTTCCTTTGTCAATTACTTCAATTTTCTTTCAAGAATGTTTCGTCGTTGAAAAACTTTTTGTTTAAGACAGAAAGGACGTTACGCAGAAAAAACACTCAACTTGTCTACTGAGGGATACGAAGCCGGGCACCCTCTACATAACAACAGCTTTATTGACTTTACTTCTCATTTTGGAAGTGTGAAATTAATTTCAGAATATTTCATTTGGATTTTTCTCTGAAGTGTTAATTTTACGTGATAAACAGCAAGACATTTGTTCGTAACTTAGGTGCCCGTTACGAAACAATAAACACAAGTCAAAATGCCCCCGACCTTTTTAATGTCCACAGGTTTCGGTTTATTTCGAAATAGCAACTTGATTACAGCTCGTGAACGCCTTTGTGAATAGTTATATTGGCCCTTATGTCTATTTTCATTTGTTGTGCCTTTTATAGAGACAGTTACCAGAAATCTAAACCTGGTAATGAGAAACGCAAAAGCGAGAGTAAGCGATAGTTATCGCGTGGCAAAACATCCTAGGAAACTGTCACATTCACGGACTAAAAGAAAATCGCTTATAATCACATTTGCTCAGTCAAAACGTTTTCCAGAGAAAAAAATTCATTGGAACAAGCAGTTTAGCATGAGGTAAAAGTCCTGTGTTGCCTACCGACTTCTTTTTTACACTTGAATGATTTTTTTTCATTTAGTTTTTATTCGTGTATTTATTTCAGAAGTAAAATTTAGCTTTTAATCTGACTTTTTGTAATAATAATAAAATCGACACGATGATACGCTAACTTGAGTCCAAGTCATTCCTATTTTTCTTTCGGGATCATTTGCTGTCGACTTTGGGGATCACTTACGGTCAAGGATCATTTGCGGTCTCGGGATCATTTTCGGTTGGGGATCATTTGCGGTACTGTACAGTGCTTTTGCCGTCGGTGTCGGTGAAAAGTTTATTATTTAGTTAAGAGGAGATAGGGGCCCAGCTCTGAAGGTAACTGACGAAACTTGGATAGCTACATACATACATACATACATACATATACTTTATTGAGCATCCCTAAAAAGGGCTTTTCAGAATCAATACTAAAATTAAATGAAACAAGACGCTATGGGAGCGTGTATTTGGGCGTGGTTGAACTACCCGTATGTGAAGTTTGTTATGTGAATGAGGGATATGTGGGTAGTGCAGTGGTATTGTATATTTGAGGGGTTAGTTCAGATGTGTGAAGTAGCAGGCTTGGAGTTATATTGGAAGGTGATTGCTAAGATAATGGGTGTAGTTTGTGAGGTAGTTGCTGGGTTTCTACATGAGGTTGTTTTTATTGGATGTTGGTTATGGAGTCAAACTCTGTTAAAAGTGGCACTGAGGTGTTGATAGAAATGTCTGTATTAAATGACATATTTTACAAACATACTGCTTTCCATCAAATGAAGACTGCACACTGAAAAAATTTTCACATGAATATTTACTTTTGCCAAAAATGTGAAATGATCTCTTGTAAAGTAATCGATTACAAAATTGGAAGAAAGTATCAAGTTCAACGAAGAAGACATTTCAGACCTAAAGAAAGAGTCAAAGGAGTCAAAGTTTGAAATAAATGATCTTCGCAAGCAGTTATTGTATTTAGAAACCTATTCAAGACGAGAGAATGTTAAATTCTTTGGGATTGACGAAGTAACGTCGGCTTCTGAAGTTGACTCTCCTCCCGAGGATACAAGAGATTTATTGCTCAAATTCCTGGAAAACAAGCTTCGTATTGAAAACCCTCGTGTTAGAATTGAGTTCCAAAGAGTCCATCGATTGGGAAAGCCTAACAACAGCAGTGACAAACCTCGCCCAATTATCGCACGTTTCTTACGATATTCGGACAAGGAAATGGTGCATGATGGATCAAGCCCGCAAGGAGTTAAAGAGACAACAGGACAAACAATTTTCGGTGTTTGACGACATACCGAAAGAACTTTATGAAATAAGGAAAAGTCGGATGAAAAAGTTCAAGGAAGCCAGAGGCAAAGGCTGTACAGTATATTTCAGCAAAGCGCAACCAGATAAGTTATTTGTTAATGGTAAATTTATTCCTGCAAATGCTCCATTGTCAGATTTTGTTTAGGTACGAGCACCAGAGTTAAAAATGCACCAATCCTGGAAATATAAATAAAATACTCTCATCGCAGCCTTTCTTTCACTCTGCTCTCAAATAGCCATGTATTTGCATATAATTCCCACGTAATCTGTTGTAGGCGTTAAGTACATTCACTTTAAAACCTTATTTTCGAGTCACTGTCTCTAAAGCTCAACTAGGCTTTTGCTGTCGTACGCATACATGCAATCTCAAACAACTTTACTTAGTTCCATCCCAGAGCGCAGCGTTCGAGATATTTATCTTGCTGCTCATTTAATAGGCCATTTCCGAGTTCCAAAGAATCTCACTTTCAAAACGAGGCTAAGTGCGAAACCTTTGTTGCGAAAATGAGAAATATTTACACAATAACTGAAGATCATTTTCATATCAATGGCTTCGTACTTAGCCTCGCTTTGAAAGTGAGATTTTTTGGAACTCGGAAATGGCCTATTGTTTGTATCAGTATTAAGTGGTTGTTATACTCTATTGTTTTTGTTTTCGTTTTCGCGGTTATTTTCCTTTCATTTTCTGTTATTCAAAGCTATCGCAGCATGTCAATGAAGAATTTCTTCGAGTGCCATTTTTGCTGTAAATGTGTTGATAAATTTTTCCCACCAAATTAGGCCCTACTTATTCTGGCAATATGGGGCGTAATAACGAATTCAATCTTTTGTCGTTAAATGTTCGTGGGATTCGCACTTTTGAAAAGCGGAAAGCTGTTTTTAGCTGGCTTGTAAATTCCGATGTCGACATAATTTTCCTGCAAGAAACATACAGCACTCGAGATATTGAAAATATCTGGAGAAAACAATGGAAAGGCGAAATGTTCTTCTCGCATGGCAGCAATCATAGCAGAGGTGTTCTAGTACTGATAAAGAACAATTTAGATTTCAAAATACATTCTACCAAGGTAGATTCTCAAGGTCGGGGTGATGTAGCAGCTGATCCAAAGATTAGTCACCAATGGTTCGAAACCCTAACCCCAAACAATACTAAAACAATGGGAAGAATGACATGTCATTGTTTCCAGCGACCAATTAGGAGAGACCTTAGGATCAGCTGCTACACTGGGCATCTTTCTGGTGGCTTATATTCAGGATTCACCTTTCTTTATTTTAAACATTTACGCTCCAAATAAGTGAAGTGAACAATTTCCCTTCTTCAAAGACGTTTCGGGTATTCTAAAAGTGCGAGAGTGGAACAACATCACTCATTTATAGTCGGTGGGGACTTCAATACCATTCTTGACCACGTTTTAGATGGACAGGGCGGGAATAGCAAAAGGAAAGACTCTGGAAAAATTGTCGAAGACATGTCCACTGAGTTTGATTTAGTGGATATCTGGCGCATAAGAAACCCAACAGTTACACGTTTTACTTGGCGTCAAAACAAATCAATCATACAAAGGCGCTTAGATTATTGGCTCGTAAGCGATAGTTTACAAGATGACATAGATTCAGTGGACATTAAAACATCGATAAAGTCAGACCATTCAGCAATAACGCTCTCTGTAAATGGTTTAGATGATATTGAAAAAGGACCCAACTTCTGGAAATTTAATTCAAACCTAGTAAATGATTCAGCTTATTGTGAACTTCTAACCTCTGAGTATATGCCAATTGGCTAGAGGAATTCAAAGAAGTACAAGGTAAACGTGTTTTATGGGATCTAATTAAATACAAAATTAGACAGCAAACAATCAGATATTGCAAAACTAAAGCCCGCGAAAGAAGAGCGAAACTACAAAACCTAGAGAAAGATTTAAGAAATGTGCGGAAAAGTGCGATTCCGATCCAAATACAAAAAATCTGGAGGAACTTCAGTGTTTTCAGACGGAATATGATAGTATGTATGATCACATCACACAAGGTGCGATCATTCGTTCTCGGGCAACTTGGTACGAATTTGGCGAGAGAAATAACAAATATTTTTTGAATCTGGAAAACTCCAATAAAAAGAAAAGCACCGTGCGGAAAGTTTTTAACAGGGAGGGAAAGTTAACTACAGACCCTAAACAAATAATGAACGAGTTAGAAGTATTTTATTCTGACCTTTATGATGGTAGTACATGTGCAGACATGGGGTCTTTTTCCTAATTTTTAAGTGATCTTAATGAAATTCCCTCTTTAGTAGAGGAGAAAAAAAAAAACGTTTGTGAAGGCAAATTGGGATACGGAAAGTGTTACAATGCTCTGCAGACCTTCCAAAAGAATAAATCACCCGGAAACGATGGCTTATAACCCTCGAATTTTACCTTGCTTTCTGGCCCGTGTTTGGAAGTTTGTTGGTGGAAAGTCTAAATTATGCCTTTGAGTACGGAGAGCTTTCAAATTCGCAGAAACAGGCTGTTATAACTTTAGTTGAAAAAAGAGGTAAAGACAAAAGGCAAATAAAGAATTGGCGTCCAATATCTCTTATTAATGTAGATGCAAAAATTGCGCCCAAGGCCTTGGCCAAGCGGTTGGAAAATGTGCTACCCGAAATAATCCACTTTGATCAGAGCGCCTTTGTCAAGGGGAGAACTATTTTTGATGCTATCAGAACAATTGACGACGTGATTGAGCATACGATGAACAGGGATATATCGGGGATCTTAGTCGCCATAGATTTTGAGAAAGCTTTTGATTCCCTCAATTTTAGTTTCCTTTTAAGAGTCTTACACGCATTTAACTTTGGTCCTTCTTTCATTCAGTGGGAACGAGTCTTGTATAATAAGGTCTCCAGCTGTGTTATGAATAATGGTTTTACTTCAGGACCTATCTCTCTAAGTAGAGGGGTAAGGCAGGGGGATCCTCTTTCCCCCTATCTTTTCATATTAGCTTTGGAAATCTTAGCTATTAGAATAAGAAACGATAATAACATTCAAGGTATTACGATAGGGGAAAAAATTGTTAAACTCATTCTTTTTGCCGATGATATGACCTACTTCATTAAAGACAATAGGTCTTACACAATCCTATTCGAAACCCTGGGTGCTTTCGGAGCGTTCCCAGGATTAAAAGTAAATAAGGATAAAACTGAAGCATTAGCGTTAGGAAATAGTAAAGCGCAACGCAGTTATTTCAGAAGTTGAGAATGGTGGCTTGAACATGCTTGATACTGAATCCATGATTCGCACCAAGCAAGTAATGTGCTTACAAGAATTTTTAGAGGACTATGAAAGTTCATGGAAAATGTTTTTAGGAGAGCTTCTGAAACCTATTGGTGGGAAGTTTTTACTGCATTGTAATTTTGAAGTTTCTAAACTAAATATTTCTTTGCCAGCTTTCTATAGGCAATGTCTTGTTGCATGTTCAGAATTAAACGCAAGAGAACCTAGCTCAATACACGAAATTGTAAATCAAGTCATATGGAACAACAAGTTTCTCTGTGTTGATAAGAAATCTGTTTACCGAAGAGATATTGCGGATCAAGGCTTTTTTAAAATCTGGGACTTATTTTCTGTCGATAATGTACAACTTAACCCTGAACAAAGGTTTTTCATTATGAGTGTAATTAATTCCATGCCAGCAGCATGGCGTTTGTTAATTCGGACAGCTAATATTGCACCAGCGCTTTCTCCTCTGTCGAATACACCAGCTATTTTGATAATTATAAATGATATCTTAATTCCAATTCTTGACCCTTCTTCAAAGCACATCTATCGTTCCTTTCTGGCCAAAAAACAAACCACACCTACCGCTAAAGAGAAGCTATCTGCAAAGTATCATCAATTAACTATTGACTGGAAAAGAGTTTACTTATTATCTTTCCGCACAACATTAGAAACAAAACTTAGGGAATTTCAGTTCAAAATATTAAACCTTATCGTATTTACGAATGAGAAACTTTTTCGTTTTGGTATGGCTGAATCAGATAAATGTCCTTTCTGTCAAACTGAGGTCGAATCCATCGAGCAAATACTTTTTTCCTGCAAAATATCCTCTGTCTTTTGGAAACACGTCTTGTCCTGGCTAAGAGACAAAAATATTGTTGTTTTTTTAATTTAAAAGAAGTGGATATTATCTTCGGTAAATTTGATGTTGGAGATGATTTCCTTCTTGTCAACCATATTTTACTGCTTGGGAAGTACTATATTTATTCACAAAATGTCAAAAGGGTATACCCTCCCTTCAGGGGTTCATTGCTAAGACTAGGCGTGTTTACAACATTGAACTTCACATTGCCAGGAAACGAGGCACATTAAATAAACATCTTAGTAAGTGGGAAAAGTTAATCAATATAATGTGATCTCATCAACTAGGAAATATTGTACATAAATATAAAGATAAGTACTTTCTATCAACTTAGATGCTGTCTGCTGTAATAGTTTTGTTTTGTTTTTGTTTGTTTGTTTGTTTTTTTTTTTACTTTAAGTGTACTATGTAAAATGAAAACTTCAAATAAAAATTAATAAATTAAAAAAAAAACACCCACACAACATATATAACAGGGACCTTTTATTATGTTATTTTTATACTGTTCAATGCAAAAATCTATACGCCGGTCTGCCTGTTTTCTTTTCTCCTTGTAACTAAATGTTTCTTTTAAGAGGTTCCATCTCATAATACTCAAATTGAACTTTCAATTTTGCATGAGCATAATATAAAGTGTATTTCATATCGCAGTCTTTGACAATTTACGTTATTTTGTGTAATTTTGCAAAATTCTTTAACTAATGACTATATGCTTTGATACTTTTAACAAGTCTTACTTCGTCTAACTTTCATCATATCCCAAAATAAAAGATAAATCCTTTACTCTACTTCTTTGCTGAACTACACGGCTTATACAGTATGTTCCAGCCCACGTCAAAAATCCTGTCACTTCATGACAATATTTTGAAATGCACATCTTCAACACAGATTTGCTCTCAGCCAAATTGCAACATAGGACACCATTGCTTACTACCCTGCTAGCAGAGGCTTTTCCCTTGTGTTTCTCAGCGTTGTACTGCCATTCTCTTCGCTGTTTTGGCTGCTCGCGTTTTGTTTTGGTTGTTTCTGTGCCGAGGAAAAGACCTCTGCAGACAGCCGTTTGGGATTCCTGTTGAGCATGCGCGAGATGAAAATGCGGTTACCATGGAATTTCTGGGTCACGTGTCGGTAATACGATGCCGCCGCCGGAGTTTGCTCATGTATTCATGAGTCAATTTTCCCACGGGAAAGACTCGCACTCGCCATGTTGATATAGCGGGCTCACTTTTGCACAGCAAACTAGTACAAAAAAAGATGCGCGAGTCGATAAAACCGGTTCCACAACCGGTTTAGTCATGTGATTACCTCCTAGATCTTGGAGGTATCTAATGCGCATGCTCAACAGGAATCCCAAACGGCTGTCTGCAGAGGTCTTTTCCTCGGCACAGAAACAACCAAAACAAAGCGCGAGCAGCCAAAACCGCGAAGAGAATGGCAGTACAAAGCTGAGAAACACAAGCGAAAAGCCTCTGATAGCAGGGTATTGCTTACAGCAGAAACAGTAAGGTTTATCTCAGCTCCACTGATACTCTCACTTTCAGGAAGATCAACTGGCATAATGTCTTTTCACACCCATCACATTGTACAGGGCAGTATTTCCATTTCTAGCAAGGGCAGATAAAGTTCCTGAAGTCCAGTATCCACATGGATTAATAACAGACTGTAACACATTGCATTAACTGCTATTGCACAGCACTGTTTACAAGAATATTGGTATAAGCTATGAACATTTGATATACTACTAACAGTATTCAACACTGCTTGTATCCTCATTCCTATTTAAGTATGGATGGTATTTCCAACAATACACATGTACCTTGACTATGACTGTTGCCATACATATCTCTAGCATGAGAATCAACACCAATAATTCCCACAGTTAATGAGTGAGTTGTAGTTCAGAGCCAAGAGTGTTTCAAGTGGCATACAGTAGTGATACCCCTCAATTCTGGCATCACCATGCATGTGACAAGTATAACTTCCATTGTATTCAAAATCGCTCAAACACTGTACGCATTTCTTGCAATTCTGTTAACATTAACATAGATGGTCGTGCAAGAAATAACACACTAGAATATAATAATTGGTTACCAGCTTACAATCATTATTTGAATCATATCATCGACTGAAGTAATCCATTATCTTTTCTTGTCGTCACCTCATTGACATCAAAACATTCTTAACACAAAACTTGCTGATAATGCAAAATCCCAACGCCGAGCATCGTCTATGTACCGCGCCACAATATACACAATTACATAAAAAACACAGCGCTCAATACAAAAACAAGTTCATTTAACAGTCACTCTGCTAAACAAAATTGAAAGAATAAGAAGAATTGTTACCGCTATCACAGTAGTTCCCAAAGAAGCCTGAGTCCCTTTCTGTTTATTCCCTTCCTTCATCAGAAGAGATCTTTATCTCAGGTAACTCCTTGTGTTCCGCATTGGAAAAATCAAAATCACTATTGTCACACTGATTACCAGCTACACAAATCTTGCGCCTCTCAAACTTGATACACATTCTTCTGTTCAAACTCATCGATGTTACACGTACACTCCTGACATTCAGATTTGTCATTTGCGTCTATGAGGTCCATGGTCTTTGAATGTCTTGACAATTTTCTTTGTTTTTCTTTGAGTTCGCGGACCAGCCCGTTATGAAAACACTCGGTGTTATTTTAGTGTGGGCCTACTGCGGACAGTTTGAGCATTTGTAAGATTAATTCTAGATAACATACTTCAACAACACGTTCCTCGAAACACCGTCGCCAAATTTTATCCGAAGTGCTTCTTACTGCTGCTCTGAAAAATTTCGGATCAAATGTATCTTTTTGACCTGACAACATTTTTTGAAGCGCAACGAATTCTGCACCTAGTTTCACGTTTCAACCTGTCAGTTTTGGCCGATGAAACGTTGTCGGTTAGTCTCTGTCGTGAAATTGACAACGTTTTTGGCGCCATACGAACATGTTTTGATCACGTGCTGTCTAAGTTTTCAGGTTTTTCGTGGGAGTGTATTCTATTTTTAAAGTCTGCAGATGTCAATATGGTGATGCAAATTCAAGTCCAAATTGGGATACTAGAAGAGTTTTTTTTGTTAATCCGCCTGGGAGTGTAGAGGATTAAAAAAAAAAAACTGACACGTTTCATGGATTTTGGTTTACTTTACGAAAACGACAAAGGAGAATATGAAGAGTTAAATGACGTTCGCATGGCAGACATTCGCCTCACTTCCCTTGTTTACTTGCTTGTTTACTTTAGCACGTATTGCGTGCCTATTGCACATTTGCGTCAAAACAAGCCGTTTACATTACTCTATTTTGGGCCACGCCCAAATAAAAAATAAATGGATGAATAAATTAATTATTTACTTAAATAAACAATGTACAACAATAACTAAATAGTAACTTTGTACAAATTTCAACACCTAATCTAGTTCATGTTAATCAATTGATTAATTAGATTACTCTTAAAAACTTTAACATTTATGAATTCCCTTAAGTCTTTACTTAAATTATTCCAGATTTTTACGCCTCGGTAACAAAAAGCGCGTTGGCCAGCATTGATTCTACAAGATGATAATATCTCTATATCTTGTCTGTTTATCATGGACAATAGCTCGAGTTGAGAATTTATCTGACAAGTAGCTAGGTGACAGACCTTTGAGACATTTATGCATCATAACTGCATCATTGACCATAAGTCTTTGTTTGACATTTAGCCATCGAAGTAATCTTAAACCGGCAGAGATATGGTCATATTTGCGAAGTCCCAAGATAATGCTGGCTGCAAAATTTTGAACAAGCTGAAGCTTATGGATGTTAGTTGCCGAGGTATTGCTCCAAACTGAGGAGCAATAAAACAGCTTGCTAAAAACAAAGCTATTAATGATTAACAAAGGTGTTTCCTTATTAAGTAAATGCTTAATTATATTGATCTGGATCAGTTTGTTTATACAACTAGCGACAGTTTTACGTACAGTTTCATCATAGGAGAGGCACTGATCTAAAAACGCTGAAAGATCCTTTGCTACAGGTGTCGGTGATATTGGTTTGCCGCAAGAGTTATTGTAAAGTCAGGTACCTGCATTTCGTGGCAATTGCGGCACTCCTATGACAAGAAGTTTAGTTTTATCTGGATTCACTTGCAACGTGAATTGGTGCCTGTGCTCCCAAGCTGTGCTTTGACCACTGACCGACAAAGCCGTTGAAGTCTGTGTTGAGGCTCTGCCAGTGGGGGATCCCATGTCGCTCGTCTGAATTTTAAAAACGTCTCTTGTCGGTGTTTGTAAATGCTTCACGTCGATTTCGGAAATTGATCGAAAATTCTCTGCCTTTGTCTAAATTTTAGAAAAGTGGGATAGCGATGCATTGAAAAGAAACCATTACAGTTTTTCAATTTCTCAGTTAACATTTCGCGTATCAAACATCTATACATCGCCATTGACAATTAGCACAATTCACAGGAGCCGGTCCACTGAAGCCCACCGACAAGAGACGTTCTGTGAAACGCAAAGAAATTTGACGAAAATTTCTTCTTCTTGGCATTTAGACCGACAATAAATTAGTCAAAACACCATTCCTTGTCGCTTATTCTCAGCTTTACCGTCACTGGCTCAATTTTGGCCGAGGGAGGTTGTCTCTTGTCGCGATTTCATTTTACGCTCTATCGCTACTTTTTGGGTCATGACGCTTAGTCTGAATTTACCATGGCAGGGCCTCTGTGTTACCGTCGTTAAGCACAGTGCCTGTTGTTATGTACAAATATTTTATAAAGACATTAAATTTTGCCTGTGTATGCTTTAAGGTTTTACTGTGCCAGTCATGTTTCCCAATATTAATTGTGAATTTATCGATTTCGAGTCACTTTAATGTAAATTAAGATAAAGATTTTAGTTAATTCCGGGTAAATTGAAATATTTTTGTTTTTAAACTGCTTCACATAGACACTACAGGGAGGTCTTTCCGATTCAATTGAAACTAGATGCATTTTGTCTTTCTGCCGAACCGTTAAATCGAAGTAATAGACTCGACTGAGTTCGGCAATCGAACTTACCGAATAGTTCCAGTTCGAATAAGTTCGATTATACCGAACCAATTAAACAACGATCTGACCGACTGGGTTTGATTGAGTTCGATTGATCGATTTTAGGAGTGACGATTGACAATAAGCTTAATTTTAACCATCATATCAACAACGTGTGTAAAAAAGCAAGTCAAAGGATTGGAGTCCTTATGAGACTGAAAAATCTGATACCAACAGAAGCAAAGCTGCAATTATATAAAGCTGCAATTTTACCGCAATTAACTTACTGTCACCTCACTTAAATAAATAAATAAATAAATAAATAATAGCTTTATTTAACCAGACCATCAGATAACTGTTCTCCCTAGTGCCCCTGACATCAATAAAATACAATATAAAACAATATAAATTTACAATGTAAATTAGATAAATACATACATGATACTAGATAAGTACAATCAAGTTGAAAACTAATACACATGATTAAAATTGCAGTCATTGCTCAAACTCAGTAAATATAATACTATATAGCACTGACTCGTCTTTTGAAACTCCCTATAGAGTCAGAGTTTTGTATGGTTTTTGGAAGTGAATTCCATAAAGCAATACTAGTATACTTAAAAGTTCGTTTCAAATATTCAGTTCTCGGTTTAGGCAAGATAAAGTTATCCTTTTGTCTGGTAATGTAGTTATGTATTTCTGAGTGACGTAAATAGTTTGTGTCTAGTCCCTCCAGTTGATTATTCAAGCACTTAAACGTAAGGATGGCTTTGTCATAGTTTCTTCTCTGTTGTAACGTCGACCAGTTGAGTTTTCCACGTACCAGTGCAGATGGGGTGTAGTTATCCACTGAGAGGATGACTCTTCCAGCACGATTTTGTAGTCTCTGTAGTCGTAATAATGATGACTCGCTACCTGTGCCCCAGACTACACCGCAGTAGTCAAATAAAGGTTGAATAGTTGTCTTGTACACAGTTTGAGCTGATGGTAAAGTAAGACAAGGCATTATGCGTTTAAGGATACCTATTCTCGAGGAGACCTTGGTACTTCTGCAAGGCTAGCGACAGAAGAAAGCTTGAGCGTATACAGGAAAGAGGACTCAGGGCAGTATTTAAGGATAAACATTCTTGCTATGAGAAACTACTGGCAAAAGCAGACATACCATCGTTGTACAACAGACGGTTACAGGACATTGCCATCTTCATGTATAAGGTTAAGCATAACTTGTTGCCACAGGGACTTTGCAATCGTTTCCTATTAGACCACGGCTCATATAACTTAAGAAAACGAGAATTTGTTATACCACGATTCTCCTCGGTTACTTACGGAAAACACTCACTTCGCTACCTAGGGCCCAAACTGTGGAACGATCTTGCTCATAGAATTAGAAATGTCCCCTCTCTAAAACAATTTAAAAACGTTATACGCAATCAGGATCTCACTGCCCTAGCTGCAAATGTCAGTGACTGTCGAGGCTGCAACTTATGCCGAGGATGACTGGCCGTTTATAGATAATTTTTACAAATGATTTGAATAATTTGAATATTTTAATGTAGCTTAGGATACACTTTAGTTAAGTCAACATATTTGTTAGTTTTCTTAGTATCTATAGTAAGGGGATTGCTATAATTTAGGTTAGTTAGGTGTCCACAATTAGTAGAGGGGACTTTTCTCCTCAGCTACTCCTTTTGACACGTTAATAAAGTTATTATTATTATTATTATTATTATTATTATTGATTTTGGTTGGGTTTTATTCGATTATTAGCCCCGGGCGTACAGGAGGCCTGGCCATTGTTCTCCGTATAGTTGGCAACATCCAAAAATTGCACGAAATCACACCGCGGGCTTGGTTTGCACATGTCTACTAGCTAGTAACTATCAAGTGTAAATTGCAGTATAGTATTCGTTTGGAAGGGGTAATCCAAACTGGAAACACCACACCAAATTCGTGTTCACGCAAACATTTGCGGTTTCAGATTCAAGAGAAAGTGGCCTCTATGACATCCTCGATTTAAAACGCCTAACACTGCACTTCTATTCTACTTACACTCAATTTCTTTGTTTATAGAACACCCAATTTAAGAAGAAGATTTGTGAAAGAAAAAATCGGCTGGTCAGCTTGGAAGCAGAGGTACTCGAAACAAATTGTTATCAAAAGAGCGAAGAAGTAATCCTACCACACTCATCTTTTGTTTACATGAAATAACAGATTTTTTTCTTTTATCGAAAAAACAGGGGTCCAGGCTAAACGCCAAGATAAATTTAAAAGAAGAGATATAATGCGACAATGTCAGTTTTGTAAACTATGTAATATCACGTTTTTTAAAAGATGGGTTTCATATGGCGTAATCCTTTTTGTATCCACAATCCTAACCACAATTTCTGCTGCTTTGATGATACGGCGTGTTATAATTAAAAATGGTTCAATGATGAATTACATGAAAAGAAAGGGAACCAGGGAATGTGGTTCAGCGGTGAGAAACAAACAAACAATCAAAAAAGCAGGCCATTTTCGCGTTGACAACTTGACTGCCACTACAAGAATTTATTTCGTTTTAAATTTGCTTTTTTTTTTCTGGTTTAAAATGGCCAATCCCGCGGAGGTTTAACAAACAATAGTAGTTGTCATAAAATGACGCCATCAAGCAACTGCCTTATTGGATTCATTTAAGACGCCTTAGACCTGAGTCTTTTATCCTGTGAAAAATTCGATTTATCTTTTAGGATACCGACCAAGCAGATAGAGAGCAGCGCTTGGGTTTCCAGCTAAAAACTATCAAAGAGAAGCTTTACACATACGTTACATCTCCGTTGCAAGTGGTGCGAGAAATAGAAAAAGATCACCTTAAAACACCGGTAAAACTTGATCTGCTGACAAGACTGAGCGAGCGGTTGCAAGAGCTATACACCGAAGTTCTAGGTATGGTTACAGAGGTTTGTAAATGTAGCGAAGAACTGAGGAAAGACTACTATGACCTAGCCTATCACGGCCTAAGAAGTGACCACAAAAAATTGGTCCTTGGAGTAAAGGATCTGGAACCAGCCCAGGAGAAAATGTCTGAGGAGGAAGAGAAGGAATATAAGAGGCTACAGTCATATCAGAAGGGCAGAAAAAGTCAAGTGGAAAGACTGGATACACTGTGGAGGTCTTTCTTCTTCCCGGTATGCATATAAGTTTATATCATTTAAGAAGCGGTTAAAGTCGTTTTCTTTGTAAATAATTATAAATGTAAAACAGGAGTGTCGTTCAACAATGATTTCTGTCTAAATATCCCAGTTTTGATGGTCTTGTAACTTAAACCAGACCAGCTTTAATTATTTCGTCTTTTAAAGCATTTTTTATAATAATTTATGTTCTAGGAAGATGATCTCCCGACAGATTCAGAGCAAGCAGCTAGAGAACATCGCGTAGATGATCAATTAAGAAACATCAACGAAAAACTTCAACAATATGTTATATCCCCTTTGCAAGTGCAAGAAGTAACACAAGATCAACTAAGGACAGCAGTAAAACTTGATCTGCTGACAAGACTGAGCGAGCGGTTACAAGAGCTATACACTGAGGCTCTAGGTATGGTTAAAGAGGCCTGTAAATGTAGCGAGGACTTGAGGAAAGACTTCTATGACCTGGCCTACCACGGGCTGAGGATGGAACACTTTCAGCTTGTCGACAGAGTCAAGGATCTGAAATCTGCTCTAGAGGAGATGTCTGAGGAGGAAAAGAAGGAATTTGACAAGCTGCAGTCATATCAGAAGGGCAGGCAAAGTCAGGTCGAAAGACTGAATAGACTGTGGAGGTCTCTCTTCTCTCCGGTAAGCATATTTATTATTCAACTTCACTCAGTAGAGTATACAAAAAGCGCTAAAGTATAGTATAAATATCTCACAGTATTTGAACTCCAGAACACCGGTTTGACCAGTTTAATCTACAAACGTCGTACATGGCAGAAAATGAATCGTTTTCCCAAGAAAATAACGCAATAGGAGCCAAATTAAGCTTAAATAAAATCGAGTTTCTGGAGTAAAGTCGCCTGAACAACAATGAAATGTCGACATTTAGTAAAAATAAGACATAAAATACAAACTTTATAAGCTCAAGATACAACAGAGCGGATGAAAACCGGACCCGAAGCTCTGTGATAGAAATGGTTGTAGCGACAATCCGTTAAAAAGACAAGTCAAACAACGTCAATTTAATCCGACAATCCCGACAGAGACACTGGATAGTCTTCATCTCAAGTTATTTTAAAATGTGAGGAAACTTGGCATGTTAGACGTTCTCATTTTGTTGGAATTATACGGTAAAGATGACTTTTCAAGTCCTTTCTTTACGCGTTGCTCTTTGAAACTCCTTGAATTTGTTGGAGAGTTTTCGTCTTTCATCGTAATTTTCTGTGGTCGATTTTCCTACTTTTTTAATAATAATAATAATAATTTAACATTTATATTGCGCAAAATATATGTGAATATGATCAAATGCGCATTACAAGTAAATTATCGCCATTACTAAGTTATTGAAAATAATTAAAAATATTATATCAATAAAAATATAGTATATATAAAATCCTAATAAAAAGCTAATCTAAATAAAATAAAATCTAATAAAAAGCTAATCTAAAAAAATGGGACTTAAGTAAACCTTTAAATCTATTAAAATTGGGCTCATTTCGTATTTGTGATCGTAGCCCATTCCACAGTTTAGGTGCTGCAGCTAAAAAAGCACGGTCACCCAATGTCTTTTTAGTTAAAATTCTTGGCGTTTGAAGCATAATTCCCATTGCACACGATCTCAAATTGTAACTCCCTTCCTCCCTTTTGCTAATAAGTTCTTGTAGATATACCGGAGCTTGTCCATGGATCGCTTTAAAAGTAATTATAACAATCTTAAAATGAATCCTAAATTCTACTGGAAGCCAATGAAGCGTACACAGAATTGGTGAGATGTGATAAAACCTTGGAATCTTGAAAATAAGTCTTGCTGCGGAATTCTGGAGCCGTTGTAACTTTGCTATTTGTTTAGCTGGTAGCCCATACAGAATACTATTACAATAGTCAATGCGACCAATTATTAGGGCGTGACAAAGTGTCTGGGTTGCTTGGTTACTTAAATACTTTCTTATTCGAAACCGAAAGACCATCATACGCCTCACAATTATTTGTCATTCCATATCTGTTTTCCAACCAAGTGTTTGAAAGATAGAATCTCGAAGCTCCACGAAAACGACGAAACTTGATAAAAAATGATTTACTGAGAAAACTAGTTTGACAAGTTTTCATTTCTGACCAATCAGCAACAGCTTTGCTGAAAGCGCGCGAAAAGTGGACTCAAGTTAGTTTGTTACGCATTCTCATCATAAGTCGCGAGCGAGCACATTTATGCCGAGTTCTTTTTTATTCTTTACGAGTTGAATAATAAATCTCCTATTGGACGGTTTAGCGTGTACTATCGTAGGATATTTGTATACATACAGCGTGACTCGTAAAAAAATCCCACGAAAGTACACACTAAACCATGCATATTTAACTCTAGTATTCCATATTAACGGGATGAATGTAACTAATATACTAAGGCCATGTTCACGCGAATACGAACATTTTTGAAAACGCATTCGTGTCAACGGGCCTTAAACCGCTCTTGAGAGCCGTTTCAAGACAGTGTGATTTCGATGTCCGGATTCACTGGTTTCATGAGGACGGAGGACTGAGTCGTGTAAGAAAAAGTACGTGGTTTAAAATATATCGGGATTTGTGTTCACGAACATAATTAACCTAATTTTTAAAAGACAAGACTAGACAAAAGGCGGGTACGGTTTTCGCATGATGGCGATATAATCGGCGGTTTTGCTCAGGGGATGCGCCGAATACGAATTAAGTTAGGCTTTTAAAATGAAGACTTTAGATTGTCTTTAATAGATAAGAATCCCTTCTCGGATTAAGTGGATGGTGAGACAGTAGATGTACAAACACTGATAATACATGTAGGCCCAGTTCAAACGTAGCATTTCACATGTGCTGAACATAATGCTAATGAACCAATGAACTAGCTACAGTTAACTTCTCTCAAAGCGACCACTTCTCGTAAGCAGCCACTATGCATGTGAACTAGTAAAATATTGTCACTGCATACTCATTACCGCATCGCGAAATATTAACTCTCGGACGTACAAGAGCCTGCTGACTCGTTAACAAGCACGGTGACCCCATCTTTTTATTGCATTTTTTTAATGAGTGTCGATTATGCCAAGTTTCAAAAAAATTTTGATAGTAGAACAATTTCAAGGGAATTACCTTAAGGTAAAATTGTTTCAAAATACTGCAACATATCAAAAACTTCGGAGAGAGGTTCCATCCACAATCCCCCCCCCCCCCCCCCCCCCTTGTACCACGGTGGAAGTATGAATTTGCGTGTGCGTCCGAGGATTAAGTTATGGGAAAAGTCCAAGACTGATGAGGCAATAGGCATGCAATGAGAAAACTTTCAAAAGGCAGAACTTGTCAAGCGCTCCGAGGAGAGGTGGGAGGGTCGCGAAAGGCGAAAGAGTTTCGGAGAACCGACCGTTGTAATGGCCACGATTAGAATGTAACCGCCGAATTTTTACCAGCGAAGCGCAAAGCATCATGATCACTACAAGGGTGCACCACAACAGGCGAATAAAAAACGGATTACACCAAATCTCGCTTCGAGCTAATTTATTATGCCATAAGAATAGAAATATATTCTTACTGAATACTCATCACCTCATCGCGAAATATTAAGTAATGGGAAAAGTGCGCTCCTGTACTTGCCACCGCGACACGCACTATGAGAAACAGCAAAGCTTAAAAGCACCCAAAAAGTCACGAGCCACGCACCGACAAAGCCATCAAAAGAACCCTTTATTTCTCTGCATTACTCAAACTCTCCCCCAACTAAAAGCTTTCCTAGACCATACAATTAAGTCAAGATAAGCCAACTAATACACTGGAGATTATCCGGGTGTGAAGCAGGGATATGGGAAAGGCAATCGACACCTGAAGTCGTACCAGTAATAAGAAAAGAACTAGCCGTGTGGGACATTTTGATGTTCAACCATACCCTTGCTTCTCCACGCGAGATAACGAGATATCTCCTCCTGTGAGCACCCTAACATGTTGACGGTGTTCGAAAGGCTAACCCTTAAGATGTGGGGAGTCTCTTCGAAGTTAATCTTGGCGTTTGACAAATATTTACTTAAGTAATTGTCAGGCGGTGTTGAACACGGTCTACGTGACCAATTTTGTCCAATCACGTCATTGCAGATGGCAGACTGATTCTTTAACCTTTGTGCGGGTAGTCTCTTCGATTTTCTTCGATTTTCGCCGATTATCAAGTGATTTTGGAAAAGTTTGAGTAGACAGATGTAGCAAGCCGCAGTTCCTAAAAAAATATAATGTGTGTTAATGTGTGTTTGTTTTCTATTGATATTGTTCTTTGTAATTCTTCATGCACAAAATCCCTTTGTTTAGTCAAGAGCGTTTGTTTCTGCTTTTCAGTCTGTATCTTCTCTGTGTTCAACGACCCCTGACCTCCATTTTTAGGATAATCTATTAGTTTTGTTGTTCACGTATCTGAAATGGTCGGCGGGCCCAGCGGCCCCGCGGTTTTAAGGGTCACTGAATGCCTCTCAATGAAGTTTACCTGCGTGCGTAAATCGTGAGTCCATTCCGTGGCATTTTTAGTATTATAAATATACTAGCTCGGTCACGATCGAATTAGCTTAGAATACTTTCACTACACGATCAGCTTAGAATACTTTCTTTCATTTCCTCTTTATTCGTCTTTAAAAAGACGATATTTTTTTGTAATATATATGTCATCGAAGCGGCTCTTACGCCCTCGTTTTTGAATAGTTCCTTGGCTTCTTCCTTCTGCCCTTTCCCGCAAAGAGTTAAACCTTCTGTGCGAGATTCTTCACGATTCCTAATAAATCACACAAAAAATAACGAAAAGATAAAATTGAATTCATTCGGACTAAAATGACTAGAAAACCTCCGCTAACTTGATGTTGTCCCCAAAAACAAGTTAGGGGAGGAGGATTCCACAACATGCATTTGCCTTGCCCTCCAGCTACGGGGTTAGAATCATGCGAACGGCCAATATTATTTAAAATATTCTTATGTTTACCCAACAAAGAATCTACCGTCCCCACAGCCAAACGCGTTGGGCAGTTGGAACTAACCTTAGGGCATAGCTGACTGTACACCACAGTCATCCCCGAGCTGTCCTTTATACTTATCAAAAACTTAATAACGTCGTCTGAACTGCAAGAAGAAATGCATTTCGGGGGAGCCAAAGAAACCTGGAAATCCGAAAACTGCTGTTCAAGAGCAGACCTCTGCCGATGATAGGGCTTGGCTCTGAGGGTATCAGCAAATTGTTGGAAACGTCTGGATATCCGTGTATGGTTCACAACCTTGTCTGGTACACCAAAATCTTTAAGGGTCACACTCGCGAACCACAAGCTTCACAAAAGTAATGCCGTAGTCGTTTGGGTATAGACCATGGGCATCGCTGAACAGCCTTCCAAGGCCTTGAAACCTAGGAAAAATAAAAGATGCCCTCTAAGAAATACATCACAAAGCCATGCACAGATCCCACTGTAGACTGTGCGGAAGCCATTCACGTGTGTTTCGGGTAAGAAAAAGTAACGCGGAGGTAGATCCCTGCTTGCCAAGCAGCAAACGGTCAACAACGAGAGCCTGAAGAGTCGCGCACCAAAACGGTCACAGATCCGGCACGAGACTTGTGAAGGCACCATGAAAATCTTGATCGAAAATGTAGCGCAGAAGTTGACCGAGGAGTACAAACGGCAGAAACGCATTAATACTATGTCCAGCAGGCAGAGGATTAGCAAAAACGTTTACCCCGTCAGACCCACTGGTAGGCCAAGGCGCGTAATGAGGATGGGCATTCCCACGAAGTTCCTTTTGGCAGTTACTATCCAAGGTCATCAAATCAACGATTGGGGGCCGAAGAAACGCTCCACAGGCGTATAAGTGTATAGTCCAGATCTGGACATCTCCGTAAGGGTTCGTCAGCAGGGTTTTGTTCCGACGGCACATAGAAGGTATGGATGCCGAAGTTGCAGCCACGAATGGAGCATAAAACTTCTTTGATGGCGTCACTGACTGCCGAGTTTTACAACCGTCGTCGTCTAATGCAGACTAGAGGACCTGATTGTCAATGTGGACATCAGGCCGCGAGTTTGCTAAGCGATCCTTGAACAAACCCAGAGCGTTTAACAATGCTTTTGACTATAGCAGCTTCACATCTTAGGATGATTCGGACGGCCAGTAAACCCTAGAAACAGACTTCTGCCCATCTTGAACAAGGAAAGCACCCCAGGCGCTCTTGGAGTTGTCAGAACAGAGGGAAACCGAGCTATTACGCTCACAGCGCCAAGTCAAGCAGCCCATCCATCCGTCTAAGAAGCGCCAGTATAGGAACTCTTTGCGTAAGCTTCCTTCAACTCGAGCAAATTGTTTCGAAAAACGTGAGAGGTGCGATATCGCTCTGAATGTTTCGCGTACGATACAACCGAGGACGGCCAAACTAAACGAAATTAATTTCCCCGCGAATCTCTGAAGGGTCTTAACACCGACACACGTGGAGGACAAATCCTCTCCCTCGAAGTATTAAACTTAAGCTTCTTATCATCGGGCAGAAGGAAAGCTTGACGCAAAGAATCGCAGAGAAGCCCAAGGAAACCAACCGTATCACGGCGATTTTCTGGTGCCAATAAAATAACCGGCCTCTATAAGTAGATACGCAACCGCTTCAGCCAGCAATCTGCTAGAAGGTAGACTGGATTCGGCAGGAGAACGAAACAGCTGACCAACATGAAGGTCGTCTATATATTGGGACAAAGGAACCCCATATGAGCGAGCTGCACTTGTGACGGCGAGACCTAAATTGTGATAGTTGTAAGCGCTCGCCTTCGATCCGAAAGGAAGAGTGCAAAACACGAAATATATATCATTCCATTGACAGCCAAAGTAGATACGCGCTGATGGGTGAAGAAGCACATGTTGGTAGCCACTCTTATCGTCGAAAAACTTTTGGAACTGCCCATGAGATCCACAAGGGAGGGAACCTTCATCGTTTAAAATCTGCTTCCACAAAAACGAGTAGTTGTGAATTTCCCCAGCTTTGAAAAATTGAGGATTGCGGAAACGGCGTTGACCCAAAGATGTTAGGCTGGGCAAGCCGCAACCTACCAGGAGAAGGAATCGGACCAACGATGGGGCAGGTCTCACGGTTTATATCACATATGTGGAAGATGAGCGCGAAGGCACGTTAACAACCCTGGGGGAAAACGAACTGGGATCCTAAAAAGGAAAAAGAGACGGACCGCTAAAATGATAACTTAAGCGAAACGAACAAGGGACTAACCCTTCGTTGACCCAGGGCTCCGAACAGAGTCCGAAATTGAAGCACAGAGCAGCCCCCTCGCCAAGTCAACGAAGAGGAGGAAGTAGTAAAGGAGAACAAAAAAGGAAACAATACTACAAAATATGACAAAAACGGTTAATTACATGAACCAACAAGAAAACAAACGGCCTAAAGAGAAGATCGGCAGCTAACAATTTCTGGCACGACCCCCACCAAGCTGAAGGCCGACTGGAGGGCAGCGGCAAGTAGGGGCGACATTCCCTCATTCAAAACATCTGAAACACTGCGCCTCCTAGGACGGCCGGCGTAAGGAGCCTTTCTGCGCGCAGCACGGCCATAGTCAGGGGGCGGAGAATCTTTAGTAATGCCCTTCAAAATGGTGGAAGCCTCCTTGGCGATCTTGGCGTGCACAGGATCACCTAACAACCCGACAAAATGGCGCTGTATCTGGAGCATCCAGATAATCCTTTCTTGCTCTAATTTTATCTTGCGCAGCCGCCTGTTCTTTATCTTTTAGCTGCCCTTCACTTCTGGCAAGCCGCAAGAGGGAGTTTAACAGGTCGATAGCCTCAAACTTATCAAACATTTCTGCCAAGCGACTTATCTGCCTACGCAAAGCTGCAAGGGCTGACTCCGAGCGTTCTGATGTTTTAAATCTCTCCAATGAAAAGGTCTTGTCCTCCAGCGCCTTAATATTAAACAGGACAAGACCAGTCCCAGATAAGACGACATCACAACTTAAACTGGGCGTACACATGACCAAGCTACATCCCAAGCTCTTTGCGAATACCCGAGTATACCTGAGCGTATCACCCTGTAAACCGCGTCAATTACCAGAGGGATGTGAAAACACACCATAGAGCAACGCCTTCCAGGTAGTAATTTGAGATGATCCCACGTAGCAGTTATGCTTTACTTAGGACACTAACTGAATACCCGAAACCGGGTCGCCCGAGTTAGGTAAACAAAGGGAAAAAAACTGCGCTCGCAAACGTTTCAAAAGGGAAACTTAACGCCGGACCACACGAACGACAAAGAAAGGTGTTCCATGAATTGTATCCGATCCACTGGCGGCATTCCGCAATACTTCCCAAAACCGCAAGTTGCATTCACCAACGGTATAGTAAAACTAGAAAAAAAAAATACACGAGACGGATCCGCCTTACGAGAACGAAAGCATTGGTTTTGACACGTGGCACGACAATTAACAATTAAACAAAACACTGAAAACCGATCCTCTCCTTTCAGGATCAAACTTAACACACGCTCGTGGCTTGTCATAATCGGCCTATGCAACCTTAAGTTTCCTTCACCAGCGGAACATTCAACTAAGAAATATGATCGGAAATATTCGCCCTTGTAGAAACAAATGTCTAGTAACGCGAGCAACCTTTTTTTTTTTCTTTCAAGCTACTTCATTTTCCTCACTAGTGGCATCCCAAAACTGCTACACGCAGAAACAAACTGCCCTCACCAGCGGTTTGCTCAAAATGGGTCCGTATTTCCGAGAGCGAAGGCGGAATCATGCAAAAAAAGAAGCAAAATTTGCCTCAATTCATTGGCATATCTTATAATCGTACACGCAACAAAAGTTGTTACCAGATACACATTGAAAATGTAGAAAACAACTCAGGACCCAACCCGCCTTTTCTCAAAGAAACTTTTTCAACAGTGGGATCCCTAAACTGATTCCACGCAACATTAAATCGCCTTCCTTAATAATAAACAAAGGAATAATAAACGCTTCAAATAAAGAAAAAACTAAAATATACAACCCCAAGACAAAGGCAACGCTTCAATAAACAAGAAACGCTGCTTAAACAGCCCACCACGAAACTAACAGTTACGTAATAGAAAAGAATGAAAATAAAAGCATAACGGGTGACAAAAGCGGATGATAAACAAAAAGGCAAGCACAAAAATAAAACGCAACTGGGCAAAAATTCATGAAAAAGCGATAAGGCTAGAAGTAAAACAAGCTAAGCACCATGAAACCAATAACCCTAAAATGCAAAGCGAAGAGGTGTTAGCACGCCAACTACGCTACTACGAATTAAAGAAACGAAACGCAGAAAATGCAGATAACTGAAAATAAACTAACCCCAAAACAGAAGAAACAACGGAAAACCGAAAAGTGGGTCTAGAGAAGCTTACGGAACGTAGAAAGCGCCATAATGAAAACCGGCAAAGGGATCGGAAGACTGGAGCGTCAGGAGGCGGAGCTTGCCTTTTTCCCACATTAGCTTCTGGTGGATGAGGCGAGAATTCTGCGTTTTTCGGGACTTTTGGTAAAGCAGCTGGAACTGGCGCGAGAGCAGGTTGGGGAGTTCCCGGAGAACCCGAGAACCGACCTTTGAAATTGCCACAATTTGAACGAAACCGCCGAATTTATACCAGCGGAGCGCAAAGCATCATGATCACTACAAGCGTGCCCGGCATCACGAGCGAACGGATTACACCAAATTTCGCTTCGAGCTAATTTATGATGCATTGAGAATTGTAAAAGTTAGCACCAAAAACTGCCCCCGCTCTGTACGTTGTCGGTCAATAGTATTCTTGGTCGTTGTCGGTAGCTCTTTGAAACAAACTGATTTATAATAAGGATTTTCACACATATTCCATACAATAGGTGAGATAGAAACAGGAAAAACAAGGTTCATGCATAGGGCTTTGATCAAAACATCCTCAGTTTCGAGAATAGTTTATTCTAAACCATAATAAAAGATTTAAGTAGAAGTTGGAATTTTTCGCTATTTCTCTTTCACTTAGGCCTTTTAGATACAGTTCATTTTATTTGCCGGAAACTACGCGTCAGAAATTCAAAGGTTTGATCTATTCACCCCCGCGCGTTCTAGTCTTTTTTAAAACTTTTAAGAAGGACATCTGTGAGCAGGGAGTACAGTATGTTGCCCAGTATCCGGCCGGTACCAGTGTCTGGCCACTTCAAATTAGAACCCAAGTTTTCAAGTAAACGAAGTGTTTCGAATGGAAGCTGAACATTTCAGATTTAAAATTTAAGTTTTGGTGGGTTTACAGCATGAGTGACAGACGCCATTCTGTTGTTGTGTAAGTAACTTTCTCATGACTAAGAGTTACGATCACTGCGCAGTAAAACTAGTGCTGTTCAAACAAGGGTTGGTAATATGTGATACAGTGTACGCGCGTGTACGCGCGTACGCGTTCCCCTTTTGGGCGAAATCCCTGCGGGGGCAATAACCGTTTTCCCTCTCACTCAAAGACTGTTTTAGAAATTCTCTCGTAAGCGACCACTTCTAAGATTAAATTTTCTTACGCGACCGCGACCAAACTTGCAGCAAGGCCATGTAGAATTTTAAATACCATGGTAACGGTTGTTGAACAAGTTGTCCAATGGTCATGATAATATTTTCTTTTTCCGGTTACAGTGGAACCTCGAAATAACTAACCGCCATATAACGAAGTCATCGGTATAACAAACGCTTTTCTTAACCCTAGTAATAGAAAACTATATGAAAAAGAACCTAGATATAAAAAACCCTTCTAGCGAACAGATTTTGCCATTCTCTTGGCCCTTCGAGGTACTGCTGGAATTATCCTGGAATTATTCTGTAGTAATTCTGTAATACCTGCAGTTTCTGGATAAAAATTAAGAGAAAACAAAGAGGTGTGATCACTAACTTGAAGAAGATCTTTATATCCTTATATTGTTATTAATAAAATTATGATAACATTTTTCAAACTTTGGCTTTGAAGCTTTTTGAGAATTTGTCCTACTGGCACCTGATTGCCAGACATCTATAAGCTGGTCTATAAAAATCAACTCAGCTGCGCCTCGTTTGGTCCTTGACTCACTTTACGACGTCTGGACGTAGGATGAAACCGCCCGCGTCTTTTGTTCAGTTGTAACGGTCAATATTTAACAATTATTCCCCGAAGGCGAAAATAATATTTTTGAATAGGTGTGGGGATTATTCAAATGGACATTATTATCATTTCAAAATATTAGCGGGGCTCCTACGCGCGCCAAGCGCGCGTAAGACAGAGCCCCATACTCATAGAATATGGGCAACCTCTTTTCTTTGGTTGTCACGTGATTGACCGAGCGTACGTACGTACGCGTCTACAGATTGTAAAGGTGGGGTAGGGGATACTATCAAAAGGGCGGGAGGGGTGTCTCAGGCGTGTCTTGGCACGTCCACATCTTGTATATAGCCAATTTCAGAAACGTGAGGAGGCTGGGAATGAATTTCCGTGCGCTGAGCGTTCTGAGATCGCTTGGATAGACATAAGACAACTCCGTAATGGCGGCAAGCTTGGAATCTCTCGAAGTTTCACCATCTACAAGTTTTTCCCCTAAACAAAAACGAGTCTTTTCAGGATACTATCCCTCTTTCTGAAGAAGATATCCCAGGTGCCCAACTTCCCAGAGATGAACCTGAAGAATGTAATGTTAAGCAACTACAAAGTTGGCTTTTGAGTAGAGGAGCGAAGACAACGGGGAAAAAAGAAAATTCGGTCCAGAGGTTAGTGGAAATAGCAATATTGATATCGGCACTATATAAGTATTATTATTATTATTATTATTATTATTATTATTATAATAATAATTATTATTATTATTATTAAATATACTCAGTCGAAAAATATACTTAATTAAAAAAACTCTTTAATATTGTAAGCTCGGTATATACAGAGGATGTCTTTTTCTCGTAACACTTTTCTTCTTAAACTACGATACTGATATGCTACAACTTCTCGATAACTCTCCTCGTTAATTTTTGTCTCAGGGTTAAGGATTACATCAACGGTGGCATTCGCCTGAGCAAGCTTCAAGATCCAGATGGCGGCTTGAATATAGCAAGGAAGAGGGCGAAACTTGGTGTTCTAGATGAAATAACGCCAGCGAAACTCCCGTCGAGTTTTCCCTCGGATGGTTTTTTAGAGGATGTAAGTCTCCTGCCGGAAATTAATTACAGTGTTATTTGGAGATACATGATTGAGACTTGTGATGGAAAGAAGCAACTTTCAACGGCAA
This sequence comes from Porites divaricata, assembly GCA_038088405.1. Lineage (NCBI taxonomy): Eukaryota > Metazoa > Cnidaria > Anthozoa > Scleractinia > Poritidae > Porites > Porites divaricata. The sequence goes on from JBBMOI010000018.1 coordinate 4,832,173, forward strand.
AGCCTCTTGTCAAAAGGCTTCAATTTTTTTAAGTCAGGTCATGTTTTGTCAATACAATGTCAAAAACTAAATAACCACTTTAACGTGAAAAGTCAGGTTCTTCCATCTATGAAGAAAACAAAAGCGTACAGTCGTTTCATAGTTCTGGATGCACTGAGCCAAGTAGTTAGAGCTTATGAAGGATGTCCTGCAGGCATTGATGGACGTGCAACCATGTGGCTGCAACTTTGTTTGCTCTGGAAGCCCTGGAAGAGAAAGCATGGTATCCTGTACATCAAAACCGTGCCAGTGGAATATTCCACGCAAACGCAAGGTTGAAAATGTGGTAATTTCCCGCTGCAAGTTTAAGAAACATGAGCATGGCAAGGCTAAAATTGAAAAGTACACCACTCCTGATGAGCCTACTCCCTCAGTAACAGCACCAGCTAAGCATAAGTTAATAAAGAACACGAGGTTTTGCAATTATCTGCATGCACATGGTGAAGCAAACAGAGTTGAAAACTGGCAGAAAAATTGGTCTAAGTTTTTTTTTGCCACAGAAAACTGAACATGAATTGAAAAGCGGTGTATTGCATGACCATGCACAATAACGCTAACATGGATCACAGTTAAGTTCAGACTGAAATGGCACATGAAAGTTTTCAGATTTCTCCTATCAAAGTACATCCCCCAAGCCTAGATGACATTCACAAAAAGGCAAACGAAATCGAACGGAAACTCTTTTAAAGTGAAAGTTAGGTTTTGGACGTTGAAATTAAAACTAGGGGGCAATCAGAAACTGCTGAGTGGAATTTGTATCGCAAGTACCGAATTACTGCTTCCATGTGTCACCGTGTTGCCAGTTTAAAGACGACTGCACATCTCCAACTAAAGCCGTACAATAAATTCTTCAATATAACCAGCAATGTCAAACCGCTAAAAGGAAAGAAGGCCTAAAAAGAGAAAAAGAAATTATCAATGAGTATGTAAGTCTACAGAAACATAAGGGGATCGGGACGTAGAAGTAGCTCCTTGTGGTGTGATTGTAAGTGCAACCCATGGATTTCTTGCTGCTACTCCTGATAGCATTATTACTGACCATTCTGAAACTCCCAGTGAGTGTTTAAGAGAGGTGAAATTGATTTTTGTAGACAATAACGAAACATTGGTTGATTGAGCAATGAGAAAACACATAGTGGTTTTGGATAACACAAGCCCATTAGGAATGGCTATTAACAAACGGCACAAGTATTATTATCAAGTGCAACAGCAGATATTTGCTAGTAAAAAAAGAATGGACAGTTTTTCTCATCAAGGGTGCAATTGAGTTGCCAGACAAATCTTTCAAGCTTGCCAAAGACCTATTGGCAGTCAAAGTCACATTTGATGCTGAATTTTGGTCAGCAGTGTTAAATTGCCTGGATTCTTTTTTCACTAAGTATGTTGCAACAGAACTGGCTTACCCAAGACTAAAGCATGGACTTGAGAGACTAAAAGTGCCATAGGAAACGTTCAGATTGTATATTTTATTACTTTTGTTATTGCATAGGGAAGAGAACTTCTTTTTGAAATGTCATTTCAAGGTTGGTATATGTCACAACTTCCAGACTGCTCAAATTATTAAGTGCCTCTGGTGAGGTATCCAGGCAATATCATTGTTAATATTCATTTTATCTTATAAGCACCAATGGAATACTAGGTGAGCTTTTGTGCAAAAACGTTCCTTTTACTTTAGAAACAAGAAGGGAACTGGATTCAAAAGAGTCCGCAATTGTTTCTGAGATCTTTACTGAGGACGTGCTGGTCAAATATTAGCCAGTTTTTTTTTCTTTCTCCCTAGCAACCGTCCTTGAAGTCTTGACAATTGTTAACTCTGCCCAGTTTCCTTCTTGTTTGTAAAGTGCAAGCGAACTAAGATGCGGAGTCCCACAGGATAGTATTCTCGGTCCTTTGTTCTTCTTAATCTACATAAACGATCTTCCAAACTGCCTTAATTCAGCATGCGCTAAAATGTTCGCAGATGACACAACTATTACCATTTCTGGCTCCTCTCTCGCTGACCTTGAACAAGAGACTAACTTAGAACTATTGAACCTTCACTGTTGGCTAAGAGCCAATAAGCTTAGTCTTAATGTTGCGAAAACCGAGTTTATGGTTATTGGCTCTCGCCAGAAGCTTCTTGTGGAAAGCCATAACGAAATAAACATCAAATTGGAAGATCAAGTTATCAGCAATGTTGATCACGCAAAATCATTAGGTCTCATTATCGACACTCGGCTTTCTTGGTCTAATCATGTTAACGAATTGTGTAAGAAGGTAACTTCGGCTATAGGTGCCCATAGACGTATCAGGCCCCTTATCTCCCAGTCTACTGTGGTACTAGTCTATAACTCCTTAATTCAACCTCACTTTGATTACTGTAGCCTCGTTTGGGATGGCTTAAGTGATCAACTGAGTGACAAATTACAAAAGTTACAGAACTGTGCAGCTAGAGTAATTTTAAAGGCCAACTATGGGACTAGCTTGAGCCTGCTTCTAGATATACTCGAATGGGACAAATTAGTTGTAAGGAGAAAGAAGCATAAAGCAATAATGATGTTTAAATCTCTAAATGAACAAGCTCCAGTGTACTTGCAGAACCTATTTCACGAACGAAGCACGGACTATGACTTGCGCAATTCCTTTCATAAATTGACGTTGCCCAAGCTGCGAACGAACTACTTGAAACGAAGTTTCAGTTACAGCGGTGCTTTGTTGTGGAACCCTTTACCCGAAAATGTGAGAGAAATTAAATCAGTCAGGAAATTTAAAGAACAAATTAAACATGTATTTGAGTCGTCGGACTCTCACTCGGCAGTCTTGTAAAACAGTATATCGATAGTTTTAGTCTGATTAATTGTAATTAGATTTTTACTCCATTGTTACTGAAGATTTTACCGAGTTTTTTTTTTTAATAAAGAATCTACCTACCTACCTAAAGTGAGGAATGATATCTTCTTGCTACGACTACATAATAAATCGTCTTAGTGAAGTCAAATGGTTTGGTATTGCATTGGTGTTTATTAATAGAAAATTACATGGATATGTAATATCCTTTTTCTATAAAATGTGGATATTACAGAATTAAAATTGAAAAGTGACAACATAAAAAAGCAGCCTTAATATACGGTACTGTTAAGGGGAAGGCACATAATTCTCCTTATCTCAAGTGCAAAATTATCAGTGATTTCATCAATGATCCTCCAAAATCAATCTATTAAAGGGGGCTGAAAAGTAGTGAAGCCTCCAACTACAAAAAAAATTTCACTGGCAAGAGGTGCTAGACGGATAGGTAGACACCTGTCAAAAATGTGCCAGTTAATCCTGTCGATTCCCCTCTATACGTGAATTCTAAGACTTGCTATCTTCTTATTGTGTTGTGTCTGCTGTACTGAAAACTGGTTGGACCCTTTCAAAAATGCTGGAATATTCAGAGTAACTCCATATTTGGCCAGGTCATCTTGAATATCAAACCCTTTATCAGCCATGACATCATCTCCCGGGGAAAGTAATTTGTACAATCCACTGGCCTTTAAAGTGAGTTCTTTGTTAGAAATGCTACCAGTATACAAGACACTCAAAAATGAAACCACTCCCAGTGGACTTAATCCTACTAGTCCTTTCATAGTAGTTGTTCCTTTGTACGAAGGGTAACAGGCAGAATTGAGATCAAGAGCTGAGGGATACTGCATGCGGAATTCCACAGCATCAATGATAGCAACTGTTTTGAGATATAGCTCTTTAAAAATTTTGGGCATTTTCTCTTGCAACACACTTCTGCTTGGAAAAGACACAAAGCCTTCAAACTCTTGGCGCAGAAAATGTATCCAGGCACGAAAAATAGTTGTAGATACTGTGGACTCTGAAACTTTAAATCTGTGGCCAAGATCTTCCACAAAGAGTCCTAAACGGAGTCTCATCATCACTAGGGCAAATTCTTCAAACACAGAAAGGGATCTTGGTCTTCCAATCATACTCTCTTCTCCTCCTTTCTTTTTATACTGACCATAAATAATTTCAGAGGCCGAACCTTTTATCATGTTATAGCACAGCATAAATGTATCTTAATTTAGGAATCCCGTATAGAATCGTTATCTTCCTTGTAAATAGTAGCGAGCGAGGGGTTTTTAATCTATAGTTTTCCTGTCGTAGAGATTTATTTTCAGATTTAACAGCCTCAAGCCCATCCTCCAGCTGCTTGAGTTTCAACTTTAGTTCCTCAATATCATTCTTTAATTCTTTATTTTCTGCCTCGAGTTGTTCATAATCGTATTTTGGATGCGATGGGATATCCATGTTTTCTTCGTCTGAATAGCACACATTGACACATCAACGACAGAATGATCTCCAGCTACTAAAGTTTCGTCTTCTTCGAGTTTACCTTCTCGCTTCGCCGTCTTCAAGATATCTCCCTGGTTCATCCTGGACAGAGTTCTACGTTGACTGCGTTTCTTGCTCCAAGGAAAAATACTTGTTAAGTGACTGCGGCTCACCTCACCTCCTTCGAAATGTGCCGAACAAATTCGCGTGTTATCCGACTATATCTTGAAATTATCGCTTCCAATCAATATCATATATTTCTTCTGTAAGTTTCTGTCTTTCGAGATCCGGTAAAAAGGTAGATTCGGCAAACTCCGAAAGATATTATAGTAAAGAGGCACGCACAAACTTACAGGCTTCATGTTTTGGCGAATTTATCTACCCAAGCGATCCCAGAATGTTCAGCGCACAGCAATTCATTCCCAGCCTCCTCACGTTTCTGCAATTGGCTATTTGACATTCACAAAATGGTCAATTGACAGCTGTCAAAATAGGATAACCACTGACCAGTATCACATGAGCATATCGCGAGCTCATGTGTCAGCTCATCGAGGTGACGTGATTTATTTGGAAGCTGTCCGCTGACCATTTGATCGCGATCAATGTTCAATCTCATTTTTTTTAAGCTGGTTGGAGAGCACAGATTGACAAATATTGGACATCAATGCTGTGATCAATTGACAGCTGTCAAGACAATATCCGCTGACCAGTATTACTTGACCGTATTGCGGGCTCAGGTGTCGACCATTCGAGGTCAACTATTTTTGAAAATTATCCGCCGACAAGTTGCTGGTTTTCAAATGATCGCAGGCTCAAATTTAATTTTCTTTAAATTCATATGTCGTGTATTTCTGCCGCACAATTAAAATTTTGATTTCAAACTGACCTCGGACGCGAAAATTCAGCCAGCTATTACAGGCAGGGCAGACAGTTGATTTTGACTTTGTTCAACATGATCACGCGTTTGTCGCGCTCTTCGTCCAATTTTTATGCTGTGATTGGTCAAAATTTGACAGGTGAGTTCATGCGGAAAATTTATGCAGCGTCTTGAATCTTGTTTACTTTGACGGCTGAAGCTGACAGAGTTTTGTATCAACTTGAGATGTTTTTTAACTGTCTTTTTCTTCTGGATGTACAAAGTGAAATTCAGCTGCTATCAGGAGTCTTCTACTATTCATGGCTAGTTTGTTTATTGAGTTTTTGGTTGAGAAATACGTATTTGTCAAAGTCGGAAATCCCATTTCGGATGGCATCGTTTTCGTTATTCACCTTGCTTGATGCTTAAGATCAGAGGGTTGCAAAGTCTGAAGCGATACTGGCCTTACTTGATACCTTTCAGGCTGCATTTCGAATGGTAAGCTTGAGTAATTATTGTATTTTATGTTTGTTTTTTATTTCTGATTTAATGAAGTCGAGCGTAACTTATACGGCCATTTAGTTTACGTATGTTTGTAATATTTGAGACAATGATCTGGCCGAGTATCAGTTTTGATATTAGTCCAGCTGTTATCGACCAAAAAAAGCTCGAATTGTTCAAATTGGTGATACAAGCATGAAACTTTCACAGATTGTTAAGGGCCCTAAGAGAAATATTTTTTGCGATGTAGGGCCAAGCCAAATTAAGCTCTGGAGTTCACATCTGCGCATACCCCGATTTTGGTAGCGTGGAAACAAGGCTAAAAATGAAAAACGCCTTAAATGAAAGAGTTTTTTAAAAAATAACCATCAGTTATAACAAAACTGATAATTTGTAGTACATTTTGATAAACTTCAAGCTTTTAATGCAGTCACATGACCAGTTATAACGTTTTTAATTATCAGGCTTGGGTACCCTGTGGTGAAATTTTGTTTACACGATTATTCAATGTTTTGTGCATTATAATTGCTGAAGAACTGGTTTTTAGCCCACAGATAAATCAAAAAAGTGAAAATTGTTTTATTTCTTTTTAATGTGGCCACTTAAAAAGTCTATTTTCTAGCTGTTCATCTTTTTTCTTTATGTTTCTCTCTCTCAGTTAAGACATCATTTGGTACAATAACTAGCTTTTTTCGGGAAATTTCATGGCAATTTTATAAGAACAAAACACTTTGAATGTAAAATGGAGCTTTTGTTATTAACTAAAGGCAATTAGTCATGTAAGCTTACAGAACTTTAAAAACTTTAAAGATTGTTGTTTACAATTATAAACGTTTCTATTGAATTTGTTGCCCACTACGAAACTTTAAGAAACAAGACGCTGTGGTAGCGTATATTTGGGCGTGGTTTTACAAACATACTGTTTACCATCAAAGGAAGACTGTGCACTGTACTGTTCAATGCAGAAATCTATACCCCAATCTGCCTGTTTTCTTTTCTACTTGTAACTAAATGTTCTTTTTAAGAGGTTCCATCTCAATACTGAAATGAACTATACCTGTGTTTCCTCGCAAACTTTTTCCTTTCACTGCTTTCAGTTTTGCATGAGCATAATACAAAGTGTATTTCATCTTGTAGTCTTTGACAATTTAACTTACTTCATGTAACTTTACAAATTTCTTCAACTTTTAACAAGTCTTACTTCACCTAACTTTCATCATAGTAAAAGGTAAATCCTTTACTCTACTTCTTTGCTGAACCACACAGCATATAAAGTATGTTCCAGTCCACGACAAAAATCCTGTCACTTTATGACAATGTTTTAAAGCACATCTTTAACACAGATTTGCTCTCAGCCAAATTCCAACATAGGACACCAATGTTTACAGTGCAAACAGTAAGGTTTATCTCAGCTCCACTGATACTCTTACTTTTAGGAAGATCAACTGGCATAATATGTCTTTTCATCCCCATCACATTGTACAGTGTATTCCCAGTACTAGCAAGGGCGGATAAAGTTCCTTAAGTCCAGTATCCACATGGATTAATAACAGAGTAACACATTGCATAAATTGCTATAGCACAGCACTGTTTACAAGAACATTGTAAAAACTATTAACTTATTAACATTTGATATACTACAGTATTCAACACTGCTCGTACAAAGATCAACTTCAAGGTTGACAATATGTACACCCTTTAATGTCTCTGCTCCTTTATGGTGCATGCTAAACGCATTAACTAAATTATAAAAAACCAATGATGACAAGTTGGCGTTAATGGGGGAGCACTACCTTGCGCTAGGTTAGCCTGTGCGACTTCCGGCGATGGCGTGACCAAAGAACCTCACTTATCTCCCCAGCACTATGAGCTGAATGCAATACAGCACGTGCTGGATCGGACAAGAGTATCGGTTTGCATGCGATATTAAACAGCAACGCGGCCAACAAGCTTGGGGGAAGTCGCTGCGCAGACTTAACCGCCAACCTCACTTATCTCCCCAGCACTACGAGCTGAATGCAATACAGCACGTGCTGGATCGGACAAGAGTATCGGTTTGCAGGCGATATTAAGCGGCAATGCGGCCAACAAGCTTGGGGGAAGTCGCTGCGCAGACTTAACCGCACTGCGAGGAGTGTCCCTAGTTTATTTGATGGCATAGCGCAAAACAAAGCCCAAACCTCGCCTCCAAAGGGAGGGAGGGAGGGAAAAATTTCACAAGAATAGTATACTGAGCGCTTAAACCTTGCTGAACACTGGAACCCAAGTGAACTCTGAACAGTTGTTCTAGGCTTTTATAGCTAGACGAATGTCTGCTGGCATAGCCAGTAGAAAAGGCTGTACTACAAGACAGCTCAGCGTTGCATGTGCAAACTCTTAGCCATGAATAGTGCTTTGAAAATATTGGCCAATGCTGTGGCTCGTACTAGCCTGCTTAAGACAACAAGGCCGTAAAGTTCTACGCTAGAATACAATGCATCTTAGAGCTCGCTGACCTTGACAACCTGAATACACAATTGCTTTGTTGATAAAGAACCTCCATGAATGGGTTACTGATAACTGGCGTCACGTTCCATTAACTACATTTTACTTGCGTGACAGTAAAATTGCTTTATAAGCTCATTATATGTCCTCATTCCTACATGTATCCGGATATAGACTCTGAAAATATTGTACTAATTTCTACATGGATGGTATTTCCAACAATACACATGTACCTTGACTATGACTGCTACCATACATATCTCTAGCATGAGAATCAACACCAATAATTCCCACAGTTAAAATGAATGAGTTGTAGTTCAGAGCCAAGAGTTTTTTAAATGCTTTACCCAGTGACTTTCACTGTATTCAAGCTAGAAAAATCGCCCAAATACTGTAACAATTTCTGGCAATTCTGTTAACATTAACATAGATTAGAACTATTCTTGGTTTGCAACCACGTGACAAGGCGGCCATATTGGGGGTCAATACAATAGAAATTTTGCGCGAAAAATTTACATGAAAATGGAGTTTAGTTCCTCTGGTTCCCAGAGGAGAAATATGCTTTTGGTTCTTGACCACCAACATGGCCGCCGTAACGTCACGTGCAAACGAGCAATAGATTTTCTTGCAACCTATGACAGACTAGAATATCATTGATAACCAACAATCATTATTTCAATCATATCATCGACTGAAGCAATCCTTCGTTATTAATAGTACTGTAAATTAAAGCGTACAAACGCATTGCAACACATTGTCGTTCCGCATTTCCCCCCAATACTACAACGTTTCCTTGACAGTAGTGAGTACGGAGCATGAATCGTTTTTGTAGCGTCGACATAAAATGAAGGTTCTGGATTTTTCTCGACATCAGTTGAAAGCTTAAATTGGCCAAAATAAACCCGGTGAATCAGAGGGACAAATACTTACTTAAAACCCTATTTTGATACCTCAACCCATCTAAATAGCCTCTCCTTTTTTGCTTAGACGACAGATAAACCTTCCCACGTTTTCGAACAAATTTTGGACTTGCACTTAGTAAAAACCTCACACTCTTACAGTTACTTAGAACTGTACCGGTTTAAGTATAAACTATTTCTATTTTTAAAGTAACAATAAATTTTAGATGACAATGGTGTATTTTTCGGAATTCCCTTCCATACAGAAGAGAAAGTCTCACTATCAGTGTTTTCTTTAAGAAAGATTTTAATTTCTTCATCGGTAGTCCGCTAGGTGCACGACCGCGTCGAGAAAATTGATTAACCTTATATTTAAACCAACTGGATTGTAAGTTTTGTTATAAATAAATTTCCCGCGACGAGATCTCAATTCAACTTCTTTTATTTCCTCCACAAAACAATTTTCCTCCCGTACAATTTACTCATTACCTTTTCTTGTCGTCACCTCACTGGAATCAAAACACTCTAAACACAAAACTTGCAGATAATGCAAAATCCCGACGCCCGGCACATTACCGTACCTTACCGCATCACAATATACACATGAAAAATACAAGGCACATGTATATTAACAGTCACTCTGCTAAACAAAACTGACCGAATAAGAAGAATTGTTACCGCTATCAGTAGTTCCCAAACAAGCCTGAGTCCCTTTTGGTTTCAATTGTTGACAATCTTCTCAGTCTCAGCTTCCTTCATCAGAAAAGATTTTTATCAAAGGCAACTCCTTGTGTTCCGCATTGTGAAAATCAAAATCATTATTGTCACACTAATTACCAGCTACACAAATCTTGCGACTCTCAAACCTGATACGCATGCTCCTGTTCAAACTCCATTTTTCACGTACACTCTTCAGTGATATTCCGATTGTCATTGGTCGTTTTTATACTAAGGACGCATTATCCAACTGGACGAACTTGGGCAAACATTTGAAGTTCGTCTGGTTATGCGTCTCAAGTATAAAGACGGGCACGAGACGCATTATGCGTCTGGACGAACTTTCCTTCGAAATACGTCTTGAAGGACGCACTACGAAAGGTAATTCGTCTGGACGCATAATGCGTCTCGTGCCCGTCTTTATACTAGAGACGCATAACCCAGACGAACTACAAAATATTTGCCCAAGTTCGTCCAGACGGATAATGCGTCCTTAGTATAAAAACGGCCATTGCGTCTATAAGGTCCATGCATGTGGTCTTTGAATGTCTTGACCATTTTCTTTGATTTTTCTTTGAGTTCGCGGACCAGCCCATTATGAAAACACTCGGTGTTATTTTAGTGTGGGTCTACCGCGAACAGTGTGTGCATTTGTAAGTTTAACCCTCGATAACATACTTCAACATTTTATCCAAACTGCTTCTTCCTGCTGCTTTCAAATTATACCATTCTACGCGTAGTTTCACATTTCAATCTGTCAGTTTTGGCCAATGAAACATTATCGGTTAATCTTTGTTGTGAAATTGGCAACATTATTTACATATTTTTGGCGCCGTACGAATATGTTTTGATCACGTTTTGTCTAAGTTTGAAGGTTTTTCGTGGGAACGTATTCTATTTTTAAACTCTGCATGTGTCAACATGGTAGAAAAGTTTTTTGTTTTTTGTTTTATGATTCCGCCAGAGAGTGTAAGGGATTTTAAAAAAAACTGCATTTTGCATGATTTGCACTTACATGATTCCGAAGGTATGTTTTATGGATTTTGGTCTACTTTACGAAAACGATCAAGGAGAACATGTAGTGTTGAATGACGTTCGCATGGCAGACATTCGCGTCGCTTCGCTTGTTTACTTGCCTTGTTTACCTTAGCACATATTGCGTGCCTATTGCACATTTGCGACAAAATAAACAAGTTTGCATTACTCTATTTGGGGCCCCGCCCAAATAATAAACAAGTTTGAGTACGTATTGCCTGCCCATTGCACATTTGCGACAAAATAAACAAGTTTGCATTACTCTATTTGGGGCCACGCCCAAATAATAAACTCCAGAAGCCGTAAACGAAGAATCCTGCTGGTTGTCAACCTTGGATCTCCAAAAAAAAAAAAAATCTAGTCAGCTAAAATATAAAGAAAAAAAAGGAGAGACGTCCTAGGACGGGATAGTTTCAGGCTGGGATAGTTTTGAATGACTGTCTAGGCCTGCTACTTAAATTGTTCAGTCAGCTTCCGGTTTTAAGTGCGTAGCACTTCCTGTTCTGTGTCACGCAAACGTGACATTCCCTCTCAGGATGGGAAGGCAGTATGCTGTTGCACATCTTTGATAGGCTTTACAATGTAAAGAATTGGTAGGTGTATAAATAGGGTTTCTTAGTATCTTATTAATTAAGTTACAATTCCATGTTGAATTGCGTGTCTAAATTGTTTTGAGTTCTAAAAAGGTATGACTTTTCAATGGGCTTTCGACCGCGACAACTTATGAAGAGTATGTCACTTGTTAGCAAACGTTTCCCAACAAAATGCACGGAACAAGGCATATAACTGTTTTATAACAAATTGTCTCGGCAAATGGAAAGAGTTCCACGCGGAAAAACGCATTAGTATTTTGTTAACCGGGAGTATCGTTGTTTTTACCCTTCGAATGCCCTGACAAAATGGCGTGTTTTGACCTCAATAGTCGCTTTTCTTTGGCGTTCAAAAATGTTCCCTACAGGATTGCCCAAGAATTTTATTGCAGTTATTTGAGGAAGACCTCTTGCTCTTTCTATCGGTAGGTAAGTTATGGCTCAAAGCCGTATACCAAGTAGTGATTTTTGTGTCTGAAATTTGCCAATTTTATGTCTGTCAAAAATCGGTAAAATAAGTAAAATTATTAAAAATCCGAAAAATATTAGATTTGCTGTCGAATAGGAAAATATCACATCGAAACTGTTGGTTAAGTTGTACTCTCTCTATTAAGATTTTCAGAGGCAGGTTTTTTCTTCTTTAGTTTTTAAACGATTTTTAAGTAATATATGGTCTTGAGCCCGTGAAAACCGATCTGAGAGCCTCCGAACCGACTCGTTCGCCGTACGCGTAAAATATAGATCCAATCGAACTAAAAGTTATATTTTCTAGAAATAGTTTACCTAGACCTATATTCTGACAAAGTTTGGGGATTTTCGATTTTTTCATTTTGCACACCCCCAGGCGATATTTACGGACGGCCCTCTTAAGTTCTTACAGCACTAAAAGTTCTGGCTAAATGAATATTCCTGTTGATAATGCGTTGCAATGTTCGTCCACGCAAAAACAAGATGTTCTACAATTTTCCGATAAACAAACTTTATATCGCTAAAATACTTAAAGGAACAACTTTCTATTCTAACTGATAACGACGTGGTAGTCGCCCGCTGATCGTTGTTAATCCACTCCCGAAATATGGCTAAATCAGCTATGAACAAATTATTGACAGAAATCCTCTACGGTATCGAGAAACTAATTTACATTCGATTTATAGACAAACACTAAATAAAGAACATTTCGCTCAATAACTACGCATCAGCAATGCATTCTATGCCAAACTTTGTGGTTCTTGAACGGGAATCAAGACACGAGTCGAGCGCCAAACAATAACAAGCAGCCATGTTCGTGTCAGACATCCTTGAGAAACTTGCTCTTTCACCTCGTTCATCGCATCAGTCTGCACTTTAAATCACCAGATCTTTACTTATTTTGTACAACGAAGGTCTTTCCTAAGTTCCTGCTACCATTCCAATGTCAAGCAAGCTTTCAAAGTGAACAATTTGGCTCCTACGACTATGCACCACGGTCGCTGTCACTGGTCGCGTGCTCTTTGTCAAGTCAGCGGTCGCGCATGCTCATGCAAAAAAGACCCCTGTTCACAATAGACAGAGTAATAAACAGCTCTTTTTCTCGTTGGAATTTGTGAATATATTACTTCAGATTGAGGCTAAGGCTGTAAAAAATGCGTCTTCACTTCTTTAATTCAGCGGCCATAGCGAACTCGAAAATGGACTATTCATTTGCTGAGGAGCCGACTCCTTACCAGTCCTTTTTCAATTAATGAAGGTTTGTTTTAGTTTCTTTTGTTTGTTTCGTAGGTTTCAAAAGTGGAAGCCCAATTTAAAGCCCTAGAATTAGAGCTTTCAAAAGAAAGGCAAATGCGCCAGGACAAAGAAAAAGAAGTGGGTCAACTACTGTTTTATTCCTCTAGTCATACCAGATATACTTCTTCAAAAGTCCTCGAACACGGTTGAATTACTGTTTGACGTGTACTTTGTCTTTGTTGATTCTTGGTCTTGTAGGTTTCAAGGGTGAGCACTAGAATTGCAGAATTAGAAAAAGAGCTTTCAATTGCCAATCAAAAGGGCCATGATGAGAACGATAAACAACATGTGAGTCAACTGTCTGTTTGGTTTTAAAACAACTGCGCGCGAAGCTGCGGCAGTTCTTGTTTTTACTTCTTCTTCAATACGCATTTTACACTAAGTCGTACCTCAAAAATCCAATAAATAGGAAACGGGAAAAAGCAAAAAAGTCCTCACGAGTCTATGTTGAGCTAAGACAAAACAACCCAAGCACTAAGGGGTTAACTTGGTTATTTCCTCTTATTTAATGCACCTACAATTAGTTTACGATTAAAAAATGTAATATAACTTTTTTGAATGTCTGAAGACCCGTTGAAATATGGAAATAACAAGACAAATTTATTCCCTGAATTCTTACGTATTCAATTTTTCAATCAATGTTCAGGAAAGTGATCTCTCGACTGTGTCTGACCAGTTAGAGCATCGCGTTGATGTTCAGTTAAGAAACATCAATGACCAGCTTCGCACACACGTTACATCCCCCTTGCAAGTACAAGAAGTGAAACAAGATCAACTAAGAACAGCAGTAAAACTTGATCTGCTGACAAAACTTAGCGAGCGGTTACAAGAGCTTTACACGGAGGCTTTAAGTATGGTTACAGAGGCCTGTAAATGTAACGAAGATTTAAGGAAAGACTTCTATGACCTTGCCTACCACGGGCTCAGGGCTGAACACTATGAGCTGGTCCACAGAGTCAAGGATCTCGAATCTGGCCAGGAGGAGATGTCTGAGGAGGAAAAAAGGAATTTGACAAGCTGCAATCATATCAGAGGGGCAGACAAAGCCAGGTCGACCAATTGGACAAACTGTGGAGATATCTCTTTACTCCGGTATGTATAATGTTAACTTACCTCCAAAATAACCAAATTAACGTTTTGACTTTTATTTTATTTTATTAAGCATTAATACTTTTAGGTCTGTTAAAAAAAACAACAACAAAAAAGACAAGAAATGGACGCTGGACGAGTGAAAGGCGGACACTTTTAATAACTTGTAATTGATTTTGCGCGATGGAAGCTTTTTCCAAAAAACGAACAAATCTCAGAACACTAGTGAGGATGGATTGAGTCGAATAAGAACTGGACTAATAATCTCTTTATCCTTGGCCCTTAAAATCCACACTTTATGCACCTATTAATGTTAAGCCCCAGGGTGGGGGGAGGGGGGGGGCTACCCACTTGAAATTGACTGAGCGTGCCTTCCCCTGGGTAGGGATTTTGACATTTAATCGTTGCCCCAGGGTCGGGAATTTGACATGGCCGCCATCTTGGAAGACCGAGAGAAACTGGAAATGAGTGACCTGCCATCTTGGTAATACCCAGAAGTCACCAGAGGTAAATGACCTCTGCTTTTCTTGAAAGTAACAAGACAACATGAGGATCCTGTGTGACACATGTGACATGTGGTACCATCAAGTTTGTGTTGGCGCATCTTGGCCACCTTTATTATGCCCTGCAGAAGATGACATTTTCTGGCACTGCCTCTCTTGTGTTGCGGTGAACACTATGTGAGGTTGTAAAATACATATCCTTTCCAACTTGTCAATTATTAAGTCTGACTCTGTTAGAAAAAGTTACCCCAGAGGCGGGAAATTGACATTTAGTAGGTGCCTGGGGGTGGGGAATTTGACTCTGGCTTCCATTAAAATGTCAAATTCCCCTGGGTCTGCCCCTCCCCCCCCCCCCCCCCCCCCCGCACCCTGGGGTTTAACATTGATAGGTGCATTAATACTTCAACAAGGCCTACGAAAACACAAATAATTTAAAGAATTTATTCCTGTCTTTAATAAAAAGGAATTCCACCTCGGAATCCAACTCCAATATAGTAAAGTGAAGAATACCGGAAAAGTTTCGAGCGATATTCATTCCACAGAAAAGTACCAACATTTAAGTGCATAATTGCCTATTGTTTGCTAAAAAGACTTCTTCTTCTTCTTTTTTCAGAAAAGTTAAGGAATTACTTTTCTTTTCAAGACCAAACCACCCGCCTTACGTGTCCTAATAGTTATATCTATTTCGGCAAAACTGGTATTGCTTAGGAGTCTCGAGCTAGATCGAACAATTAGTATCCTCCATATTACAACTTAGTAATTTAGCAAAGAAAAAGCTGTGACCCTAACTTCTCCGTTAACTTGCAGCCTGATCGCCGCCAGAAGACAGCAATGTCAGCAGATCCTGTGGGTCAGAACAAGCCAAGAGACAGTAAAAAGGTGGGTAAAGATTAGTTTAATTTAGTTTAATTAGAAAGAAATTTGGACAGGGTAGCAGAAGAAATAAAAAAAAATTGCACAGCCTAATGGTCATCCTTCACGTGCTGAATCCTATTATGGTTGATTAACCGATTCTTTTATTCATTCGACTGTTTGTTCATTCGTTTGTTCATTCATATCTTCATTCATCCCTGCATTCATCCATTCACTCCTTCCTTCCTTCCTTCCTATATTTATATTCGAATTCATTCATTTATACTCAGTCAACCACTCGTTCATCCATTCAATTCAGTGGCCTCGCAACCTGAAGACACATAAAAGTTGTTGTTGTTGTCGTTGTTGTTCTTCTTCTGTTTTATCGAGTCCCTGACATGATAACGAGTTTAATTATTAATGTCTGAAAAATGACTTTGTATACGTTTGCAAGGCCACGAGATACACTGACCTTGGCGACGTATGGAGGAAACTTAAAGGGCGTGGAGAAGATAGAGGATCTGAAACGCCTTCAACTTCCGACGATGGCAAACCAGACGAAGAGTCACGTTTGAATGTAAGTATTCGTTATTTCATAATTTTTAGCTCCTCTCCCCTCCTTCCCCCATCTTGGGAAGACCAGCCCTTCCTCTCATACTTCATACTTTATTTGAGCCCAGAGTTTGGTAGGCTGACCATTGCATGCCCAAAGACAGTATCATCGAATTCCTTTTATCTGACGATCTCAGTATACTATTTGCTCCACTAACCTAGTTTTCAGGGCTTTTCAAAAATTTTGGCAACTCTGACATCAGAAACTTTTTTGGGGGACAAATTTTCTTATCGACATATGCGTGCAAGGGGAGAATAAATTAAGTCAGGAAAGAGGTTCCAAAACTGAAATTTTCGTCATTTTTTGTCTTTTTCCTCTGCATGCTCCTCGTACACTGGATCTATGATACTTTTGTCCAAGGTTCACAAGGTGTGAGTCGTGGTCTTACAAGTTTTGATTGCATAAGCTTTTGCATTGTCCGCAAATAATATTGTTTCTATTAGCACATTACTTAATCTTTTGGTTTGAGTTCTCGGCACTCGATGTTTTCTATGTTTCATATCACTGAATGTATGATACAATCCTCTAACAAGTGAACATTTATTAAGCGGTCACCTTTTTATGATCGGGTAGAAACACTTTCAGGTGAATTTGTCGTGGGATACATCTACTTTCTTGGATAACTCAGGTTTTTCAGTCCTCCAGTACATTGTAAGGTCATTCATCTGAAATGGATCCTACATTGATTTTTTTTCAAACTTTCACTATCTAAAATTTAGTACATATAGACTTCAGAAATCAAATAAAAAATGGGCGTCCCCTTGTTAACTATTAAGATATAAAGGATGCAAACACCCCCATCCAGAGGGTATTTTCGCCATTGTATCCTTAGTCTTTAAATCATGCTTTCTTAATATGCAAAGACGAAAAAAGATTCAGACATGCAAGTAACATAAATAGGTAAATGTAGAGAGCACTCTTAGATGTAAGCAAGTTTTTGATCTTTTATGAGTTTCGCTGCTCTCTTCAAAAACCTTAATATACCCCCTCCTTTTTCTTTAAAACCTCTTCGCTGATATCTCTCGTCGTTTAATTTTTACTTGTTTAACCCTGCGGAAACAGCCTCGTTTGTCTCTTGGCCGATCTCCGAGGGAAATGGCCGCCATCTTGGAAATGCTGCAAATTACTCACAATTACGGTTGATGTTATGCGCAGTAGAAATGTGCAGTGAAATGACCTTAAGAGGTCGGTAAGCCGTTCCCCAAGGGTGCCCGCTTATCAAAGGTTTCACTTAATACTGTTGATTTTCGGTGCTGGTTTCTTGGCAGGCCTTGGTCACTGAATACTTGTATTTTGGTGTTCTGACTAGAGTGAAAGGTTGAGCATTGCTAATGCCGTAACCAGGGGGGATGGTAACTCTATTATTCTCCACCTAAGTTTCGTGACCCACTCCGCCTGCCAGTAGGACGTCACATAGTAACGGGCAAGAGCCTCGGGTCGCTTGTGCAAATTAGCAAGGGATACGACAGTTATTTGGACGACAGGAGCGAAGTCAAGGAAAAGCCAAGAAGCTAGTAAATATCGCTATAAATCGCTTATTTGATCGAATGTATGTGAGCTTTAGTGTTGCTATAATCTGCTTCTGTAAACCGTTTTGATATTTTGTGTTCGTGATTGTATAATTTTGTTGATTTATTTTGCGGGCCGTGTTGCGGGATCGCCATCTATTTCACGGGACCGGCAAGGTCACCAAAACGTAAATCTTTTTTTCTCTAAAATTGGCAGGGTCTAGTCTCCAGAATAGGAGGTTCCATGCACAGATCACACAGGTTTATATTTCATCTATTCTTTTGCTAATTAAACGGGCCTTACATCATATCATTCCTTTCTAGTGTGGGCCTCTGTTGATCTCCTAATTCTCCACCAAATTCAGTAAAGCTAGTTCGATCGATTATCTACATCGAGTCGGCCCGTTGAACGCGAAATAGCTATGAAATACGTGCTTAAGCTAATTTTCCTCAAATGTTTATTTGAATTCATGATAAATACTGCTCCACCAGCTTCAAACAGCGTCTATGGCAGAGAAAAATTGTTTTGATATGACAAAATTAATTTTGCAAATCATGTGTGTCATTGTGGCGCAGTGGTCAACAAGGAGTTGCCTGAACGTGCAGATAAACCGGGTTCGACTCCCGGCGACGCTGTTTTGGTCTCTTTTTTTAACACCATTTTTCCTTTTGGCCCTTTTTTTTCTTTATTCTTACTGCTGACCCTGCTGGTCATGCACTTGGATCATTATGTATTTTACGCTTAAGTCCGGAGTTTTATTTTGGAAAAGGGATTTCAAAAGCTCTTGATCTGCATACTGGCCAAGCTTACGACCAGAAAAAAAAAAACATAAGCTGTCAAGACATGTCCCTCCTCTGAAACAGCTGAATTTGTTTCAATGTTAGTCGTCATCATGACAAACAACATACGGTACACCACAAAATTACAGGTGTATACCCAATACAGTATTAAAATGCGGTAAAGCAACAAGATTCAATGCTCACAGTCTCTCACAAATACCAGTCATTTAGCTTCCTCTTTCAACGCTACAGCTAAGCGAACTTTCAGTGGAATGATATGGGGTTCCACTAGCTCTGAACAGCTGAAAATACGCACAATGTAAACTATAATACATTCTTTGATGAACCTCCTATTTCTGTGTCTAAACTCCTCAATCTTGCTGTGCACTGGCCCTGAAAAGTGTGACCGGTGGGTATGATTGCCCGTAAAATTTGCTCGACGATAGAAAGGAATCTTTAAAATTCATCACACCACTGGACATTTCATTCCAAAAAAGCACTTAAGTCTAGTTTTCTATGACAAAAGGAACCTTCAAATCTACAAATCCAAGAAATCGGAACAGTAATTCCGTGATAAAATCGAAATATTTATCCGTTTCTTCGATGAACACGTTGCTTGCCATTTTGAAAGTTACTGACGCGAGACGTGACGTCATACTGGCAGGCGGACTGTGCCACATATTTCCTTGGAGACACCTTCCCTCCCCCCCACCCTGGCCCTAACCAATGAAATCTAGGGAAACAGATAGGGGAGGGGGCGTTAACCACGCACTTTGTAGCCATAATTATATTAATAACACTACATATAATTATTATATTTATGTCATTCAAACTTTTTGATATCATCTCTTCGCTCAAATATCTCTGAGACAGCGCAGTTAATCTCAGGTTTTTGTAGGTTTTAATAACGCATGGTCAGATTCTCTTTTCTTGTATAGCTAATGGCTGGGGCAAAATAGCTTTAAAAATCACTTAATTTTACATAAACCATTATCTCTAACTTGAGGGAGATAATCGTTACCTGGATGCTTTTATAAAAATTGACTCAATGTTTTATTTTTCTTTAGTTGAGGAAAATGAAGTCAAC
Organism: Porites divaricata; assembly: GCA_038088405.1. NCBI lineage: Eukaryota > Metazoa > Cnidaria > Anthozoa > Scleractinia > Poritidae > Porites > Porites divaricata. Next base: position 4,851,789 of record JBBMOI010000018.1, read on the forward strand.
GGTCGACTCAGTCATTCAAACCTTTTCTAAAAAGAAGGACAGTAGCGAGAAACAGATACGGGATTGCTGATTATTATTTGTACCAAGAAAAATGAGTATCTATAATAGTTCTAGTTTTCAGGTTCATTTTAGTTGACTCGGTACAACATGCACATTTTTGTAGAGAGACATTTTTGTAACGTCAATTAGTCGAGATATCAAGAAGCTAGACTTGTCGATTACAGTACAAACTTGTACAAAGTTAGAATTTTTGACCCGCTAAAGAAGCAAACATTCTCTCTTTGTGTTACACTTGGCTCGAAATAGGGTTCCGTTTTCGCAAGAGGAGAACTCGCTATAAGAAGCCAGATTTAACGTCACTTTGCTATAGTACAAAAATAACAATTTCTTCGGATTTCATTAATTGCTAAATTTTGTGAATTTTTAAAATATCCTTTATTCGCACACCCAAAATTAGGGAAGGATGGATGTCTTTAATCTTGTGCGTTTTATCTTATTTTTTGTGCAAATTTTAGTAAATAATAACAATAATAATAATTATTATTATTACAATGATGATAATAATTGCTTATTTACAGCTGTTTTGAGAAAGGTTGTCGGAAAAAGTGAACGCGACAATCGCGAAAGGTATTGTGGGTGGTTTTGTCTGCCCTGTTCTCCAAAGAAAATTGAAAGAATGGCACGAGAGGCCACGGGCATATGTTCGCGAGTGCTAGTGGAAAGCAACAAAAGTAGGTTCGACAGCTACAGTCGTTAGGAACAGTGTATTGATCATATCCCATATTACCTTTCGGGATTGTCGCGCATGCACATTTTTTCCGACAACCTTTCTCGAAATAGCTGTATATGGGGCAATGCACCTGATACCAAGATTTGATACCATATCATATCAAAGTTGATCACATCCAGTGAGGCAACAGTAAATTAAACAAATAGACCCAATTCCAATGCATTATTCTTATTACAGACCCGATTTCATTGTTTTAGATTGATCAGTTTAATTCTCTAAATCGGGTGAAATTCAAGCGGCGACTGATCCGCAGTAACGAGGCCCGGCGACCATAGACGACAGAATTTCATCTTAGTGATTTACAGAACAGACCTGTTGAGCTAGGGTAAGATACCTGTTTTTTTAAAATTATTTATATACAAGTGTAGCTTGGCCAAATCGGATGTGCAGTCCGTGCAGACAGAGTCTCAGACTCTCTTGCTCTCATGATCACTGTGCATACAGATAGATAGATAGATAGATAATCTTTATTTATCCACGGTACAAAATTCGTCAGCTAAAAATACCTAATACTAATATAATAAAAATAAAAAGCTGCTTTCCACGAATGCCGTGCCTTACAGTTCTTTGAGTAATCGTTTAAATTGCCCAAGGGACTCTGCTTCCCTTAAGTTACTAGGAAGACTGTTCCAGAGAATGGCGCCACTATAGCTGAAGCTGTTTTTGTAATAGTTTGTGCGCGGTAATGGAACATTGAGTTTAGTCCCTTAGGTTATATGCGACTTCTCGTCTTTAAAAATTTAGAACTAAGATAGTTTGGAGCCAACCCGTGCAGAGACCTGTAAACCATCGTAGCTCTTGTGATTTGTTGCTGGCAAGCTAGGTTTTTCCACCCTAGAAGTTTGAAAAGGTAACCAGCATCTACGTCATAGCTTGAGTAGGTCAAAACACGGGCTGCTCTGTTTTGTAGCTTTTGAACCTTATTCCGTAGAGTTATACCACAGTTTCCCCAAACAATGTTGCAATAATCAAAGTGTGGCTGTATTAAAGCTTGATATATTAATTGTAAGGTCGCCTGAGGGACAAGGTGCCTTATTCGTTTTATGGCCCCAATACCAGAAGCGACTTTCTTTGTTACCTTCTCGATATGGCCACTCAAATCAAGTCTGTCATCGATGGTCACTCCAAGTGATTTTGCAGTAGTCACCTGGCTAACTTGAAAATCACTAATTACAAATGTCGGGGACTCTGTGAGAGTACTTACCCTCTGCCTAGATCCGATTAGCATAAATTCGGTTTTAGTCATATTTAGAGTAAGTTTGTTTGCTCTCAGCCAATTATGAACGTTTTCTAAATCTTGATTTAGATGCAACTGAATATTGTCTGCATTATCACCTGCGTATGTAAGGTGAGTGTCATCAGCGTACATCCTCGGCTCACAATTTGAAAGACAGTTTGGAAGATCGTTGATGTATAACAGAAATAGTAGTGGACCTAAAATCGTCCCCTGGGGAACACCACAACTTAATAAACAGCTTTGAGAGAGCGATCCGTTGATGGAGCACATTTGGGCACGATTCTCTAAATATGACTTAAACCATTGGTGCGCGTTACCATATATGCCGTAATTGCTTAATTTTAATAAAAGGATCTCATGGTCAACTGTGTCGAAGGCCTTTTTGAGATCTAGGAAAACAACGGCGTTGATTTTACCGTTGTCAATATTGTACGCCCAAGTGTCCGTGGCCTCAAGGAGAGCCGTGACAGTTGAGTGAATAGCACAGAAACCTGATTGATATTTACAGATTATATTGTGCTCTTCTAGGTAGGCATATAATTGATCATAGACCATTCTTTCAAAGACCTTGGCCATAACTGAGATCACCGAAATTGGACGATAATTATTTAAGTCGTCCCGATTGCTTTGTTTAAAAAGTGGGGTGACCTTTGCGCATTTCCAGTCATCCGGAAATATGCCTTGACTTATTGACTGGTTAAAAATATCACGGATAGGAATGCAAATGAGATCTGCACATTCCCGAATGAGCCTAGCAGATATCTTGTCAAGGCCAGCTGCCTTTGACTTATTTAGACGATTCAAAAGTGAAAGAACTTTATTTGTACTGGTCGGATGGAGCTTAAACCGTTTATCTGTGACGGTGAGGTACTTTTGATAACCATCACTATTTAAGGAATCAATATTGCTAGCAAGTTCTGGACCGATAGTAGCAAAGTGATTATTAAATTGATTCGACAGCACAGTTGGATTTGTTATTGATACTCCATTTACTTTCAAAGATGTCACCGATTTTTTCCCAGATTTTCGCGAAGTAAGTTCATTTATAGTCTGCCAGGTCTTTTTAGAATCGCCCGTGTATTTGTTAAAACTATTTTGGTAATAGGCTTGCTTGGCTAATCTGATTTCGCTATTTACTATATTGCGTTGTTTTTTAAAAAGTGACCAGTCATTTGAATCATTTGATTTACTTGCTTTAATCTTTAGAATATCCCGATCATGCATTCGTTTCTTAAGCTCAGATGTAATCCATGGGGAACTACGCGTGCGAGCACGCATTGTTCTCAAGGGAGCATGTTTGTTAACAATAGATAGAAGCGAACATTTCCATTGTAGCCACATGTCATTGGGATCAGTTGAATTGTATACGTGATCCCAACAATGAGATGCAATATCGTTCCGAGAATTTATTCGATTAAATTTTCGAAAATTTCTGTAGGTTATAGCATTGTGCCCACCAGACATTCCATTCACAGCTATTTCTACAAGAAAGGTTGTCGGAAAAAATGCGCACGCGACTATCCCGAAAGGTAATATGGGATAACTATAATATATAGATTAAGCCAGGGCTATAAGCGGAGCTCTCGATAATTTTTACAGTTTGCTCAAACAAAACATAAAATCGTATAATGTTAAGTGGCGAAGGCAACGAGAGCGGCAAAAAAAAAAAAAACAAGAACAACAATAGGTCTAATTAGCAAAAAAGCAACTTTGCACGTGTAGCATTTTTTTGTGTACATTTCTTCGCCGTTGTTTTGCACGACTGTTACGTGAAGCTTCCAGAAACTTCCTATTTACACGTTTTATGGAGGGAATGTCGGACGTGTTCTTGTTCACCCTTTTTTCACTGTCCCTCATTTTCACCCTGGTGGCCGCTAGCATTCCGCCGCTACAAAATATAATTTTGTTCCTCCAACAGAAAATGTCTCCTTTTGTTTTTTTTTTTTCTCTCTCTCTCTCTGTTTACTGGACAACAACATGATCGACTCGGCGAGAGGTTTAGGTCGGGGTATAACTCAACCTCGTCCCCAGGGCTTGAGCAGTTGGATATGTTGAAGATATCAGAAATGGCACCTTTGTGGAGGTACGAAAAAGGTTCGAGTGACTACTCACATGCATGGCCAATAGGATGGTTCGGAAACGAGTGATCTTATGACAAGTGCAACTTCAGACTATTTAGTTAATCGAGCCTTTTTCGCGCATCCATGAAAGCGCCATTTCTGATGTCGTCAGCTTTTTGAACATTTTATTTTAAGAGGAGTTAGGGTTGATATGCCTTGAGGACTTTGTTTCATCTAAACTTCTGGGGAGCGTCTTTTTAGTGATCTTTAGCAGGCGCGCAAGGACGATTAAAGTGGTCAAACGTTGGAATAGACCTTTTTGTAGCTTGTATGTTTTGTTTTCCCAATTCAGACTACATGATATCCTCCAGGGCCCCGGTTTGCTTCTGAAGCCTTTTGTCCTTTCTGAGATTATGCATACATAATGCACGTGAATAGTACGATATTTGAAAGAAACTGTTACCTGAGGTATCAAAACAATAGTCTCAAATGGGAATTAAAAAGTTCAAACCAAAAAGGTTGCCTGGCAGCTCCCAGTCGACCAATTGGCATTGTGCATGCAGTTTATTCAGTCAGCGTGTCAGCCTACCTTGTGGGAACGTACGCCGTATCCAAAGACATAAAAACAAAACGTGACAGACAAACTAAAAATAATGAAAATAATTGAAGTAGGGAAAAACCCCATGTAACGCTTGACCTCCTATGACAAATGCAATAAGGAAATACACTCATGTTTCACTTAAGAAGCACGAACCTAACCCGGAAACCTTTTCCAACATACTCAGTGGATTTATAGGGCTTTTGTTAAAATCCGTTGCCTCTCACCTCTTTACAAGACCAATCGTTGCACACAGTTGCAGAGCTAGAAGGGTGCACTTATACTGGAACTATCAGCTAAGGGCAGAATTCCTATAGTCGATTCTGATACGGCCGGCTAAGCAAATTTGTGCACGGCAATGACAACTACCTTTATTTTATTCAAGTTTCGTTTCCTCAGATAATCCGTTTCAAGTTAGTGCCTTGCATTTGCACGAAATTAAACTGATTAACGCCGATAACCGTATTAGTAAACGTTGCTTCCAGAGCTCGAGTAGCTAGCCGACTTGAGGTGTTGTGTAACCGGTTTTGTGTACGTGCGTCCTTAGCTTTGACTACCGGGCAGGAATCAGACTAGTACCCAGTCGCCACTTATTTATTCTCGCAAAGGCACATGAAAGGCAGTTTGTCACAGGTGCAAAGGCGTTGGGAAGGAGGGAGGAAAAGTGACGACTCAACCTCGTCCCAAGGGTCTTCTCACTTTCCAATATGGCGGCAGCAGGAGAGAAGACCCTGGCACACAGCGAACTAAAACGGTCGCTGATTGGTGCATTCCATGGTGCGTTCATACGTGCGCTCTCATTGGTTTACTCCTTTCAAAGCAAAGATGGTGGGCCTTTGAGGGCTTCGTGGAGACTGAGAAGTGATTTCTTCAGAGTTTGATACCTAAAAGGTGGACAGAATTCAGGTCTGATTGTTTGGAAAACTGGGACTGTACCGTTGGAAGGCAAACATTCGAAGAAAGTTCGCCGATTTAATTCTGGCCTTCATCGGTGTTCAGCCATGATGTGTTTAAGGTACCCGCGATCGAGTTTCAGCCATCCATCTCTGTTGAGCATGTGTTTTAAGGTACCCACGATCGAGTTTCCCCTCGACCAGATAAGAAATCGGGCCCGATTGATTTAAATCGATTCCGATTGCTTTGTTGGACCCGATTTAACAACAACCGAGTTAGGTTGCCCAGAAACATTAATTGATCCAATAATTCTAACTCGGAAACGTTTGCTAGTTGATATTTTTCTCACTCGCAGATTATCAAAATCACTCGCATTTTGCGAGTATGCGAGCGTTCATTTCGAACCCTGAAAGATTAGGATGCGTTCTGACGAACACGATTGATTAGTCAAGGTTGGTTACTTGCTCGAGCCAAGTCCTCGCATTTCAACCACAGGAAATCAGCCGTAAATTCATTCTAAATACTTCAATCGCCACCAAAAATAACCGAGGGTAGGTTATAATCCTCCTCTAACTACGCCTTCCCTCCAAAGCGATCACAGAGCGCAAATTTCAACTCGCATAACTCATGATAACTCTTTTCAACCGAGGAACGTCGACGATGCTTTCCCACGAAGTTCCATGCATGGCCGTTATATTAGAAATATGACCTTAGCGATCCTGGCCTTGCGGTTCAAGTTACTTGCACACCAAGTTGACGAGAGGACAATGTTCACTTTATGCCAGACCTTTGCTAGCGGGTGGATTAAAATAAAATATGAGCTAATACGACTGAAATATCAACAAGTCCACAGCGTTAAACCGTTGAGTGTTGCCGGGTCTCCCAGATATAGACCTTAAAAGCAGTACAATAATAACTTGTACAAAATATAAATCGGCAAACTGATTGGTCCGTATGGTAAGGCGATGAAGAAATAAACAAAAGAATGAAACAAAAAATATATATTTAAACAAATTTCCCCAATATTTCGGTTTGAAAGACGAACGTTCTTTAGGTGCCGGCCACTTCTTTTAGCCCCTGAAGGTCTTTCAAAACAAATATTGGACAAATTTCCTTAAATATATTATTTTTTTCAATTGGTTTATTCTTTTTTTTACTTCTTCATTGCCATTCCGTAAGGATCAGTTTGCCGTTTTATACTTTCTACAGGTGAATTAAAATCCTCACGTTGCACATACAATATTTACCTTGTGGAGCGGCACATCCCTGTACAGGCCATACAAGGGAGTACCCTTCCCCTCGGAAATAAAAAGGAGAAGGATCCGAGAAACTCTACACAACGTTAGCACATTTTCTTCTGGCAAATCGCTCCATGTTGTTATGAGTATGTCAGGGCCTACAAGGCACGCCCTGAGATTGACATCAAGTTAGCTGTGAAGTATACAAGGCACCCACATATCCTACAATAATCCGATTTGCCGATTTGTTACAACTTTGGGCGTCTTTTAGCTGCTTTTTCAGCGTAGAAGTAGTCTAAGGAGGGTCTAAGAAGACAAGCTTCAACAAACACGCGACTCGAAGTGTCATTGTTGTTTGATTGTGAAATAATTAAGCCAATTACACAAGCAATTTATATCTCCAATTCCATTGGTCCAATTTAATTGGTAATGCGAACGTGGAGGTGATAATGATAAGGCGTTGACATGGGGGGGGGGGGGGGGGGGGGACGGACTTGATAAACTTCTTTTTTCCCAAAGATGTCTACAGACGTTCTTTATTTTTCTTTCTCGCACGCTCGCTTCGCTCGAGAGCTCACCGATGTTTTCGAAAAGAAAAATTGAACAACGTCTGTGTACAGGCTAGTGGCTCGTTGGGACAAAACACTTCCCAGAATCCAAAGCACGTCCTAGAATCCAAAAACACTACCCAGAATCCAACACACGTCCCAGAATCCATGCTAAAACGGCTTTTGCCATACACTGACTAGATGAATAATGTCATCTGCGAACGAACCAGGAACATTCAAACTAAACGAGACGTGAACTTTCATTACTTCATTTCCGGCAGTTAGAACATGTTACAAGAAGGCTTGAAACACGACCAAATAACGCTGAAACAAATGTGTAATAAAGCAACAGCAAGATAACGGGAAGTTTATTCACGAGCCGAACCTCATGACAATTGTATTAAAGAAAATTATCGCTCAAGCCGTGAAAAACGTATTTAGCCGACTGAGATAATAGATGAACAAAGCAAACAATAATACTTGTTTTGAAACACCGGTAAGAATAAAATAACTGATAGGTTGCTCGACAGAGAAGTTGTTATTTATTAATAACCCACCAATCTTACCCAGACCTCCTGGAAAAAAACCTCTCTAAGCAACTCCCTACCCCTCAGACGCCTCCTCCTGGACCACCCCTCCCCTCGGAATTTCCGTTGCCCTCCGTGAAGTGAGGGTGGGAAAGGATATTTTCTGCAACTACGCAATGCCATATTTTTCGCTACTAGCTGTGCAACAAAATGGTTTAGCAGAACGCATCGTTCCCAGGTCTCCCTAACCTATGCGTGATACATTTTTTAATTAATGGCAGGAGTCGATCCTGTGTTCTGGCCAATAACCCTGTTATTTTATAGAGAACTGTTAAGCCTTTTTCGCGCATCCATGAAAGGACCGTTTCTTATATTGTCAGCATTTTTTTTCATCAGCCCATGCTAAGAGGGGTTAGGGTTGATATGCCTGGAGGACTTAGTCCTCCATGGGCTGCTGAAAAAAAAATACTGACAATATCAGAAACGGTCCTTTCATCCTTTCATGGATGCGCGAAAAAGGCTCTACTGACTACATGGTCTAAACTTGTACTTGTTATCAGAAATAAGGTCACAGCTCTCTTCCACACCATCCTGTTGGCCTTTTAGACACTTGAGCCTTTTGCGCGCTTCTGATATCGTCTTAGTTATATCCCGAGCCAGACCTCTTACCGAGTCGGGCATGTTGTTGTCCAGTGAATTTATAGCGACAAATGAAAGTGTTAGATAAGAGGAGGATTGATTTGGGACACCAACGTGACTACCGTTGTATAGCCAATATAGCGGACGTGACGTCCTATTAAAAACTGTCTTAGGTGTGATGTGACAAGAGACTGCCTTTGAGGGGATTCATTACAACCTTTGCGCGAATCGCAATAAGTTAAAAGAGTCCAACCGACAAATGCGATGGCTATATATGGGTATATCTAATTCCAGGGGGAAGGGGGTTAAAGCAAAAAGTGTCCTTCGTGGAGGGTATGGATATCCTCTGGAAATACACATTTTGGGTAGATTTATTGGAAACTTCGCATATAAAAGCTTAAAGGAGCAAATACAAGCTGAAAAAAGCTAGTAGTGAAAAATCGCATCTTTTTACAAGCCCATCCTTTTTGGACCGGTTTTTGCCAAGAAGTGTGAAAACGACTTAAATTTATAGAGACGATAAAGGGCATAATTTTCATGCAGTTTTGTTTTTAGCGCATGCTCCTAAGTCAAAATGTAGCTTATGCGCATGCAAATCTGTTTCGATGCCTCTTTCTCCCGTGTTTCCGTCGCCTTTGTTTTTTATCTAGTTTTGCTGTGCAGTTTTATTTCTTTCCTTTAGAAACGTGCCATTTGAAAAGAGTAATTGGTGAATAGCGATTGGCAGAGGATTTTCCCAGAATGTTTTTAGGTTTTTGTGTGTAACTCTGGCAGGATTGATCAGAATTTCCAAAATGAGGTAACTGCATGTGTATAGAGTGTTTTCACTCACGTGGTCAGCATCTATGCAAATATATTGGAACAAAAGAAAGCGTTTGCATAAGAAAAGAGTTCAACTCCCAGAGGATTGGTTTGGGACACCAACATGGCCGCCGTGACGTCATGTGAAAACACTCTATAAGATCTATCCTTCTTGAGAAAAACAGGTTACGCGCGCTTCAGAGATAAACGCATAACCTACATGATATATCGTTCCATGAGGAACAAAAATGACCCCACTCGTCCGAAAATGTTTACGATTTATACCTGTTTACGAGCTGCGTTACCCTGAAGAGGTATGAGAGTTGCTGTTTTCGAATAAAGGCCGCTATTGTGACAGCAGAAGTCCCGTTTTTTTAAATGTTGGAGCAAGGATTAACGCAGTCGGTTACTGTACAGCGCTCTGTGGGGGAAGTTCCGTGTTCGATTCCCCAGGTGTGACCTCAAATTCTTGTTTCGACTTCTTTCCCTTCCGTACAGTTTAATTAACACGCAAAACGGAGCGCTGATGGAAGGAGGAAATGATCGCACCACTGGCTTCAGGATCGTCAGTTTAAGTACTGTTACGAGTTACTGACTCAAAATACGAACGTTTACCACTTTTTTTACCTTTTAGCGCTATCCATCGGATAAATATTACTGAAATCAATTGCGTTATCCACTGGATAATGATTTATTCTCACCAGTGGATAGCGTTATCCACCTTGTGAACAAATGGGACCAGAAGTAAAGTTTACTCGAACTTTTACTGTACGCTTTCTAGTAAAAGCTATGCCCAAATTAACTCACACAGCCGAGATTAACTTATGCAGACTCAGAGACATCAAAAGGAAGGATAAAACTAATAAAACTTTCTAATAAATTTTAAATAACGCCTTATAGTGGACTTCTTTACAATGTTTTATTTGTAAAAATGACAACCACAAAGTTAATATCTATTAGAATACCTTCTGATTTGACCAGAAAAAAAAATATATAATTATATGATTTTTTTAAATTTCTCTCTTCCCCATTGTTTCCCTGTATTTAAGATCATTGATAACTTTTAAGGCAACAAAACACATTGAAAAAGGTCCTCCAATGCGCTAGTCTATTTTAGATATTAGCCAGTTATCAGAGTGTTCAGCATCAACGTACGTAGCCTGTTTCGCAAAAGTAATCTAACCCCGGGTAGCAACGTCTGCGAATTGCGAAGCAACGCCGATATCTTTGTTTTGGGCCCCCAATGGACGACAAATTACCGGAAAGAATGCGTTTCGATGTTCCCTTCAACCTGATTGGCAAATCAACAATGGCATTCTAACAGGCCAATCGTGGCACGTATGCAAACCCTGGTACACCGGTGGGGGCCCATAGAACAAGGATTTTTGGCGCTGTTTCGGCCATTGCAACGATTTTCCAGTGACAAAAAAAAAACGACCAAAGGCAACCTAGGCAGTGGTGTCATTACGCTGCTATGGAAACTCTGATTCTATAACGCGACTCTTTTTAGAAGACAAGTTAATAAAAAAACACGCGTGTATGACTCAGGATAGTCGATTCAGGTAGATTGTAAAGCATATCTCTGCTATCAACAGAAGCCCTGAAAATACTGATCATGACAAATTTTCATCTTCATCAACTGTGGTAACTTCCCGGGTTTTTTTAATCTTTGTTAATGGCAGCGATATATTTAAGACTCAAACTTGAGAGATCAAGTCGTGCTAGCATAATGGCCTTCTTTGACGCTACTAACTAACACGCACCTCATTTCTCTTTTTTCTTAAAGTGAACACTGAACATTTTAACAAGTGCGTCCTCTCTGTTCCTTATTTTTTCTACAGTTTTTGCTATAGCTAACTATAATAACAGTAACAACCTGCACAGTGTTTATAACTGATAAAGCTAGTCAGGTTCGGTCAGTGGGGATACTAATATGCCAATGTACCATTGTGCCATTTGCAGGTGGAAGATGACGTATACCCAAAACCCTGGCCGACACTGGCTAGTAAAATTGAGCAAATAACATGAACAATTAGTTTAATTAAGAGTACTAAATTAAGACGCACGAAGTCAACCAGTCGGCCATTTTCAAGTGTGGTCGGGAATTTGAACTCAGGCGGTATACGTACTAAGAAACCCCACCAGTGTTCTGAGCGGGACTAGGGCCGTACGGATTGACCGCTTGACCATGCCATATTTGCATAAAAATAATTAGGAACAAACGCAGGTATCTTACCCTAGCTGAAGAGGTCTGTTCTGAAAATCACTAAAGATAAACCGCCTGGCCTCGTTATTGCGGATTCGCCGCTTGAATTTCACCCGATTTACTAGAGAATTAAACCTCCGGTGACAGAATAAAATAACTACATAATAAGAAGTATACGTATGATACATTGGAATCGGGTCTATTTGTTCAATCTAACAGCGAGTCCCCCTCGTTTTGCGTGAACAGCACCCAATTTCGAGCCTGTAACACAAAGAGAGAATGTTCGCTGCAAGCGGGTCAAACTTTGTAACGACTTTTCACATTAGTTTCAGGTACTAAAATCGAGAAGTCTAGCTTCTCTCTAAAGGGTACAGGTATTTTACACCACTAGAGGGTATGGTTTTTGCACCGGTTTGGTCTGAAAACGGGTAATTATAATGATGACAATTTTTTTTAGAGGCCAGGTCTCAAAACGTGTTTTAAAAATCGCCTGAAGTAGGGTCAGGATTTGGAGAACGGGGCAGCACACCCCCACCAAGAATTTCCAGGAAAACACCCCGGGGTTAAATAAAATGAATCTAAAAAACGGGGACATTAGTACTTGGTACAAATAATAATTAGCAATCCCGCAACAGTTTCTCGCCAAGCTCCTTCTTTTTAGAAATGGTTTGAATAACTGATTCGACTGTTGACTTCATTTTCCTCAGCTGAAAAAAAAAACATTCAGTTAATTTTTATAATAGAATCTAGTTAACGCTAATCTCCCTCTAGGCTAGAGATAAATGTTTTGTGCAAAGTCAAGGGATTTCTTACAGCTGTTTTGCGCAGCTCTTGAGTCGACTATGCAGGAAAAAAAGGTCTAAACATGCTAATTGAAACTTAAAAACTGATAGTAATTGCGTCGCCTCACATATTTGAACCCAAAGATAACATCGAGAAATTAATATTGTAGGTTCAGTATGGAAAATTCCAAAAGTCCGAGAGCAAAATTTGAGACAAATAACAAGAAATGAATCTTTCACCATAGTAGGTGAAAAACCTTTTTGGTAATATTCGGGCATAATACAATTATTCTGAAAAGTACCCCCCCCCCCCCCCCCCATATAAGCAATTAACTGGTCTTTCACCCGTAGTCAGGAGACCAAAACATAAGAGAGTCTAAATGGGGTTAACCGATAGGCGTAAAACGGCCAAAAATTTAGTCGATAGCCGTAAAAATTGAAAAGTTTTAACCGTTAGCCGTAAATAAGATAAAAAACAGTTAACCGTAAAAGAAATTGTTCCCTAGATTTGTTAATTTTAAGGAAGGTGCTAAACTCATGATCACTTATGGTTACGTTATTTATTTCCCGTTCACTTTGACTCCGTACGCACGTTAGGCCAAGCACCTTTTAGCTGTGACCTAGACCTAGGCTCCATTTCCTCCGCTCTCTCGGGGAACTAATTTTTTCCATAGCGAAAATCTGGCTTCCTGCTGGGAATTAAAATGTGCGACTTTCAGGAGGTCGTGCCCTCGAAATACTAGTGAAACAGCACCCAGAGACGTCACTGTTTGTAAAACACGTTGACGATAAACAACAATTCCCTGTTTTTCTCTGACGCTAAGGTAGACATTGACATGCCTAGTTCCCGTTGGGCGTCTTCCCACGCAATCTCGGTGAAGGCTTTTTGACCTGAAACGCATTAGCCGCACGGAATAATGAGGCCTATGGACAAGGCAACGGCAGAGTCTTTCTGTACAGTCCTTAGCTATCATTAAAACACTGGAAACGGGAATTTTGTTACTGTCCGTTTTCAAACTAGAGCTAGAATAGATTATCCGTCTGAGACTGACCTGTGCGCAGTCGCCCCCTCCCCCACAGAGGCCCCTTCTCCGATTTTTCTGAGGGGAGGGGGCGGCTGTACACAGGCTATCTGAAACGGATAATCCATCTTCAAACTGTCTGTCAACATTGACGGATAAAGTCAAGCGGATTATTCATTCAAAATTAAAACCCCTTCCACTTCAAATTAAGACGTGTTACCTATCTGACGCGAATTATAAAACGGATAACCCATGTCACACGAATAATTCGTCTCTAGTGTGAAAACGGCCATTTCTGTTATAAATGAATGTCCCCCCCCCCCCCTGCCTTGAGTTGGGCGTTCGCGTGTCTGCTTTTACTTTTCACAAAGAGTACATTGATGATTATTCCTGAAAATAAAATTATTGATCAATTTCCGACTCCGAAACATCAACAAATCTGGCTCCCATTTTTAAAACTGCTAGCCTTCAATATCATAACCACCACGCGGTGATTATTTAACAATTAGTCGCCGAAGGCGACGTGAATATTGGTGAATAGTCACCGAGACGAAGTAGAGGTGACTATTCGCCAATATTCACGTCGCCTGAGTCGACTAATTGTTTTAGTATAATTACATTGATGATTATTCGAGAAAATAAAATTATTGATCAATTTCAGACCCCGAAACATCAAAAAACCTGGCTGCCATTTTGAAAACTGCTAGCCTTGAATGCTATAATCACCGCGCGGTGATTTTAGCGGGATAAAGCGAAGCTCCATCCTAGCCAATCACAGCGCTCTATTTTCGATAATGATCAATGTAATTATACTAAAGCGGGATGAAGCGAAGCTCCTAGCCAATCATAGCGCGCTATTTTCGATAATCATCAATGTAATTATACTAAAGCGGGATGAGGCGAAGCTCCTAGCCAATCATAGCGCGCTATTTTCGACAATCATCAATGTAATTATACTAAAGCGGGATGAGGCGAAGCTCCTAGCCAATCATAGCGCGCTATTTTCGACAATCATCAATGTAATTATACTAATTGGTAATGGGACTTCGTGTAGTCGGGCTCTCTATTTCAAATCGTCCGAGTGCGTGAAATTACTTGCCCGATCACTCCCTGAATTGTACTCCACTCAGTCCTATTACCATTACTAATAAATAATAATTTATTTTTATTTTGGCGCAAACTAACAGATAAATAAATATGATCAAATGCGTCTCACATGACGGGCCGGGAGAAGGAGTGAGTTACTGAAAAATGAAAAAAATGAGGGAATGCTTACATTCAAACGTGACTCTTCTTCTGGTTGGCCATCGCTGGAAGTTGAGGGCACTGCAGATCCTGTATCCTCTCCTCGCAGCTTAAGTTTTCTCCATATGTCGCCAGGGTCAGTGTATCTCGTGACCTGTAGCGAATGTATACAAAATCATTCTTCAGAAATTAGTATAGTGTAGATTCGTTGTCATGTCCCAGGACTCGAGGAAAAAAGCAACTACAGGGGGTCCCAAAAGTTCGTTCCTCTACTTCATAAGTGTGTATTTCAGTACGATTGGACTTAACTTGGTAAGCAAATCATTTCAATATAATTAACTATTTTCATACTTGTTGTGCCATCTTTCGACCCGAATATTCGATTTGTGTACTTCCGCGCCAAAGGTGCGCGTGCGCGAGTATATTTTCCAGCCACATATTTTTTGTATTTCATAGCCGAATTGCTGGAACTCCTTCCTTGTTTTTTGTGAATATCACGAAAGATAAACCCCCAAAAACGTTCATCTGCGTGAGAGCATAAGTCTGTATGCTTCGATTTACTGACTTATCTGTTGTAGAAGTTGCTAAAAAACTGGAAAAATCCGAATGTTGGGTGGTAGAATGATCATGGAGAAGGTTTTGAAGGCAAGAAACTAAGGGGAAGACCAAAAGCCCTAAATAAAGCAGCTAAAATAGTTTTAAAGAAGGCTAGATATAAAATAGGAGACTCGACAAGGAAGCTCACTCTTACATAGTTAGGAAGCCAAATAAAAGGGTCATAAAAAGCTGTGTAAAATGTTTAAAATCAGAGGTCCCTGAGTTGGCAAAAAAAACTTCTGCTTAGTCCGCCAATTATAAACGCCCAGCTCGTTTCAAATTTGTAAAGAGGTACAAAAGCCTTGCTGTGGAAGGGGGCTGGGATGATTATCTTTTTTTGGATGAATGCCCAAAATATATCTTTTTCAGCTGCCTAAACTAAACAAATGTTGTTTGGGGGTTGAACTGGATCCTGCGCACCAGGTGATAAAAAAGCTCAAAATGGATCTTTTGTCGGTCTACATGCTGTATCCCGCTTCATGCCGCAACGGCTACAGAATGTGATAAAAAAAAAACAAAACAAAAAGGGCGTGCCAGTTACTGAAATTCTGAATACATGTACTTGATAGAGAAATAAACATCTTCAACAAATTTCATGTAAAAATAAAGCTTTGATTAAAAGTTATAGTGCATGAAATTAGAGGAAAGAACTTTTGGAACACCCTGTATAACCTTCTGTGTCTTTTGTTTTTCTCCACTTAGCATCCCGGGGTGATCACACTTGCAAATGCTGATCGAGAGCCGGGTTATCAAGCCAATTGAATGAAAGAATGATTGAATGATTATATTGAGTAAGTGAATTAATAAATGCATAAAATAAGGGAGGGAAGGAAGGAAGGAGTAGATGGATGAATGGAACTGGAGATGAATGAATGAATAAATGAAGGAAGGAAGGAACGAAAGAACGAACGAATAATTGAATGTTAATGATTTGGTCTTGGGAGGATTCAGCAGAAGAAGGATTAACACAAAGGACACTGATCATTAAAAAGAGAAAAATCATATTTTTTATTTTTCTGCCTAATCCAAATTTCTTTCTAATTCAACTATAAATAATCTTTATCCACCTTTTTACTGTCTCTTGGCTTGTTCTGACCCACCGGATCCGCTGACATTGCCGTCTTCTGGCGACGATCAGGCTGCAAGTTAAAACATTATAGTTAGCATTGTTTCAAGGCTAAATTAAGCTGTAATACGGAGGATACTATATATTAACTATTATCAAGCTAAGACTCCTATGCAATCCTAGTTTTGCCGAGATAGATATAACTAGTAAAACGTGAGACGCGGTGAATTCATCCCGTATCCCGCCGATGCCGAGATTGAAGTGAATCGCAAAACGACGAGACGCGAGTTGTTTTTAGCAAAGTAAATCGGACAAAAAACCCTGAGGCTAAATTCACAAGGCAGCGGACACTGAATTTTCGACCAGCTGAAAATTTCTTAGACTGTTATGGCCTTCACACCACGCCAATTAAATTTGTGGTACAAAATGTAGACACTCATGGACGGTGTTCACATTGCGCAGGTTAAATTTTCGACCGTATCAACTAAACATGTAACCTAGATTTTTGCGTTCCAATTTTTGAACGGCTTGGGGTTCAAATTATAGGCTCTTATCGACTGTGCTAGTAAACTGAGTAGCATATTATGCTACTAGCACTGCCCTATTTTTTTCCAAATTATGCTCGTTTTAAAATTATGCTAATTTTTCTTTATGTTGCTTAAAAATAAAAAACACAAAACGAGTCCAAAAATCCAAATTTTATATATATTTATTGCTCATAAAGCATCTTACTTTCTTTACCTTGAGTTACACACTTGGTCTGATAAAACACAACCAAATACTGAACTTCATTCCAGACTACAAGCGGTGACTTAAATGTGTCAAAATGTACGATGTTAGTATCACATACAGTTAAAATGTTCTAATATACTTGTTATATTGCAGCATCACACTTGCTTCAAAGTAATCTGACAGTGCACTCTCCTGCTGGTCATTGAACGAGGCTGATACTATGCTAAAAACTCTCTCTGAAGCAGCAGAAGAGAGCTGAGCCATGACCTTTTTCAAGTCAGATGTCCCCTGGTCAATCACATGTATTTGCCGTTGGTTTTCTCCAGGCTCCGATCTCTAGCAATTTCAGCGGGTTCTGGCCTATCAGGCAGCTGATCTCCTTTTAAGTTGCTCAACGCCATTTTGTTGCCTGTGAAAGCGGGAACTGGGACCGACGCAATCTTAACATCCGGTGTGCCCAGTCCTCTAGACGACCAACGACGCAGTATTGCGGTAACCTTCCTCCCCTCCCCCAGACGAATGAAAATAGACTGAACCACGGACAGAACTTAAAAATAATCAATCTTAAAGACCAAACAAGTCATGGCTCTGGTAATGTTCCCTTAAAAAACCTAAAATATGCTGATTACGCTAGAATTGCTACTTTTAGAAAAAGTGCAAAAAGTATGCTCGTTTTTTTCAAAATTATGCCAATACTTATGCTAGCACAATCGATCAGGGCCTATCAAATTACCGTACGGTTAGCTTGGTTCCGTATGAACGGAACACTTAATCGCACGAATTTACGACTGATTATAAAATTACTGTGTGAACGTAACCTGAGTCGAATGTTAAATTCGCTCAAATGAGGACTTCAATGCCAAAGTTTGCAAAATGTTATTGCGACTCACATAAGTTCGATAATCTTTTTGACTGGGGTAGCTTCTTTACTGTTCTGAACAAGGAATAAAACTTGGCAAACAGCAATTATGCGCTTTAATGCAATTTTCCTTGAATAGAATATTGCTCGAAACTTTTCCTGTATTCTCCACTTTACACCGGAGTCGGATTCCGAGGTGGAATTCCGATCTATCAAAGCCGGACAGGAATAAATTCTTAAACAACACACACTTCAAGGCCTTTTGGTTCCTAGTAGTGTGAATTTTAAAGGTAAAAGATGAAAAGATTATTAAAATTCTCATTCGACTCAATCCCATCCTCTGTTCTGAGATTTGCTCACCTTTTGAAGAGATAGAAAAGGCTTCCATCGCGCCAAATTATTTAAAGTGCCCGCAGATCGCGATCGGTATTGTTCTTTCTTTTACAGTACCTAACAGTATAAATTAAATGCTGACTAAAATAAAGTTAAAGTCAACCGTTCACTTGGAACGCTTTAGTTGGCGTAATGCATACCGGGGAAAAGAGATGTCTCCACAGTTTGTCCAATTTTTCGACCTGGCTTTGTCTGCCCCTTTGATATGATTGCAGTCTCTTATATTCTTTCTTTTCCTCTTCATTCATTTCCTCCTGGGCTGATTCCAGATCCTTGACTCTATAGACCAGCTCATAGTGTTCCGCCCTGAGCCCGTGGTAGGCCAGATCATAAAAGTCTTTCCTCAAGTTTTCGCTACATTTACAAGCCTCTGCAACCATACCTAAAGCCTCTGTGTATAAATCTTGCAACCGCTCGCTCAGTCTTGTCAGCAGATCAAGTTTTACTGCTGTTCTTAGTTGATCTTGTTTAACTTCATGCACTTGCAAAGGGGATGTAACATATGTGTGAAGCTGTTCGTTGATCTTTCTTAGTCGATCATCAATGTGATGCTCTCTAGCTAACTGGTCTGTATCCGTCGTGAGATCATCATGCTAAACATTGATAAAAGAAGAAATAAATACGAATCTCCTTGTTTTAATTAGTTGCAAGATATGTTAAGAAAAGTAGGAAATGAATAATTTAGTTAACCCCTTTGTGTTTTTGCTGTTTTAGTTCCGCGCAGAGCTCAGGATCAGTTGTTTTCTACTGTTATTGTTTTTTGTTTTGTTTGGTTCTATTTATGCAAAATGAGTGTACAAAATGCACATTAAAGCTTTTAGACACGTGAATGGATAGCCTGCGAATACAGCCATTTCTCCTAGCTCTTCCTCCACCAGGGAGAGGAACGTCTGCGACTCAGTGACAGAAATTCCATACTGATGACGTAAATCAATGTTTACATAATAAATCCGGTAGTCATGGGATTCCAGATGTAAATTTATATTTCTCCTGGTAGATTGTGGTAAAGTTATTTTGCTAACGAGCTCAGGCAAAACTCTGATGCTTTTTCTAAAGAAGAGCATATTCTCGGAATAATAGATTTATCACGTTTACATTTGGCCTTTATAGCCTTTGGTCTTTTGTCTGTCATTGGTAAACAATAGGTGAAGCAATATATCAACTACGTCAACCAATCAGAGCTCCCGACCAGATTCCGAACAGATTTACGTCGTCAGTATGGAATTCCTGTCGCTGAGTCGCAGACGTTTCCTCTGGCGAAACATCCGTAGCGGGGAAGAGCAAAAAGAATCGGCTGTATTCGCAGACTAGCAAATGAAAGAAGTAAGAGACAGTTTTCTCAGTTCGTCCCACGTGAAAAGTGCGCGTCATTTGTTGAAATCAACGTTGACTCACGTTTTGTTCGTCATTCTCATGGTACTTTTGCCTGGCAATTGAAAGCTCCTCTTCTAATTCCTCAATTCTTATCCTCAGTTGCGAAACCTGCAAGACAAAGAACCAGATACTGAATTCATTAGAATTCTGAGTTCTGAGTACCTTTCCTTTATTCATTCTTTTTTCACTTGTTGATGAATATGTCATACGGCAAAAATCCGTGTTTAAGAACCTAGAGTTTAAGTTAGATGTTTAAGGCTAAGATTGTCTGTTTAGACCCCTTTTAAATAAGAAACTGTCAAGCCTACAATTTTGAAAAAGGTTCTTATTTTGAGAAATTCAGTCAAACACTGAATACACTGAACTTAATAGAACAAGCTCAACCAGTTAGTAAAATGAAGATAAAAATCCTGACAATGAGACAGTTGTATCCTTGACGTTGTACTTTTGTTCTATTTAACTTGCATAGCTTTGTATAAACTTTATAAAATGCTTTAACATGCTTGGATTAAAGGGATTTTTATAACAATATTATGCACGCACTACCAAAAAAGGGCCCAAAATAGGCCACAACCACCAAGGACAAACACCCTATTTATTCTTTAAAATAAGAACCTATATAAGAACCTGAGTAGCCTAATTTTCCAGTTAGCACCACTATTATAAGAGCCTTCTTAGCCAAGCTTGGGTTTTTGCTGTATTCTGACCTGTTGTTCAGTATCCTGACACTTTTGCTGGTAATATGAAAGCTCTTTCTCCAACTCCTTGGTCGTAGAGTTCACCTTCAAAATCTGAGAAAATATTACATACCAAATACAGGTAAAACATCTTATGTCCGCGGACGGACAAGGCGCATCTCGTATGAATGTTATAAAACTGTTTGTTGGTTGCTTACTCACTTCTTTTCTACTTTAATTGTGCATTTCGTGCATTTCCCTTTCATTTAAAAGTTCTAATTTTTTTAAAAATTAAAAACTTAAAAGTTTTTAATTTGGGCTTCCGTTTTTGTAACAGAGAGAAAGAAGAATAGTAACCTGGTCATTAGCAAACGAATTCTTAACATAACTTATTCAGTGCGACATTTCATACCTCTTCTCTAAAGGTGACTCGGAGTTCGTCGCTAAATTCAGATATCCCCTGAGATATCATCTCATCGTGGCATTTGCTTGACTGTGTAACAGAAGCGGAAAAGTCAGACATGTTACCCTTTTTCCAACTGCAAGTCATTAGCTTTTCGCATTCTTAACACGGCTAATAGCATATAATTTTGTATACCTCTTTTAAAAAGTCTCTGAGTTTGTCACTCATTTCACAGATCATCCTATCACATCTCTTCATCTGAAAAAAAAAAGCGGGAATCAGAAGTTTTTAACTATAAAGGTTTGACGGTAAACCATTCTTACCATGATCTGCCGATATATCTCGCGAGGAAAAAACGATATGGTTTAAACCAACAATTTCTCGTCAAAACCTTTTTATCTGCTGGGGTTGCATATCAGTTCAAGACACTTTTCTTAATTCCTCAAGAAAGCAAGTCTACCAGCTTACACCTACTTGGTGTGGTTCGCTTGATTCTTCAGGTTCCAAACGAGATAATCTTTGGCTGATGCAATTGCATCGGCAGCAGCTGAGTCCTAAGAAAAGGAACGACACTGAGTCAGTAACACTTACATTTTTTGAAATATAAAAAGACGAATCATATTCAGTTGAAATGCGGATAAAGATATGAAAGTGAACATGATCTCGCAATAGAATGAAGAACTTCTGTTAGCGGTTGAAAAAGAACCTGAAAAATTAAAAATTCGGGCTTGACCGGAAAGCCTGAATTTTTATAGGCTCGTTTAGGTTGCAAAGATCGTTCACTTCATTACATTGCTACCTTTGAAAAACATGATAATTCGTGGATATCTCTTATTACAAGGCCTACAGTAAAGCACACGAGCTGCTTTGTGCTCAAGCCTCAAATCACAAAACTGAATGAGCTAGACTCGATCGTCGCTATTATCTAGCCGTTTCCTCTGCGGGATACTAAATTACATGAAATCACATTCGGGCTCAAAGATATATCTAAAACAAAGTAAAAAGATTCCGTGAAGATTGCAAACGAGAAGAGTTGAGTTATTCCGTCCCTTTGATAGAGCTCACGACATTTGATAGATCACTGATCAAATCAATCAGTTATATGTAGAACCAGGCTCTTTTCAACAATAGAGAGATCAGAGCAGAATTTGTGAATCTAATTTGACAACATACTCAAGAATAAAAAACTTCTCTTGCTTACCGCTGATCACATTGTCAGCCACGTTCTTGAGTTCTACCTTCTCCAAAGCTTTCTTTAATTTTCCAACAGTAGCTTCTGTTCCATTCTGACGCCTCCACCGTACAAGAACCTCTATGCAACATTCCTTATTACAGTAAAACTTTTCCTTTTCGATCATATCAATGGTGCTTTGAAGAAAACCTAGTTCTCTAGCAAGGTCTTTCCATTTAAGGCCAATCTGCTCTGCGAGCTGACTTTCGTGTATATCACTCTCTGTCAGCTGATGACTTGCATCCAGGCCCCTCTGGACGGGATAATCTGTAAAAAATATAGCAACTATTGCAGATGGGGAGAGGCGGCTGCTGAGTTTGTTTATTATCATAAATACCAATTCCCATTTTTTTCACCTTTCACCGTTTGTCTATACACGTCTTGCTAAATGCATTGCAACCAAAGCTCTCTTCAACGACTTTAGACTCATCTCAATAATTTTTATAATATATGTGGACATCAAAGTAAACAAAATGTGAATCCGCTTTGGGCTTTTTGCGCATTCTTTTCTGAATTTGGAAATTTTGAAACAGTGGCACGTGACCAGGAAGATGTTTTATAATTAATCTACTTAGACCCCGTCCACACGTATCGGGATTCACGATTAGCACCCAGGACTCCTCTGGGAATATTGACAACAGAGCATGCGGTGATCTTGAATACAGTATTCACGGTAAAGAACTGGGTTTGCTCTTGTTACGCACGGGATAAAATAAAATATCCGCATTTGGCGTCCACATGTTTCCTTATTCAGAAATAAAGGCCGAGTCAAAACGTTGAGGATTCGTATGCCGGATTCACCGGATACGTGTGGCTGGAAGCCGTATACGGAAAGAAAAAGTTGCGGACTCAAAAATATCCGGATCGGTGTGGACGGGGCCTTTACCCGGGGGGGGGGGGTTACTTCCTTATAAGAGGCTAATGGGGATGTGCCGCTGGATGGGGTCGCATTTTCACGACTGGACTGACTATAAGGGGGTCGCATTTTCAATAGAGTTATTAGAGTGGGGTCGCACATTTTCGGATTTTTGGGGTAGAGAGTTGTTCATATTTACGGTTAGCAAACGAACCAGGATATTTGTACGGTAGGTGAAAAGCAAAGTGTTCTTCATTCAATTTATTAAAAAATGAGTAAATTCATTTTTTGACTGGACCTATGTAAAGGATTGATAACTGAGGTAGATACATAAATAGAAAGTGACTAAGCTGGGATCGCAAAAATTACATATTTGCCCAAGAGTGACTAATATGGGGTCTACAATTAGCCAGAGAATAGACTATAATGGGGTAAGGACTCTGAGAGGCCAGCGGCACATACCCAGCAAAAATTAACCCAAGTAATCCCCCCGGGGGCCTTTAACTCGTCCAGGGTCTTCCCCAATATTTCCTTCTGTTCCCTGCGAAAACTGTAACAGATTAAGTGAGCGCTGGGCAGTTTGCTTAGCAACTATGTTCAATCATATAATTGTGGGCTATTAAAATGCGAGTATATCAAAACACCAGGGCCTGTTGCGGTAATTAGTATGAATATCAGAATGTCTTAATTTTCCTGTTATTGATATAAATCGGTATTTAAGTTATACACTTGACTCTTTTTTGCAGGATTACACTCCATTTGTTTTCATTCCACGTTTTTGTGCTTCATTTATGACGGAAACATAATCGACAAGGCGGGATAATCCAGCGTTAAGGAACAGTGGTCTAAGTGCAATGTATTAGCTGTAAATATGGACGTTAGTGAAGTGCAAATAAACGAAACTTTATTAGATTAATTGCTCGCTTGTAATTTGCGGACATCGAATTGAAATCGAGATGTAATAAATTAATGACCGAAACGTAGCCAACGGGTAAGGTTTTGCAATGCTTCAGCGACTCTTAACTATACAAGAAATATTATCATTCGATGTCATTTCTCTGGAACAGGAAATTTCTAAAGATTGAAACTCTGTGATGATTATAAACAACACAATCCCATAGCTCACGTTACCCGGAAACAGTGGCAAAGAAGCTAAAAAAAGTGTTCGCTGAATCAATGTATACAAGGTCTACCACAGAAAATATTAAACAAAAGCACAATCAAGAACTTACCCATATTGAAAGGTCTGTTTCCTTGTTATGATTAAGAATGAGTAGAGTCTGCTGCCGACGATCAAATATCGATGTAGTAAATTGTGTTAACTAAAGACGGTTTTTATGCCAGAACTACACTTATTTCAATAAGCTGAAATGAAAGGTGCTCTACCACCTTATTTGTGAGCAGCTCAGCGTTGTTTCAGCCCCCTACACACCTTCAACATCACATCGCTATGCCGAAGAGCGACGACGTTTAAATCTCTTCACTTTGCCCTGATATTGACTTCCTTGTTGAGAGCAGTCGACTGTGAAGCGGGGGTTTCACCGGGTAAGTTTTCAATTGTGGGTTACGTCATTATTCAATGACTATTGGCCACACACTGAATAACAATGTAATCTGATCGATTTAGAAAGTCAAAAAAATGAGAAGCCAAAAGTGTGTTCAATTTGTTTATTGCAAAACTAAGGTGTTGGGTGCCTCTCTTTTATCATAAACTATGGATCAAGTGTGCCTCTCTCATTATAGTGGAGGTTTTACTAGGGTGGTGATAAAGCGACAACCACACGTACCTTTTTAAAGCATATGTATTAAAAATATTCTTTATAAAATATCTATAGCTATCAAAATAGGCATATTTCTAAGTGAAATATTGAAAAAAGAACGATGCTAACCGCTTCTAGAAGAATTGGCAAATGCCCCACCAGCGGGCAGAGGTTTTCTGACAAATTTCCCACCGAGGGGGATGGGCACGCTTAGAATTGACTGAGCCAAAAAAGCCCCCCCGAGGTTTTGTGATAAACCCATTTGCGCTCTCTTTGTTGAGTAAGCGCCAAAAATGTTGGAAAATGTTGAAAAGTTATACAAGGACGAGACAGTCAAATAACTGACCCAAACTAAAAGACCTTGCGAGAATATATACACAAAGAAAGTTCCTCTCGGACGCTCGGACCTTGGCCTTCGGCCTCGGTAAATAATGTTCTCCTCGATCTGCATAATGCTTCACTTCATACTTAGTCTCATTCTAGAATTGCTACATATTCATTGACACTGAAATTCTTTTTGTACTGGGACTGTATTTAGCTCACTCTTGTTCACGATTTGATTTGGATCGGTCCAATTTATTCACTCGACTCGTGAAAAGTTCGGCGTCTGAAACGGGTCTGAGACGGTTCTGACACGGGTAACATGATAGAGCGTAACAAATACACCCTCTACCAATGACCGACCAACAATAACCAGTATGTCAAATGATTATCAAATGATCACATTCTTGTACATTAAAGCACTTTTCGCTGATTTCTCGCGATTAAGTCCTCAACATGATGTTCTCATAAAACCAAACACATAGTGTTTTGAAGTAGAAGAGCTTAAGTCATTGAAGGCTCTGGACAAATGCTGGCAACCTGGGAACTGTCATTACTTGAAAATTTCTGATCTGGCCACTGACCTTACATGCCACAGGTGGGCATAACGTGGAAGGGTACAAACTAAACTTAGTGGTGACTTAAGTGACTGGTAAGTTACGTTGTTACATTTCAACGTAAAGTGTTCACCTCAGATTTCGGATTTAAAATCCTCTGAGACCTGACAAAACCGGGTCGTTTTTACTTCGGATTCACACATCTGCTTCTAAAGACTCTAAACCACAAAACGAATCCTGTAACTTCTAGTGTATAATTGAGTCATTTACTTGACATCTTAGTGTCACCCTTGTGTATGAATGAATGACGTAACTCTACCAAGGCCTACTGCAACTAGAGCGGGCGCGCTCGAGCTCCTTTTTTCATAAGGTGGTCATTGAGTATTGTTAGCCTGATTCCTAGACAGTCACTCAACTAAACATTGGTTGATTCTCGGTCACGTGGCTTCGACTAAAATCAAATGTATCCCGATTGAGATACACTAAGCGATGTACCCCGCTCGGGAAAACCGAACAAACTGTTTTCCTAGGGATCTGACATTAAGAGTATAATGACGTGACTGACAATTATAAGGGTGAAAACCAGCGGTTTAGGAACAGTTGACTGCTCTCAATAAGGAAATCAATACTTGTGCATAACGGAGCGATTTTAACAGGTCTTCTCGGGACGTATTGGATGTGAGGTCCTATCCTGCTTTTACTGAAAAGAGATTGAAGGATCGGTCAATCATCGTTATATTGCTTTGCAAAACTTAGCAAACTTGGGACAAGAAAAATTCCTTTACATTCAAGTTAAGTACATGGCTATTTTTACTTCCGCCGGTCGATAATCTTGGTGGTCCAGTTCAAGTTCTGTAGACATACAAATGGCTGTAACAACACTGATGGACTGCTTACAAATAAGGTCATAGAACAACTTTCGCTACAGCTTTTCTTAGGGAAATAAGTGCTCTTCTGACATAAACATTCACAGTTAACGCAATTTACCTCGTCGATCTTTGATCAACTGCAGACCAGTCTAACTTCAATTAATCAATAACAAGGAAACAGAGTCTCCAAGCAAGACACTTAATTCAGACCATCCAATATGAGTAAGTTCTTGATTGGGCCTTTGTTTGATACTTCCTTGGTAGAGCTAGAATAATTTTGTATTGCTTCAGCAAACATTTCTTTCGAATTCCACCATTTCCGGCTGACGTAGGCGATGGCAATTGGTTAGGTGTTATTCAATATCGATCCACAAAATCAAGGTTTTAGAAATTTCCCGTTCTATGGAAACTGCACCGGATGAAAATACTTCCTGTATAGTTTGTCGTATAAAGTATTTTAGTCACTGAAAAATACTGATTTTGACGCCATTAATTAATGCAGTTAACAAGAGGTGCACAGACTGAAAGGGTTCGAGGTGAATGAAAATTTGGAATTCAGCTCACTTCATGACTGGGATAATAACACCAATAATATCCCAGTCAGCGATAATAATAATAATAATAATAATAATTGTTTACCCTCGGCAGTATTTATTGCTGGTTTTCAGTGTCACGCCAGTCAAAATAGATTAAAATAAAAATCAAAACCATTCGACAGATAAAGTCCAGAATCTTGAAAATGAAAGGAGGTAAATATACAAAGACCCTCGCCAAGATTTGGGTCGAAGGAATAATTCGTATACGAGATATCCGAAGAAATGTTTTACCCAAATTTATAGAGCTTTGTATGGAGACGCCATGCTGGTGCTCATCCGGATGAGCTCCAACATGGCGGACGGAAACCAGCAGAAACATCTGTTATCGAGTTTTGCTACAAAAGCGTGAATTTATTCTTCGAGAAACTCATAAACATTAAAGTAATACTTTTTCTAATACATGAACTGTTTAGATAGCAAAATTTCCTAAAATAAGTCATTTTTTTAACCTACATGACAGCTAGCTTGGCCGTCACGTAAATGCCGCGTCACGCAAAAGCTTAGAAATTCAAGCGTACTCTATCACAAAACCAAGAATCCTTTTGAAGCGAAAATTTGTATGAAAATTAGTTTTCAGCTGCTCTAATGCGTCGTGAAAGTAAAATCTCGGTAGCATCGATAGTTTTTTAGTTTGAATTTTAGTGACGTCATGTGAAAACCAACAATAGCAGTAATGCTAGTGGGGCCTGGGGCCGAGCAAATACCTGAAACAAATAATTCAAATCGTCGGCATAAATCCCCTGACGCACTTGCTCGGCCGCTCGAGTCCGACCAGTTTTTATTGCGCATACTTTTTAAATTCATTTCACCTCAGATACTTGCCACGCAGCGTAGTCAAATCGAGACGTGACCGACAAACTGAAAATAGTTTCTATAATAATCAGGGGCACCCAACGACAATATACTTCAAAACCACTTAAACATAGCATTGTTAAACGTAATTTAGTGTTTAAATGGTAGCTATAGGCATATTTTTATCCCCTAATTTTTTTTCATCTGTTCGGATCTCCTAGCTGAAGGTCTAGTGATCCGAAAATTATAGGAATCAAAACTTACCTTTTCGAAAATTTCAGCCAGAAAAAAGGTTCCGAAAATTCTAGGTGACCTTATAAGGGTAAAAATCCGTTAAAAATGGGAAATAATACCATTTTTTAGATGTTCGAAAATCCTATGAGAGGCAGGCAAGCAAGAAATTTTACTACAAATGTTCTGAAAATTCTAGATCTCAAATCATCTTCCGAACAGATATTTTCCGAAAATTGTCGTTGGGTGCCCTGAATAATGCAATTACGGAAAGCCCCCGTTGCCCGCGTAACTTCGCAATGAGGAAATCAGATCACATGTTTGCCAGGCACCACTTTTATAGTGTACTTGATGGATTTGTAGGGCTCTCTTTTAAACTTTATTGCTCTATGGTCGCGTCTATACAAGACTAATCGTTGCAAAGAGTTGCAGAGCTAGAAGTGAGCACACATACCGGCACTATATAGAATTCCTTTAGTCGACTCATTGATACTGCAGCTATAATGCAAATTGGTGCAAGGTTCGCACAACTGCCTTCAATTTAGTCCTTTTTTCGAATTATCCGTTTTATATTTGTGCCTTGCATGCGCACGAAATTTATCCTTAATGCCGGTTATATCTGATTTGGTATACTTGGCTTTCAGCAGTGTTGGCTAGCCGACTTGAAGTGTTTTCTAACTGGATTTTGTACCGAAAAGTCCAGTATGTTCTTAGACCACTAAGTTTAGGCACTAAGTTTAGGGAAGACTGTTCCAATAAAACAAATTACGACCAATCGTCACCATTTACACACTTAAATTTTGCCTTTGCGCCTAATCATAAATCTAGTGGAAGTTTTAACTTGAGCTGATCACGGTTGTTCGTAGGCCTGGTACATACACTTCCCGGGAAAATCACGGGGTGTGAAAACATTTGTGCCCTCAATTTTTCGGGCTTTTTCTGTAAGTTATTCTTAGACGATATTAAATAATCTCGTTATGAAATTGAAGTCATGAACATATGCTTTTTTGGTTTGTATTTTCATACCTTTACATCCAACACGCATACCCGGTTTTTCATCTTTAATGTTAATAATTCGCGCGAATTTCCACTACCTCTGCTTAGTGCTGCAAATTCCCTCGGGCACTAGACCGTTGTGAATAATGAAAGTGTGTTAACATCAGTAGCAGGACTGACGCGTACAACAATGCTACTTCATCGATTTCTGGTTGTACTCTAGTTGGCAAAATTAGTTTTTGGCCAATCATATGAGAGTGTTCTCACGCAACTAATTAGATAATCTTTGCATGATGCATCAAAGACTTTCCAACAAAAAAATATTAAACATCGTCACATTCTGGATACTCTCTGACTTACTTTTCACAGACATCAAACCGTGAGGACTTTTGAGTGTTAAAACACGTAAGACGCAGTACTCGCGCGCGACTCACGACCCACGACCCACGACGCACGAAGCACGACGCACGACCCATGACCCACGACCCACGACGCACGACCCACGACCCACCTACACCCACGCGATCTAGCCATCCTCTGAAAACTCACTCGTTCACATCAGTCATAAAGGATGGGTAAGTAGCTGAATGTTACTTTAATTTGCTGATATTTCTTTTTTTAATATCACACAAAACATCCTTTGCATGTCATCGCAACAAATTTCACTTTTTATTTCCGGGTGTAAGCTAATACCCTTGAAAATGGAATGTGTCATGCTGTCAGAATTTCTTTAGCTTTCAAATTTTCTGTCCAAACTTGCTCTAACGGGGACAACTCAAGGCTCCAGTATTTCGCTTAAGCGAACACTCCAGTTACAGAAAGCAATTACTCGATGCAAAATGCAGAAT
The DNA here is from genome assembly GCA_038088405.1 of Porites divaricata. Taxonomy (NCBI): domain Eukaryota; kingdom Metazoa; phylum Cnidaria; class Anthozoa; order Scleractinia; family Poritidae; genus Porites; species Porites divaricata. The sequence continues at coordinate 4,881,534 of JBBMOI010000018.1, forward strand.
ATATAACAGGCTCTTTTATATATATACAAGCTTCCTATATATAAATTCTATATCCTTGCGGCGAATGGATTTCAAAAAGCGCTCAACTCTTAGAGGAGCATAGTATATTCATTAAATGTAGTTCAGGACTTCAGGAGTGATTCATCGTTTTATTGCTACAGGCTTGTTTCGTATGGTCAACAAGTGACCACACTCATCAGGCAACATCAACGAATGACCGGTAAATTTAAATGCTGGCGGTTAAATACAGATTCAAATAGTTGCTATGGTGATAATTATTGCGTTACGTTATCTTAAGGTCAACAAAAGAAACAGCACCGAACTGTCAAAGCATGTATGGAAACTGAAAGACGCCGAGATACCCTTCAATATAGCATGGAAAGTCCTCAGAAAATGCAAACCTTACAACAACATAACTAAAAAATGCAGTTTATGCCTTTACGAAAAATTTGTAATAATCTGCAGGAAAGACCTATGTAGCCTCAACAAACGTAATGAATTAGCGACTTCGTGTCCTCACAGAAACAGATACGTACTCAAAAACCTTAAGATAACGTAACGCAATAATTATCACCATAGCAACTATTTGAATCTGTATTTAACCGCCAGCATTTAAATTTACCGGTCATTCGTTGATGCTGCCTGATGAGTGTGGTCACTTGTTGAAAATACGAAACAAGCCTGTAGCAATAAAACGATGAATCACTCCTGAAGTCCTGAACTACATTTAATGAATATATATATATATTACTACTTCTATAAGATTACATGCCTCTGCGTTTGTGCTCTACGTCCTCTACCGGCTGGAACGGGGTTGAGTCCAGTGATAGTCGGTGAAAGCTAAAATGATTATATTTCGAGTTCAGTTTTTATAGAGGTAAACGTTTCAAACTCTTTCTGACGCTTTTTTATTGTTTGTGTTGTACTTTAAAGTCCTGTAAAAAAAACATTCAACCACGGTATACTGAATGCCATTGTTAAAGCTATTGCAAGATCTTTAAGTGCTCCATCCTTATTGTTATGTCATAAGTTCTTTTATCTTCAGTAATTTATTTGGTCCACTCAATCTTCGTAAATGACATTTAGGCCACTGTGTTGTACTCAAATTAGATTCTTGTCTGAGGTTTTAAATCCCTTACTGACTCGTTATGCACGTGATTCACGCTTGAAAGCACTTGTTTTCGGGTGCCCAAAAAGATTCAAATGTCAGTGAGGGCCTTGACATAACTAATTACTAGTAGTCCAGTCAACCTACTGATAGGACCTGTCACTAATTGCAACAGAAGTTTTTTCTTCAGTTTTGAAATAAGAAAGACACTTTAATATACATATTAAAAGTCTAGGAAAATCTATGCATGGGAAGACACTTAAATTCAGTTCAATTATAATAGCCTTAATCAGTTACATGAAAACGAGGCTGAATTCTATTTGCGATAGAAAAAAACGCTATTTTGAGTGATGAATTAGTTTTTTCTCATCGGAACCTCGATAAGCAAATTTGCAAAAGTAAAAAAAAACTTTGGACCTTCAATCATCTTCATCTTCATCTAAATCTTCGTCGAAATCGAGTGCTGCAGCATTAGTGCAACTGGTGCCTCGACAGTGTCCACATGCAGCTGAACACTCAAGATCATGTTTTTCACATGTGCATCGCATGCTACTACAATCAGACAAGCAGTTGCACCTCACAACACGCAATAAAGCTTCTGGTGCCTGGCCATCATCATTCAATCTCCAACCCCATTCTTCAGCAGGTACTTGTTCTTCTTTGCCCTTCCACTGGATAATTGGGTGGTAGACTCTCATGTTGTGGTACGATGCAGCAGCAGAAGTATAGGAGGTAGGCTTTGTGGCTGAATCTGAGAAGTACCAGTGGACACCTTTTCACAATAGCGACGAAATCGCGATCCATCAAGTCCTTCTTCAGGCTTCCCATTGTAAAGACAAACAAGGACTTGCTCACCAGCCTTAACAATTTCCTCCTTTGATGCAGGAAGACTGCCAAACACCTTGACGTGTTCACGAGAGTGGGTGTTGCTGGCAAAATTCTTTAGTGGAAGACCTTTGCCAATTCCATACAATCGAGAGGTCGTATCACATCCATTAATAGCATGGATAAAAAGAATAAGACGACAAATCTCTTGGCCAAGCTTTTCCTTCGCTGACTTTATATTCCAGGATCGACGCTTAGTAGAATTTGCTTTTGGTTCTGGTTGGAAAAAAAGGTCGAAGACACCTAACTCTGCATGATAACAGAGTAGAATAAGAAGTTCAGTGTCATCTCCCACCAGCACGTTGTCCATTGTTCTTGATCTTTCCACAGCTTTGTTTACTATCAGCAAATCAGCATCAGCTGTCGAGTGGTAGACTTGGCAATTGGTCTGCTGAAGATAACGACTAAGCATATCAGTGAAGGACTGTTTATTGCTTTTGTTTGCCAGAAAATGATCCTCTGGAATAGAAGCTGCGGGTCTACTTGGATCTTCTCTCCATCAATTTTAACTGATGACTTTGTACCAAGAGTCACAGCCTGACTACTTCGTTTGAAGGCAAACTCCGAGACAAACTTTCTAGTCATTGACGCTAAGATGCCCTGTCCAATATCCTTAGCGTCATCCAAATTTACAGTATAATTTGCATGGACACCATTCATGACGTTTCTTAGGCCTTGTTGAGCAGTGAACGGATTTTACTTAGCTAAGGCATTTAGCAGCGTTTTGGTATCTTTCATGTCACGGTTTTTTCTGGACTCTGAAATGTCGTTATGTTGCTCGCCGGTACTGTAAGAGACGCCTGTGAGACCCAGCATGGCACGATTCATCTCAGCACAGACTGGCATTGAAAGGAGCCATATCAGCCGTTGTTGCTCTGTCATGCCCCTTCCTCTCGTTAAGCCACCACTCGTCTTCATGCTTCTCATTAACACCTGCTCAATAACAAGGTCTGTGGACAGCCCCGCCCATTTACGGTCACTTCTTACCACGTGGAAGCCATCAATTAGTTTCTGGTACACAACAGGATGTTCACTCTCTAGACGGACCATGGACTGCAGGTACAACTGAGCAGATTTGGTGTAAAGGTTGTGAACAGAAGCTGCCATATAGGGAAGCATTTCAGAGAGAGCTTCAAGATGCTGTACCCAGTGTCCAGTGCGGTCTGCTTTGATGAATTTTCTCAGAATGTCCACCATGTCCATGTACTGCAACCAGAGTTTGGCAGTGCGATTGTTTTGAAGGGATTCCTTCTGCTGTTGGAGCAAATGTTTGATCTTACTAATTGCACTGGCTGAGCTGAAGACTTCCGCTGATTTCTTTCTAGCCATTAAATCTGCGTACAGATCATGAGCTTCTTGAAGCTCAAAAGCAGGTGTACCTAGTATTGCCTCCTCTTCAGCTCTTGCATCATTCACGTCGGGGGTATTAGCTTCTACTTCAAGATCAAGAATGGACACTCCCAGGACTTTAGAAAGGATAAGGGCATTAAGAACTGCATCAACGAGAAGATGAGCTCTAATTTCTCTTGCGATAGCTTTACCATTAAGAATGTGCTCAACTGCATTTGGTACATAAATCAATTCCAGAAGTTCCTTTAGCCCAGATTCTGCCATTAGGTGCCCGATACTAACAATGAAACTCATCTCTGTGTGAAAACTTCCAAGACGGAGAACTACTTGACGGAGGTCACTATCCACAGGCTCAGACTCTATGATCATCAACGCTTTCCACCACAGTGGCTGATCAAAGGTAATAATTGGTGTCACTTTATGACGTCGAGCATGTTCTGAAACAAACTTCAGTGTGGAGAAGATGCATGTAGTGTTACTTGAGCTCATGTCCATCATTGGAAGAAAGACTACCGATGATTGGCCAGGATGACTGCCTCGATGAGCAAATTGCATCGTGCCAGACCAGGCCGGTCTTGATACACCAAACAGGAGCGACGTTTTCCAAAGTACGTCTAGATTAGTTGTTGGATCAGTAGCTTTCCTAATACAGACGTCTCGGTATCTGATTTTTACTTCTGCATTGCCTTCTAACCTTTGTCCACTTGCTGATACCTCTGTTGGATTAACTTTTCTTCTTAAAATAACTTGGGTTTATTTTGTTCCAGGGGTAACAGTGGCTATTAACCCCATCCCGTGAAATGTGTCATTTCCGTCCAATGTTCTTACATTATGATCAACATTGTCTGCCACGTATTGTTGGTTTTCACATGACGTCACCAAAATGCAAACTAAAAAACTATCGATCCTACCGAGATTTTACTTTCACTATGCATTAGAGCAGCAGAAAACTAATTTTCATACAAATTTTCGCTTCAAAAGGATTCTTGGTTTTGTGATAGAGTACGCTTGAATTTCTAAGCTTTTGCGTGACGCGGCATTTACATGACGGCCAAGCTAGCTGTCATGTAGGTTAAAAAAATGACTTATTTTAGGAAATTTTGCTATCTAAATAGTTCATGTATTAGAAAAATTATTACTTTAATGTTTTTGAGTTTCTCGAAGAATAAATTCACGCTTTTGTAGCAAAACTCGGTAACAGATGTTTCTGTTGGTTTCCGTCCGCCATGTTGGAGCTCATCCGGATGAGCTCCAGCATGGCGTCTCCATACAAAGCTCTATAAATTTGGGTAAAACATTTCTTCGGATATCTCGTATACGAATTAATCCTTCGACCCAAATCTTGGCAAGGGTCTTTGTATATTTACCTCCTTTCATTTCCACGATTCTGGACTTTATCTGACGAATGGTTTTGATTTTTATTTTAATCTATTTTGAATGGCGTGACACTGAAAACCAGCAATTGAGCAAATTCAGAAGTGTGATTAGGTATGCAAGTTCCTTGAGTCACAGCTGCATGTTTTCCAAACCTTTGAACTTCCTCGTAAGAACAACAGAACCCAAGACGATGGAGCGAGTCAATGAGCAATCGTGAGGCAAAGTGGTGATGAAGTTGTACACCCAATCCAATCTGCAACGGTGCAAGTAAAACTCAAGGGCGAGCTGCTTGCAGATAGCTTGTCCGATTGATGCTCGCTTTAAGTCCACATCCTTTCCCATGATGATTCCCTCTAAAAAAACCTTGACAGATGTTGAAAGAAAATTGTAGCACTTCTCTTGACTTTCAATTTCGTAGGATGGTGGATAATGCTCGTTCGAGGTTTCTACTGATTTAATGTCATTCCTTATTAGCTTAGCAGCTGTTTTAATAAGATGAATTTTTTCCATGTCTGGATCATCTTCCTGGCGATCATGAAATTCTTGCAAAACACATTCTACAGTGCTTCGTAAAGTCCTTATGCACCTGTTGCCCTGGCACAGTGACAATTGTTTCGTCATTTCTTTCCACACTAGCTCGATTAACTCCTGAGCTCCCTTTTTCTCCCAGGGTGACCAATGGCAAATTTCCCTCTCTCAGCTGCTTTTTACATATCACACAGTTTATTATACTTTCCATTTTACATTCGGACAGATTCTGAAATGATGGATGTTTAAAAACAGAAAATTGATTGGAAATCAGATCGTTAATTGAATTATAAGGCAATTGCATCAGCAGATGTACACTTAAAACGCAACTTGATAAGCCGTACCTTATGAAATATGCCTTATAAAAGCCAAATGCATTGTAAATTTTGAAATTCTCTCACTATTGGAACAGCAGGTTGATTTCAATTGATACCTAACATCTAACATTCTGTACTGTTATTTTGTTTAATTTTGAACGCTACAAATCAGTTCCCTAAAAGAAAAAATATGGAAGACTTACATGTACAATAGTGAAGCAGAAAACGATACACTTTCACTCCCTAAAATTATTCTAATCCATTTTTCTGTATTGAAACGTGTTTAAGCGTGTTTCTGTCCTATTTTATGTTTTTTTTTTCACAAGAATTCAACAAAGAAGCTGAAATTTGATACTGACCTGCTCAGAACAAATCCAGAAAAGAGGCTGCCATTTTTAAACTGAAAATTGAGCCTGCAGTGCAGCCTCCCAGCGGTATACATTTAAGGCATTGGTAATTAACCTAAAAAACTTCCTCATGAAAGAAAACACTACTTTCGTTTAGTTTTTAACCGTTAAAAGAACGAAAGGTAGTTTCTTTATTATTAGCCTCGCTTTCATGTTGAAATCAATGAGCACATATTTCTTGTTAATTTTTATCACTTTCCCATCATCTTCTTGCTCTAGACTTTTAATATGTTATAGTGGGAACGTTATTTGTTACAAAACGGCAAAAGTCATTTCTGTTGCAATTAGTGGTAGGTTGGCTGATTTTAATTCATAAAATGCCTGGACTATAGCCTGCGAACGGCAGACGTATTTCTACGGCGTACGATCCCCGTCAAAATTCATGTTTTGTATTTACAACACAACATTTTGAATTTAACACAAAACTTTTGTTTTTCAAACTCGAAATTGGAATTTAATACAAGACTTTTGTATTTACAACTCGACATTTCGAATTTAATACAAGACTTTTGTATTTCAATCTCGACATTTGAATTTAACACAAGACTTTTGTTGTTCTCGAGAACATCGTCGAATTTCAACTTGTCACCGCTCCTCGACCTCAGCTACTCGTATTTCAAACACCGCTTTTAAATTCTACATGTCAAGTTCCTATTTTACATAAGACTTTACGCTTCAATGACCTTAGAGGTAGGTGGGGAGGGGTGGGAGGGGAAGAATGGAGTCGCAGGTAACCAGGCCATCAAATTACCCATCATCCTTTGCCAAGAATTGTCATTTTAACACCATCTTCACGTGGTGATCACCAATACAACGATCAGTGGCCCTTGAAAGTTATCTAGAAGAGGTAAGAGCGACCTTGCAGAAATAGAAATAACAAAGCCAAAAAACAATCTGCCTCCGGCCGAAAGTGAGGCTCTCAGAGCCCTAAAACGTGACACTGAAATAAACCTTAAAAAGGCCGATAAAGGAACAACAACCGTAGTCATGAACACACAAGACAAAATCAAAGAAGGCCAAACTCTACTAGACAACAAAGGCAACTACAGGCCTCTTGCATCACCTATGGTCACTGAGACAGACCATAAAGTTAAACAACTTATGACAGACCTCCACAACGGAGATCACATAGACGACATGACTAAAAAATGGCTTTGTCAAACACCAAATCCGCCTCGAACTCCAGAATTTTACACCCTCACTAAGATACACAAGCCGTCCCCAGTCGGCAGACCGATAGCATCAGGGTGTGATGGCCCAACGGAGAAACTATCATCATTTGTCGACAGACTCCTTCAGCCGATAGCACAACAACAAAAGTCGTATCTTAAAGATACTACCGACTTCGTCAATTTCATAGAAAATACGAATGCCCCAGCAGACGTCATACTTGTTTCAATGGACGTTACGAGCTTGTATACAAATATACCGCAAGAGGAGGGCATAGACACGGTATGCAGAGCATACGAAATATTCTATAGAAACGAACCTCCTACCCCTACACAACTACTAAAACGAGCGCTCAGGCTAATTCTCCAAGAAAATTCTTTCCAGTTTAATGAAAAAAAACTACCTTCAAACACATGGTACGGCCATGGGCACGAAAATGGCAGTCGCCTTTTCTAATATATTCATGAACAAGGTAGAGACGGAAATCCTTAGCCAAAGCCTTTTTAAACCGCTCGTTTGGAAACGTTACATAGACGACATCTTCTCGCTCTGGACTACAAACAGAGACAGAATAGAACATTTCATTGAACAAGCAAACAATCATCACCCTACGATCAAATTTACGGCTGAGATTTCCGATAAGGAAACAACATTCCTGGACGCCTACATCTACAAAGGGGAAAGATTCGAAAGAGACGCAATCCTTGATGTGCGTGCTCATTTCAAACCAACTGAGACATTTCAGTATACCCATTATGCTTCCTGTCACCCACAAGGAGTTAAAAAAGGCTTCATTAAAGGGGAAGCCCTCCGACTCCTCAGAACAAACTCTTCCAAAATAATATTCGAAGAGAAAATTACAAATTTCAAAGCGCATCTGCTACAGAGGGGTTACCCAGAGGATCTTATTAAAACAACCCTCTCAGAGGTGAACTTCAAAGACAGGAAACTAGCCCTTCAACAGAAACCAAAGACAAACCAACGAATCTTGCCTTTTGTCACACAATACCAACCAACAGTGCCAAACCTAAAACAAATTCTCATGAAAAACTGGCATTTAATAGAACAACAACCATTACTGAGCGGAATCTACAAAAAACCGCCCCTCGTATCTTATAAAAGAGGGCGATCGCTCAAAGACATACTCGTGAGAGCCAAACTATAAAAAGGCTATTTTGAACACGCGCTGGGGAGTCGTGTAAGCCTGTCAACCCCATTTTACACTGACTTACCTGCGACTCCATTCTTCCCCTCCCACCCCTCCCCACCTACCTGTAAGGTCATTGAAGCGTAAAGTCTTATGTAAAATATGAACTTGACATGTAGAAATTTAAAAGCGGTGTTTGAAATACGAGTAGCTGAGGTCGAGGAGGGGGACAAGTTGAAATTCGACGATGTTCTCGAGAACAACAAAAGTCTTGTGTTAAATTCAAATGTCGAGTTTGAAATACAAAAGTCTTGTATTAAATTCGAAATGTCGTGTTGTAAATACAAAAGTCTTGTGTTAAATTCGAAATGTCGAGTTGTAAATACAAAAGTCTTGTATTAAATTCAAATGTCGAGTTTGAAATACAAAAGTTTTGTGTTAAATTCAAAATGTTGTGTTGTAAATACAAAACATGAATTTTGGCGGGGATCGTACGCCATATATTTCCGGTCGTCGCTTCTCTCCTCCCTGAAATATGTCTGCAGGCTATTTAATTACGTGCTGCAGCTATATATTAAAGGCGATCTTTCATAAGCAATTTTTGAAGTTCAGCTAGTGCATTCGGGTCATATTAACTAGTCGTATTCTCCGTTTGGTGTTTAACAATATCTATTAGAGTGTTGCCGCCTACTGATAAACATGGATGCATTTACAATGTACATGTAACCTTAAACACTTCCTTCTTTAAGTTTTCAACAATCTATTGTCGAACAATTACATACAGTTAGCCAAAACCGAGCAGGACTGGCTATTTACTATTAAATATAACTACTTTAGTTATTTTGACTAGCCTATCAACACTGTTTAGACTAGTCAAAATAACTAGAATTTTCAAGTTGTAGTCCCAACGAGCGACTTCGAAGTACCACTTAATTTGGCCGTGGCGCATTTCAGAAACACTCTTTTCTGATTGGCTTAAAATTCCCGTCTAATTCTTCAAAACATGTTGTGGCTGATCAAATCCAGAACAATCACATCAAATTGTCCAATAGCAGATAGAGTTATTGGACGAACGACATCAGTGGTGCTCTCTGTGTTGAGTACGCGCCAAAAATGTTGGAAAATTTTTAAATGATTATACGAGGGCGAGACAGTCAAATAACTGACCCAAACTAAAAGACCTTGCGAGAATATATACACAAAGAAAATGGAATTTCCGGCGTTTGAGTGGATACGAATTAGCCGGAAATGAAATATTTCTGCGGCACGGGAGCAGTGGGGACTGGGGCAGTTGAAGTGCAGTATGGGTGGAACGGGAGTGCTATATAAGGGATGCTTACCACGTGGAAAGCATTCTAGGCCAACACCTCGTCTAGTTCACGTTATTTTGTATCTATCTATTTATTTATTTAATTATTTATTTATCTTTTTAGTATATATTTTATTTACTAGTGACAGTTCGAGTTTCGCAGTGGTTTCGTAGCTTGTTTGCGTTTTCTTAAATAATTTAGAGTTCGCTGTCCTTTGTTGGAATACATGTTTTGTAAATAAGGGCAAAGACCCTCCAGCCGTTTAGCCTTCGTAGGATGGGCTTCTCAGAGCATGAGCCATGGATCCTACTGAGATTCCTGCCGAGTTTTTTTCCCTACTGGGGTATTTTTCCGACAGGTTTTTTCTGGCCTCTGTTCTGACAGTATTCTGTGTAAACTGTCGCTCAGCTCTGTTCTAGTTTTTCCACCACATGTTTCAATGTAATAGATTGTTGTATAACGTGTTGTTATATCTGCGGTGCTCGGCCGATACAGGCAAAATAATCCTAATGGTTTTTCTTATTCATGTTGCTATACGTAGTGGAGCCGAAATGTCGTATGCTCACTGCCTCTAAAAGAATGTCTGCATGGAAACTCACTCGTTCACATCATCTCGGTGGAGATGCTTGACTGAGAGTCAGCTGTATTCGTAGGTTGGTCACCAAGTGATTCTGATTGCACATTTAAATAGTAAATTACTGGTTCTCATCAGACGCTGAATCCCCATGATGGGCGGGCGATAAGGTGTGATAGTTATACAAATTACAAACTGCACTCTTTTAGTGGTCCCTTGAATTAAGAGAAACCGTATGGTACCTTAAAAGTTTCCGCCTAACTTGCCATTACCCACACTGTACAGGTACCGATAACAACTAAGTACGGTTGTCATCTTCCTCACTAAAAACCGCCGTTGCCTTGAGCGCCTCAAACATCAGTCTTAACCGGAGGGCTCAAGCTTATCAAGTTTATCCTTTTCCAACGCAGTTTCATTTGGATACTTAAGTTGAATTTTAGTTGAACTATATTGTGGAACAGAACAAGCGCGAAATATAGTGAACTTAGGGCATTGGTGTCTGGGCTCGTTGCCCGTTATTGACGGAACTAGCTGGTCACTAATGTGAACATGCCCTTTTTCAAGTATTCACGCCAGACTTCGAGTATGGTGCCGGTTTCCTAGTGCAAATTCGAGATCTTGAACTCAGGCACTCCTTACGTGTACTCGTTTTCTGTTAGTTCTGGGGCAATCCATTGCTTTGTACTACTCACACGGCTGCCCTCACTTTAAAAGTGACGTTTACAGTGCACAGTTCCATACTGGGTACCCACGATACTCAGGCATTAGTAGAGGAAATATTTTATCAAGGGCAATGCCTCTCGGACGCTCTCACCTTGGCCTTTGGCCTCCGAGTGAATAAGATTCTCCTCGATCTGCATCTCCCTCCTCAGCAGAGGCCTATTGCTATCTTTATTGGGATACCCAGCGGGAGCGCTTTGTGGAGGAGAGAGGATCTGCATAATTCTTCACTTCATACTTAGCCTCATTCTAGATTTGTTACATATGCATTGACACTGGAATACCCTTTGTACTGCGACTGTATTTAGCTCGCTGTTGTTCACGATTTGATTTGGATCGGTCCAATTTATTTACTTGACTCGTGAAAAGGTCGTCGTCTGAAACGGGCATGAGACGTTCTGAAACGTGTACCATGATAGAGCGTAACAAATACACCCCCTGCCAATGACCAGTATCAGATGATTATCAAATTAATGATCACATTATTGTACATTAAAGCACTTTTCGCAGCTTCTCGTCATTGGATTTCTCTGATTTCTCGCGATTAAGTCCTCAAATGATGTTCTCATAAAACCAAAAACATAGTGTTTTGAAGTAGAAGTGCTTAAGTTATTGAAGGCTCTGGACAAATGCTGGGAACTGTTATTACTTGAAAATTTTTGATCTGGCCACTGACCTTACATAACACAGGTGGGCATGACGTATCAGGGTACAAACTAAACTTAGTCGTGACTTAGGGACTGGTAAGTTATGTTATCACATTTTAACGTAAAGTATTCACCTCAGATTTCGGATTCAAAATCCTCTGAGACCTGACAAAACCAGATCGAATTTACTTCGGATTCACACATCTGCGTCTAAAGACTGTAATCCACAAGACGAATCCTGTAACTTCTAGTGTATAATTGGGTCATTTACTTGACATCCAAGTGTAACGCTTGTGCATGAATGGATGATGTAACAAAACCAAGTTTTGCCTACCGCACCTAAAGCGGGCGCGCTCAAGCTCCCTTTGTCAAGATGGTCATTGAGTAGTGACGTGACTGACAGTTACATGGGTGAAAACCCGCGGTTTAGCAACAGTTGACTGCTCTCAATGAGGAAATCAATACTTGTGCATAGCGAAGCGATTTTCACAGGTATCTTCGAGATGTACTGGATGTCAGCTCCTTTCCTACTTTTACAGAGAAGAAATTGAAGGATCGGTTAATCACCGTTATATTGCTTTGCAAAACTTATCAAACTTGGGACAAGAAAAATTCCTTTATATTCAAGCTAACTACATGGCCATTTTTTCTTCCGCCGGTCGATAATCCCTTTGGTTTGTTCAAATTCTGCAGACACACAAATGGCTGAAACAACACTGATGGGCTGCTCACAAATAAGGTCATAGAACAACTTTCGCTACAGCTTTTCTTAGGGAAATAAGTGCTCTTCTGACATAACCACCCACAGTTAACGCAAGTTACTACATCGATCTTTGATCAGCCTCAATTAATCAATAACAAGGAAACAGTCTTCAAGCAAGACACTTAATTCAGACCCTCCAATATGGGTAAGTTGTTGATTGGGCTTTTGTTTAATGCTTCTTTGGTAGAGCTAGCATAATTTTATATTGCTTCAGCAAACATTTCTTTCCACCATTTCCGGGTGACGTTGGCTATGATCTGGTTAGGTGTTATTCAATATCATTCCACAGTATCAAGGTTTTAGAAATTTCCCGTTCCATGGAAATTGCATAGAATGAAAAAAATTTCTTGTATAGTTAAGAATTATAGAGTTAAGTTACTACGAATGAAAAAACCAGACTCCCACAAAAAAGATTAAAATAGAGTAGAAGAGTATAATGTAAATCAAAAATTTATGTAAACTGAAGAAAATTTAAAATGCTCACACTAATTTCCGCAACTGTTATAAGAACATGATTTTTTTTCCAAATTCCAGAAATTCTCTTTAGGGGCTACATGTTTTTTTTGGAAAATATTGTGGCAGGACCACTAAAACTAATCTAAAGTCATCGAAGAGAGCTTTGGTTGTCGTATAAAGTATTTTAGTCACTGAATAATGTTGCCTTTGACGTCCATTAATGCAGTTAACAAGAGATGCACAGAGTGAGGTTCAAGGTGAATGAAAAGTTGGAATTCAGCCCACTTCATGAGAGGGATAAAAACATTAATAATAATAATTATAAAAGTAACTTATAATTATCATAAAAATTATCCCAGAATCCTTTGAGGCATTTTTTTAAAGCTTTATCACTTTGACAATTTTACAAGTAGAAGAATGTCAGACCACAACAAGATAACATTTGCCATAAAGCATCTTCCCATGTCACATCTAAGGTAATGACGTCATCAGTGACTTGACTATTGCCGAATTAAGTTTTTTTGTTGCCGTGACAAGATTTCACTAACGAGTCAAAAACAAATAGCATATTTGAAGTTTTAGTTGTGTGGGGCATTTAAAAATAACTAGTTGACGTCCGGCATTTGAAATTTAAGGGAGTAATGAACATGAGCGAAAAAGTCGGGAGACTAAGGCCGAGGGCTGTAAAGAGTCAACCTTTTATCACACGACAGAGAAAATTCGAGGGAAAGTATGATTCTACCTGATAATTTTTCATGTCCAAAAGAGTGATATGACGCCATCAGTCACGTGATCAAAGCGTTTTGAGTGTTTTAGTTTTAAAGCACCTCTTTTGTCATAAATTGGCCGTTTCTGCTGCTTTTCTCAACAATTCTTTACACTGTATTGTCTCTGAGTAATTATCATTCCATTATCAAAGAAGAAGCAAACGAAAACTGAGCCAGAAGTTTAAAAGTTGCTTAAATTGACCGATATTGCAAGTTAAAATCAAAAAGGAGACCTACTCTTGAGACTTTTGTAAAATCCTTTTTCAACTTAACTGTTTGTTTGCCGAAATAAATGTTCAACGTTTTTAAATAAAGGAGAACTTTAAATACTAAAAGGATGTATTTGGCGACCATATTGCTTTTCTTCATTCCGAGGAGAGAGGTCTTGTAGCAGCTCTTTTAACCCTAAAAGCCACATGGTTTGCTACCCTAACCTAAAACAATGGAAATAATGATGAACAATGTTGTATTAATGTTTTCCCTGACCGATGAAAAGACATCCTACGAGCAGGGAGAGAATCGTACGGTCATACGGTTCGGTCGGTAGTCGCGCGATCAATAGTTCATATTAAAATTTCTTAAACGTTCCTGGCATGGACCTGAAAGAGTATTAATGGGTTTATTGTGAGCTTTACGTCTAGCTGCAATCAATTAAAGATTTAATTCTTCGCGGAAATTAAAACAAACCGAAAAAGTCATCCTTGCAAACTGTCGATCACCATAAAGAAGGAATATAAACCTCTTTTACACGCTCTATCGGCGTTTACCTAACCTGAGATCAGGCGTTATTGTTATTATTTTTTTTTTTTTGCTTCCTTGCTTCTTTCGCTCGAGAGGGAAAAAAATAACGCCCTCTTCCCGTGAGAGACATAAAGGGCTAATAGGGAGAGGGCATGATCTCAGGCTATCCAGTGGATAGAGGCGGTAACTTTCAGTCCTAACTGATTCTGAGGGTCTGGGTTCGCATTCCCTTCAAGGAAATTTTTCGTAACCTTGCTTTTTTTCTTTTTTAAAAAATCTCTTTTTTACCTGTGTGGTGCATACAGCTACAGTAACATAACGTCGTAAATTGAAAGCATAGTTTACAGGAATATAAAAAATGCGTTATGTATCATGCAATCATAGCGTATCTACCGGTATTTTTAGTAATACTGGACACTGTTATCATTACGTTTACCCAGCTTAATCGTCGATTTTTACATGTGCCTAACTTAATTCGAAAGGTATTACTAACTGCTTTGAGATGGGACGTCTGAATCAACTAAATTCGACAGTTTCAAATTAAATACGACTTTAATTTGTCGAATCTGCGACTGAAACAGTCGAATATTCGACTTAGGTTCAACATTTGATTTAGTAGTATTAATCATAGAAACCTTATCCATATTGGCAAAAAAATCTTCTAGAGACTGGGAATATTTACAACAAACGGAGTTAAATTCGGCACTATCTTATCCAATGTCTGAATCAACTGACGTATTTAATTACTATACTTTCATCTACTAAAGTAGTTGTTCGGCACTATTGAAGTTGTTGTTTTGTTTTCAGTAAGAGCAATTCGTATTTCTCTTTGTAACTCCATTTTAATAATCGGCTTGTGCTTCGACTTAAGAATCAGCTGTAATAGTTGGTTTTACTTTCTCTTTGACATGATTTGTATGTCACTGGACATGATTTGTCTACAAAAAAGACCGATCAATTTTCATCCACTCATTTCAATAAAAGCAAGTGGAGTCACTTCTCACTATAACGGACAACCTCGAACGGTGACTTAATCGTATAAATTTGCGGCACCCAAGAAAGACGAAAAAGCTAACCCTTTTTGATGTGCAAAATAATAATAATTTACTTTTACCGCTATCACTTGTAATAATAATAATAATAATAATAATAATAGTAACAATAATAACGTTAACAATAATAATAATGACAATGTGCTTTGTTTACCCTGGGCAGTATTTATAGCACTAATGATAGTAGGGCCGAGCAAATACCTAAAACAAAAAATTCAAATCAAACTTCGTCTGCAAAAATCCCCTGACGCACTTGCTCGGCCGCTTGAGTCCAACCAGTTTTTACTGCGCATACTTTTTTAATTCAGTCCACCTTGACAGACGTGACACAGAGACTTGCCACACAGCGTAGTCAAAACGAGACGTGACCGACAAACTGAAAATAGTTTCAAATAATGCAATTACGGAAAGCCCCCGTTGCCCGCGTAACACTTGACCTCTTTTTACAATGAGGAAATCAGATCGCATGACTTGCCGAACACTTCTAGCGTACTTAAAAGATTTATAGGGCTCTGTTCAAACTTTATTGCTCTTGGTCGCGTCTATACAAGACTAATCGTTGCAAAGAGTTGCAGAGCTAGAAGTGAGCACATATACCGGCACTATTAGAATTCGTTTAGTCGACTCAGTGATACGGCAGCTATATAATGCAAATATCTGCAAGGTTCGGACAAATGCCTTCAATTTTGTCCTTTCTTCAAATTACCCGTTTCATATTTGTGCCTTGCATGTGCACCAAATTTACCCTTAATGCCGGTTACATCTGATTTGGTATACTTGGCTTTCAGCAGTGTTGGCTAGCCGACTTGAAGTGTTTTCTAAGTGGGTTCTGTACCGAAAAGTCCTTATCTTTGATCATCCGGTACGATTCTAACATCATCAAATCAAAACAACGAAAAAAAGCCCTCAGCTAATAGAGCGTATCTCATTCATCAGACATGGGTAAGTAGTTCATGTATGTTCGTTTGCTGATATCTCTGTTTCTTATCTTGCAAAACATCGTTCTCGCGTTATCGATCCGCGTTCGCGTTGTATAAACGACAATTTTCCTCACGTAAATATTTCCGGGTGCCATTGTCAGAGCCTTAAAGTGACATCAGGCTGCAGGAAATAGTCCATGAAATAGCTTTAAAATATTTTTTCCCAATTTATTTTTAGCAAAGTGGACAACCTGAGGCTCCAGTATTCGTCGGTATTGCCTTTAAGGGAAACGTTTTGCAATACAAAAGCTTTTAATGCAAAATGCAGAATATCTGTGTTTGCAGAATGATGGTTTGCGCGGTTGCTTGTGATGCATACAACCACGTTTGTTAAAATTGTTCATTTCACTGAAGGCTAGTTATAAGAAAAACGGTACTAACCAGAGTGGAAAACCTTCGTAAATTTAAGAGGTAAATTTCAACGAAATCATTCTCACGCACAGTATTTGATTCAGTTGATGCTGTACTCTGACTTCCTGTTTCAAAAAAAGGAATTGAGCCACGGATTATTGTATTGCAATTGTTATGGTTATTTGCAAGATGCATTTGGAACTTAGAGCACGCTATATCTCTATTGCTTATGATCATGTGTTAGTGAAAGTCTTCAGTTCTTCTGTTTAGTATCTAATTTATGTATTTCCGCTTACTGCGCTTTTCACAAACATGCGAACAGTTTCCTTCACAATTGCGTTTTTCGCTGCCGTCAATCATAATTACGATCACAAGCAACGAACCTTGAAACACAGAAACACACAAAACGGATCGAAATCCACCAATCACAAATCACAAACCATGACCTTTTGAACCCATTAAAGTAAAGTTTTGTTTCCTATTAGGCCCGCTGAGATGATTGACGGCAGCGGAAAACGCAATCGCCAGTTGGCTTTTGAACTTCAGAATTCGCATGTTTGTGAAAAGCGCAGTAATATACCTCAATATGACAAGGCCACTTCTAATAGAATTTAGTAACGGTAGATTTAAATCCCCAGTTAGCCTGAAATTCATCCGATTGCTTCGAGTCGTTTTCTCCTCTCAACAACGTCTGAATTGACCGGCCGTTAATGCCGTCCAGTGACGTCACTCACTACCAGAAAACCGGGTAGTGATTTTGATTGGCTGATTGTCTAAACATTCGCATAATTATGAGAAATGTTAGCGGGATTGTCGCTTGATATTCAGCGGATCGCATCCCTGGCATTCTTTCGTGTAGTTCAAACATTTCGATAAGCTTAATCTTTATCTTAAACAACAAAATTGCCCTTGTCTTGGAAACTGAAATGCTAAACTGAACTGCGAATGAAGAATCATTGCGAAGAGTCGGTAGGTTTTTCATTCAATGAAAGTTGGAGCCGCTTTGTGGTTTCGGCGGCCGGTGATTTTGTTTACGCGAAGTTTTCTCAATATTATAATTCGACCTATTGCTATTTTTACCGTCAAGTGTAATGATTCTGTTAGCTTTTTTTTCTTGTTTCCTTGTTTTTTTCTTCGTTAAGGACCAAATAGCTTCTTTTCAATTACAGCAAATCATTGTGTTTTTGAAGTAAGTGTTCCGCGTGTGTGTTTATTTCATTGCGTGATTGCGACCGAGTTTGATTAAAGAATTCAGTACAACCGGTTCAGAAGTGTCAACTGCATGCAGTTGATAGTTTGAATGTCAAACATGGATTACGATGGAAAAAATAAAGCAATTCTGTATCATGCTGACATTTCCAAACGATATTTCTCGGTTTGCCACTTGAAAACCGTGTTTTATTTTTTGCATGAATTAAAGTATTAAAAGTTCAAGGAGTAGTGACGTCACTGGACGGCATTAATTAACAGCCGGTCGATTCAGACGTTACTGAGGGAGAAATAACGACTCGAAGTAATCGGATGAAATTCAGGCTAATCCCAGTTGACTTAAAAGAGACGTAAAATACTGGGTGGACCACATCCTGAACTCCCGCGAAAACCGCAAGAGAGGAACGCTCAGGGCTAAGGAGACTAAAGAGGGGCGTAGTTACTTGTGCACACGGTTCGCACGTGCGTACCCGAAAACGTTGAGGAAAAAAATAGAATGAAATAAACATAATTAAAAAAATCGGTTTCCAGAGAAGCGACGACATTAATTGGAGAACCGAATCTTGGATGATTTATTCATATAGCAAGCTTGATGATGTAAAGCGTGAACGCGTTGTTTTCTCCACGACCTTTCTTCGGATTAGACGAAGTAGGGCACAATTACGTCAATGTGTGGTGCTTTTGTCGGTCAAAAATAATGTGACAAAAAGGGGTAAAAAGAGTCATTTGTAAACTAAAGTCGGAGGTACTACAATGAACATAACAAACCGACAGAATTAAAGAATTTTAGAGGTTGAGTCATTTCATAAATAGCAAAAATCCTTTTGCTTACAACCGTTAACCCCACTTTTAATAAAGGCGCCTTAAAAAAATGTTGAGATTTGGGGTGAGGGGAGGGGTACCTCTGGAAAAATCCTGACTACGCACCTGCTAAAGCCTGAAACTGAACAACAGGAGTCTTGACGAAACGTCCTCAGTTATCATCTGTCCGGGGTCGTACTTTCAAGGAAACGCTGATCAAGAATCACTCATGACGGAATGAAAACTCCTCGTAGCTTCCAGAGAAAAAGGGAGTGACAACAGTGGTAAGCGGTCGTTCTGTGAAATGTAACGCAATCTTTGCCGTTTATTACGATCTTTCGGCGCTTGGATTTAAAACATGTTCTTCCGTGTGGATACTTGACATTTCCAATATATGGAAACACCATGCTAAGGTACGAACAACGGACATTCACAACATTGTTTTGTACGCTAAAATCTGATTTCATAGACATAAAACGTTTTGAATTTTAAGACTTTTTAATATTAGTGCTTTGCCCTCCCTTTGACAACTTCACGTGACTGGTGCACTTGGCCGGAGTTGACAATTAAATCTGCCTTTCTTGATAGCAAACGGCATTAATTTATATCAGATCGCTGTATAAACACGTCTTGGTTTCTGAAAGCTGATAACATGAAACCACTGTTGCTCAAACTGATTTCTTACTATATTTTTCCAAGTTTTTAGCATCGGCCCGCCGAGTCTGGAAAGCTCAAATTTCAGAAAAGTACTACTTATATTTTTTGGCCTCAAAAATTTTCTTTCAAGTTGCCCATGGTTTTGAAAACAGATTTTCAAAGAAGAGATAACGCTCTTTAACGTGGTATAAGACTCGTTACTGAAATCGAGGTACCAGTCGACGATTTTGGGCTTTGAAATTTGCCATTTTTTCATTGAACGAAAACTTTCAAAATATTGAAAATAATGAAAAATCTCCAAAATATTACACTTTCATTCAAACTGAGTAATCACCACTTAAAATGTGTGCAATTAAGTACTCTTCTGAATAAGTTATTTGTTGTACACATTATAGTGGATTTGAATTTTAAAACGAATTTTTTGTGACACATGGTCTCGGGCCTTGAAAATCTGGTCCGAGAGCCGCGAACCAATAACCCCCCCGTACGTGGAAAATAATTATCGGATCGAAGTAAAAATTACAGTTATGTTAATAGCTTACCTAGTGCTACTTTGTGAATTTTTTTGAGAATTTTCGATTTTTCACTTTTGTAGCCCTATCCTTATAGTTTATGTCTTAGTTCCTTTATCACATTTTTAGTAATTCATTTGGTCCGCTTAATCTTCATATAAATGACATTTTGGCCAATTTTACTCAAAATAAATTCCCGTCTGTGTGTTTAAATCCCAAAATGACGTCACAACAAAACTGAATGCACGCTATCAGCTATGCTTGAAAGCACTCGCCTAAATGTTTTCGCGTGCTCAAATACTTAAATATAGATTAATCAGTGAGCCGTAAAATAACTAATCACTTTATTTAAGTGCACTCTTTGAACTTCAGTTGTATAGAATTCAGATCATTTTAACTAGTCATATCCTTCTTTGATATTTAACAATTATCCACTGGAGTGCATGAAGTGAGTAATTTTTTTATTACCGCATGAAAGTGCTATCTTAATGTATGGAGTGCATTTGAGAAATGCTCTTTACTACGTAGCTTAAGAACTTGGCCAATATCCAGACACCTTGACCTCGGGCTTGTCAATAACATATATTACTTTAGAATTCTAATGTTTTTGAGTGACTTTACTTGACCCGTGAAACAGATACTAACAACTCTGCGAAATAGCTACGTGTACTAGTAATCAAAAGAAGACAATGGAAATTTGTACGTAATAGTGCGTAGTATTCTAGTGTACTACCTATTTCACGGGTTAAAGTAAAATCACTCTACGCCTTCCGTACACCGAAATTGCTTTGTTTATTATTAGAATTGAACATATATCACCTATATTGAGTTATTGACCTAGATTGTTTGGTCACTTATAGGTTTTCCACGGAAGTTCTTTTAAATTAACGTTTTTCCCCTGTTGACTGGATATTGGCTAAATTTGTTTTTCCGTTTTCACTCCCGTGGTCTTTAAAAACGGAAAAAAAGGAGGCCAATATTCCGAAGTTTTACCAGTGTTATACAGCAAAACCCCACGACTAAGAAACCAGATTTTTCCAAGTTTGCCTAAACAGGTTTTTATATAAATTGTAGTTAGCGGGAGTCTAGGCCACTTCGATTCTTAAATAAGTTCTTATTTTCTGAAGAAAAAATGCAATATAGCTAAGAGTATTTACTTGTTTAGCTTATTCCTTATATAAAATCTGCACATAAAAAGAAGAACTGTGTTTAATTTGTAGTTATATCTGATTTAAGCATTGGCATTTACAGTTGGAGTGATAAGGCACCTATCTCTCCAAAGAGGATTCTGAATGTTGATCTTATTTGCCCAAGTGTACCAATTTTTTTCATAGATTTTAGAAAATAAGAACCTGTTTCAAATACACAGGCCTTAACCGACAAATTTTAGCGCGACAGGTTTTTAAAAGTTAGGTCCTTAGTCGTTCTTATTGCCAAAAATAAAATAATTTTTAATCAAGAGCTCTAGAGAATTTGAGAGTAAGGGCTATAAATGTTTTAATGAGGTGGGTGGTATATGAACATTATTTTGACAATTACAGTCAAGTAAATCGAAATACTCCTAAAGGCGTGGTTAGCTGAGAGCTAATGTTCGGTTTCGTCTCATTTTACAGCCAGCAATTTACCCTCACTAGGCTTGAGTCCGAATCATAAGATGCGTGAGTCTGACATACACAATTATAAGCTTCCCTACAGCATTGGTGTTAAATGGAAAGACCTTGCACGAGTCCTAGGGTACTTTGAACCACATATTGATGCAATCGAAGTGGAAAAATACTACTGTGCAAAGGAATGCTGTATTAAGATTCTGGTGTTATGGATGAATCGGGAGGGAGACGAAGCTACTGCTGCGAGATTAGCTGATGCTTTAAGGAGTATAGGACTTAAAAACCTGGCTGACATTTTGATATATCCAATCGATCCAAGCCAGGTAAGTATGCCACTAAATTAACTTGCATTAATCGACTTCTGATGAATCAAAACGACAAATAAAAAAACGTAACACAAATAACGTGGCCGATTAAAGGTCATTGTAGTTTAAGTTAACGATTACTTCTACTGCACCTTTATGACGTCATTCCACTTGAAGTACAGCAATGCTTCAGGGTTTGTTTTATTGATTGTTTTCTTTTCAGGGATTACAAAATTTAAACTAGAAAAGCAAACATCAACTCTGGAGGTTGTAATCAAAACAGCTGATCTTTGTAGCGCCATTCAATAACAGTTCTTAAAATAAATTGCTACGTGTTTTGTCGTGCTACGTTTATTAGCTCGCATAAAATGCTCAATTTGCTCCAAAATTCAGAATCATTACACTTTTACTCCCAAAAAGAGGAAAAATATATATTTTTATTTATCTAGAACGAAGTTACCTTTTTTCGGGATATAAATCAGATAATTATCGTTATAAATTGGCATTCATTTGACAAAACGTTATTTTGCTATCATAATGTTGGATATGGTATACGGTCACTCAAGATCATTCGACACTTGCAACTCATTTTCTAAAAATGGATTATGTCGTATGGCTACAATTTTTACGTTATATATAATTTCTTTATTATTTTTTTTAGATCAACGCATTCGAGAAGGAAATTCGTGAGATAAAAAGTCAGTTGATCACCTTGGAAGCAAAGGTAGATAACGTATGAAAACATCATAGTAGTGCTTGAAAAGGAATACTTGTTTTTGGCACGCTAACATTCGCTTCTTTTTGACAAAACAGGGTTCCATAATGAGCGCCAGGATTAAAGAACTTGAAGAAGAGGTATGGTTCTACAATGTCAATGTTAATTATGAACCACGCATGCGCACTTCATCATTACCTCTTTCTATTAGAAGAAGGGTATAAAGCGAGTACGTTTTGGGCAAGATGTAAAAAAAATAGTGATTTTCCTTTACAACTTATTCTCACTTTTATATATTTTATAAGTAATGTGAATAAATTATAATAATCTGCAGCTGTTCTGTTGGATCTGATCAACACGGAGTGTTCGTGAACAAGGGAAATAAAAGCTTCTTGTAATGAAATATTTTAGTTGCCAAATTCACAACTTTGTTTCAGACCCACCCTTCGTACTTGTTCCATGTTTGCTAGTTGAAGGTTTTTTGTTGGAAGTATACAAAAAGGATGGATAACTCACATACCAGAACAGATTATTAAACAAAATAACTATTTTTACTTGTTCTTGTTTTCGTTTTTTAATATGATAACAGAACCAGCAATTGCGTGCCACAATAGAATTTAAAGATAGAGGAGAAGAACGTGAACAAGAGATTAGCCAGGTATGCATGACTGAATCATCCAGCTAATTATGCCAGTTTGGCGTGTAATGTTTAGTCAAAAAAGCATCATTTTTTCCCCCTTTTTCTTTACAGGAGCAGGTTTTGAGAATGAGAAACAAATCTTTAGAGTTAGAAGAACAGCTTCTAATTGCCAGACAAACGTCTCAAGAGAAAGAGGAAGACGTAAGTCAGCAATTATTGCCGTGTAATGATTGTAAGCCTGTCGTGCTCTCAGGCCCTGTTTATATGGAGACTAAGTTGTCCCGGAAAGAGGATCACACCCTCCAAGCCGAGTAAATTTTAGTGAACGTTCATATGAGAAAAATGTTTATCCATTTGTCATAGCCACCAGCGCTTGCGCACGCTCTGATAGTCTCACCTTGATGGAGTTCGCCGGACTGGAAGAGCCAAACTAAAGTTGGCCCGGCTAGAAGGGTGACCATCGGGAAAAACGATTCACCAAGTGTTGAAAGGAAATTGGGGAACTGTTTGACTCGCCCCCAGGGTAGCTCTGGCAGGTGAGTGATCCTTGAACCCTAGGCCAGTTTACTCCAGATAAACCTGGCCTTATAAATGTTTAGTATAAGGTATTAGACTTACAGACTTATAACAACTGCGTAACTTTAGCCATTAACTAGCAAAAGCAGAATAAATGGCAATTCCACAGATCAGGAAAAAGTGACTTTTGAAGTTGATTTTAACAACATGCAGCTTTAGGAGACGAATTATTTTAATTTATAGTACTTGCACGATAAAGGAAAGATTTGCCAGCTTTTCCGTCGGCAAAAAGGCATTTGGCGTTTTTACAAAATATTAATAACGTTTGTTTTTCTTCGTTTTACAGATTTTACGATTGAGAAAAGAGATTGATGAACTTAAAAAAGAACTTTCTAATGTCAAGCGTGAGTCAGACGATACCAGGCAAGAGGCAAGTCAACATTGTTGACACGCATAAGTCATGGGGAACATTGTAACAAACAACTTAATTTTGGTCATCTTATCTAGTTTGGCGTCTTCTAGTTTGAGATGGGAGCAAAAGACAGCTGAGAACTGCGAAAAATCGCAACTAACGCGAAAAATCGTCAGACGAGCAATTTTCGCAACTGGCTTTCAAAAACCGCCAACCTTGCGATTTTTGCAATTTTTCGCAAACACACAAAAAAAATCACAATTTTTGCAATTGCCTGCAAACCTAGACATAACTGGTCCAAGTTATACTTCTAGTCCTAAATGCCAAAAATACTTGTGGCAACTCGGGGGAAGGGAGCACTAAAAACAAAGAATAAAGAAATAAAAAAATGAATTGAATTGAATTGAGAAGTGTCAGACAAGACATCTTATTTTCCCTTTGTTTCCCTAACTAGATTGCAGCCTAATCTCTGCCTCATGAGGTTTTGCGTTTGGTGTATTTTCAGTTGCCTATTTGAACGCTTTCTACTTTTCCACCAGAGTCATTTTTTTATGCACTTTTCGATTTATAATGTGTTTTAGGACGGCGCTTTCTTCTCGGATGCGGACCAAGCGGATAGAGAACATCGCATTGGGGCTCAGCTAAAAAATATTAACGAGCAGCTCAACACATACGTTTCATCTCCTTTGCAAGCGCCGGTAGTAAAACAAGATCAACTACGATTAGCAGTTAGACTTGATCTTTTGATCAGACTTAGCGAGAATCTGCAAGAGTTATACACTGAGACACAAGGAATGATTTCGGAAGCTGTTAAATGTAGCGAAGACTTAAGAAGAGACTATTATGACCTCGCCTATCACGGGCTCAGGGCGGAACACTTTGACTTAGTCCACCGAGTAGAAGATTTGGAATCTGAACAAGAGGATATGTCTGAAGAAGAAAGAAAAGAATACGAAAGACTTCAGTCATATCAGAAGGACAGACAAAGACAAGTCGGGGCGTTGGATAATGTGTGGAGACGTCTTTTTTCTCCGGTATGTTTACGGACAGCTGAACAGAGCAGAACTTGTTTTCAGTCATATTGGTTGCTCGACTTTCCTAAGAACGAAAGTTCTTATTTATAATGTTGTCGGTTCGCCCTTGCAAGAGGGCTTCTGCTCGCAGGGCCTGCTTGCTATCATTTCAAACAACATCAGCCGTGGGACCAGTTGCATAAACTTAGTTAGTCGTAAAAAACAACCTTCGACATTAAACTCAGGGACCATTTGCTAGTTGCGTTTCATCTGACGTTCAATTTTAACGCAAGACTTAATGGTCACGATGCAAAAGCCTCTTGTCAGTTCAGCCCAAAGCTTACTGACTTTTGTTATGATTGCAGGTCGATCGCCTTCCTAAAACAGCAGCGTCAGATCCTACTGGCAGCAAGTCGAGGGGGTGTAAAAAGGTAAATGTATGTATGACCAGGATATGATCTATTCACCAAAAACTAAATATAGAGTGTTTTCACATGACATCCTGGCGGCCATCATTTGGTGTCCCAAAACAATAAGACAACCGCGGGTCATGTTGGTGTCCCAAACTAATCCTGTGGGAGTTGAACTCTTTTCTTATGCAAACGCTTTTTTTGTTCCAATATCTATACGTAGATGCTGGTCAGGTGAGTGAAAACGCTCTATCGGTGATATATGATAGCCATCACAAAGTGTCCTCAAGAATAACAGTTTTCCAACTGAAGAAACAATGGTCATTCTGCCGAATATTAAGCAAAGATATGAAAGGAAAAACAACACAATCAAACACTAAGTGCTTAGTGCTCCGGCAGTTCTCCACGTCCGTCGTCACTTCATTTCAGCTGCATGTTCCTGCTTTTCTGGAACTATTATAAAACGGAAAAGAAAATCGGAAAGAAAGAAAATCCAAGAAATCATTTCTCAGCTCTGAAATCTGTTTACGGATTTCACTTTCGATTGCAAAATCCGAAACCCGTATTTTATAATCTGAATCCAGATTTCCCAATCGAACGTACTCTGAGCTAAGAGATAAAGAAGAAGAAACGTTTTTTTTTTTTGCAATTTTTCTTTTGAAGGTCTTGCGACTCACGGATCCGAGTTACTTACTCAAGAAGCTAAAATTACGTGAAGAAACCGATACAGGCGCTGAAGGGCCTTCAACCAGCAACGATGAAAAACTAGAGGAAGACTCTCGTGTAAGTACTTGCGAATTTCATTTCTCTTTAAAATTCCTCCTGATTTTCGAAAGTTGTAATCAGTTTTCTACCATTTTTGTCAAAGAGAACTTGGATAAGGAAAAATCAGCTAAAGGCTTAAACTTTTCTGCCAAACATGGACTATAGGAAAGATGAATTTCAACTAAACTGAGGTTTAATAAATGCGTAATTAATCTAATTTAATTATCTCACAGTATGTACTCTTTTGTCCTGTCCGGTCAATTATCCCAGTGAATTTCTCATAGAAGAGCGTAGAAATACAGGGCGCTAATTTGTCCTATAAAGAACTCAATGGGCATTCGTTAAGTATCCTCCAAAACGTTAAGGAAAATACACCGCACACTGAGCGCCCGCGTCTCAGGAATTAAAGAGGACGTTCGTTTACCAAGCCTCTGCGAACGCCAGTGGAGTTCTAAAGAGTATTTCCAGGCTTTTCGGAACAAGATGATACACGGGACAGGACAAAGAATACTTCAATGTGGGTAATTCAATCTTTTTAAACAAAAGTTGAACCCTTATTTAGTCGAAAACCATGTTTCCTCTGTTTACCTTCTATAGCTTATGGTTCAAAGTGTATTTAAGCAATTGTAACGTCACACTATTCAGTTCGACAGGGACCGGACTCCAGTTGGGGGAAATTTCAAAGGAAAAAAAGGGGGTTAAAAAGCAATAAAAAAAGGTGGCGAGCGAAGTGAATCATTTTCCCCGTAAACAACACACGATGGGAATTGAATAAATATATTCTCAGTTCAGGAAATTAACTTTATTTTTATTTTGCAGCTCATGCGTAAAAAAAGATCCTCAGTTGGAAACGCCCTTCAGTCTATTCAGTCCAGAAAGAAGGAGGGTGGTGAAAGACAGAGCTCTAATGTCCCCTACATGTTAATGAGGGATGGTTAATTCAGTTATATGAGGGTCTCAATGGGGTAGAATTGCTACAAGTCGACCTGACGAACCGCGAAACGGCCAAGCAAGCGACGAAGTCGTGAGAGGTCGTCCCGCATGAAGGACTTTTTTGGAGGTCTATCAATGGGGTGGTAGCCTTGACGGTTAAATTCTAGAGCTTTTGACGTCTGACAGCTATTAAGTGGAAGTTTAGTCCGAGAGTTAAGCTAAATATTACCTCCTGATAAGTTAATTATAAATGTTGTGTCTTACAGAATTTAGAAATATTTGGGATATAAGCCTGTTCTAATGTCTAGAGAGAGTGTTTTTTGAGAACATGTATGGGAACTAGTTTTTCTAGTTTGGTGATTCTTCAGCAGCCAGAAGTCCGTGAAAATCAGCTGAAAGTTGACAGTTGACGGTAAATTTCTTCCAATTTTGACGGTTGACGGTTAACCCCATTGAGACCCTAGTCAGAGTGGTTTGTCGATACTTATTCACTTTGGATGTGGAAGCAATTGTTGGTTTTCACATGACGTCACTAAAATTCAAACTAAAAAACTATCGATCCTACCGAGATTTTACTTTCACGAGGCATTAGAGCAGCTGAAAACTAATTTTGATACAAATTTTCGCTTCTAAAGGGTTCTTGGTTTTGTGATAGAGGACGCTTGAATTTCTAAGTTTTTGCGTGACGCGATATTTACATGACGGCCAGGAGAGCTGTCATGTAGGTTAAAAAAATGGCTTATTTCAGGAAATTTTGCTATTTAAACAGTTCATGTATTAGAAAAAGTATTACTTTAATGTTTATGAGTTTCTCGAGGAATAAATTCACGCTTTTGTAGCAAAACTCGGTAACAGATGTTTCTGTTGGTTTCCGTCCGCCATGTTGGAGCTCATCCAGGTGAGCACCAGCATGGCGTCTCCATACAAATCTCTATAAATTTGGGTAAAACATTTCTTCGGATATCTCGTATACGAAATAATCCTCTGACCTGAATCTTGGCGAGGGTCTTTGTATATGTACCTCCTTTTATTTCCCAGATTCTGGACTTCATCTATTGGACGGTTTTGATTTTTATTTTGATCTATTTTGAATGGCATGACACTGAAAACCAGCAATAGACTCACTCCTCCCCAGAGGCCTCTATGTGTTGTAGGGAGGCAGGGGGGAAAGCAAAAAGAGAGCGCGAGGGAAATACAACAATTCACAAGTGAAGAATTCAGGGAAAGTGAATTTGTTCGCTGGACAATATCTCTCGCTAGGAGCTAGAACAAAATGAATGTTTTCCCCACAAGTAAATCTTACGGTTTTCTTGTGCCTTAACGTTTAATTATGGTCACGTGAGATGTCCCGTGACCAGAAATTGAAAATGAAGGAAATTGGCGAATTGGTGGCGAACTTACTTTGTTTGGATAAACAAATTGGTATTTCTGAAAGAGGATAAACATACCTAACTTTCTATGTTTGGAATGAATGTACACGAAGTTTAACGTTGAAGTTTTAAATAATTCAAGATTAAATTTTGGCATTTAAAATTACCTTTTCCCTGATAAGTTTTTATTGGAGTGCAATGGACGGTCGTTCCAAACGTGAAGTGTTAATATGAATTAGAAAAATGTTATTGTTCGATTTCTTTTCTTAAACCGGCCACCAATTGGTCAATAATTTACCATTTTTAGTAAAATGCTCACTTGACATGTTGCGCGACTTAAAGCCTGGTTTCCATATGATCGTCCGGATCGTCCCGATCGCCCCAGTTGTTTCAAAATATTTCGAGACGATCCAGACGACTGGGGCGATTGGTAGTTTCCATATGATCGTCTCGATCGCCTCAAAAGCAAGAGACGCGGGGTCGTCAGCGATGTCTCTGGGTCAGACAATGGAATTTTTGCGCTTGTTTTGCAAACAAGCCACATAAATGGATGATTTTTATTCGTAAAGCGAACCCGGTACATTGGTATTCGCTTTTTCTCTTGATTTTGCGGCATTGAGAAGCTAGAAGAGTTACCCGAAGACATAGTATCTCTTCGAAAACTTGATGTCACGGACTTTCTCTAATTTCAAATGTCCCCCATACGCGCTGCGAACATTTAGGCCGAATTTATTCTCGATTACTGGAATAAAAGTGATGACTTCTGGGATAGCCTTCGATCGTCCCGATCGTCTCAGTCGTCTGAGAGCGTTTCCATATGATCGCTTCAAAATTTACATGATCGTCCCGATCGTCCGAATAGAACTCAACTCTATCCAAGCGATCGAGGTCGTCTCAGTCGTCCGGGTCGTTTGCGATCGTCTGGGTAGCGTTTCCATATGATCATCCCGATCGTCTGAACATTTTTTGAGACGACTGGGACGATCCGGACGATCATATGGAAACCAGGCTTAATAACACAAAATTTTATACTTTAAAATGTTAAGGAGAATGAGTCCTTTACGTGTGCCAAATTTTAATTCAGTGCCATCATCTATGCCGAACTTATAGTCTATAATTCATTTTTCACAGGTAAACCCCTTAGTCTCAGGGCTGGCCTTAAACTACTTGGCCCAGTTGTTCAAAGGCTGATTAGCGCTAACCTAGGGTTAAATTTTAACCTGAGTTTCTTTTTCATTTGTTCAAAAGAACTTTCCTGGATAATTTTCTCGATTCTTTTTAGAGCATCTAATCATCAAATGGTAGACAAAAATGAGAAAAAAAAACTGCATTAGTTTTTTAAGCTTTCATATCTGAATTGAAATTTCTCACTAACCCTGGGTTATCTTAACGCTGCTATGAATAACCAGACCCTTGAGTATAGCGTAAACACTGTAAATAAGTATATTTTAGAAGAGGTGTTATGGTTTGACGCCTGTTTTATGAAAATTGATTAATAAATTTTACGGGGTTTTCTAGTTTTGTACAAACTTAGCGCCGTTCACAATAGTGACTTCTGTAGAAGGAGAATTAAGAGTAAGGTTAGTGTAAAGAGTCTTCTTTGTATTTGTAAACTGCTCATTAGATGCCTAGGCTTTGTGCTCGCATTTTATTGAAAGGGATTAAATTAGTATATTATATGTGTAATCAAATGGTGACGAGTGAAATTATTCCCTAATTTCACGAGTATACCATATCATGGTACTCAGTGAACTCCACTCTCTCAAACGTTTAGAGCTGAAATGTGGCTTAAATTTTCAGAATTTTTCGACAACATGCCTCTAAGAATCCTTCTTGATGTGCTCTTTCGTGTGTTCAGGTTTTCTAAAGCGTCTTTTAAAGCCCTGACATCTTCATTCATGACATTTTAAAACTTCGTAGCCATCTTGAAACGGAGACGTACGGCAGGTTGCAATGGGGATAACTCTGAAATTTCGCGCCAAAATTAAGCAGAAATTCGTCACCTATGATGTTAGAAACATAATTTTCTGTTCTTAAGATCTTGTGAGGAAAAATACGATTGTTGTGTTAACATATAGTAAAGAATATGCGACTTATTGTTAAAAGATCGGTTATTGTGATATATATTTTTACTACCATAAAGGCGATTTCGGTCTTTAGAAGAAAACGAAAGCGGTTTCCGGTCTGCGAAGAACAAAATAAGGTGGTTTGCGGAATGGTCGACGCCCTAATAGACCCTCTAAATGAGTCGATTAGTCAATCGTTATGAGTCCGGGATCATGGTCAATCAGTCACTAGTTATTTTATGTCTACGTTATACTAGATAGCTTTTCGTGCCAACATCAGAGGCGGATCCAAACCTTCAGATAAGCGGGAGGGGGGCGGTCATCCAGATCCTGGGATAACGGGGGGGCGGTCTCCCAAAAATTTTTTCAGCCCTTGAGGCCTCAGTTTGGTCTCAAAATAAGGGGGTCTGGGTCCCCCGGGCCCCTCCCTTAGATCCGCCACAGAACATGAAAAGCTATCCGGTACAGTTTGAACGCAGTAACAGCTCAGGACTGGAACACGTCGTTCACAAACATCGAACATCGTATCTGATAATTACTTCCGTCTCAAGTGTAGATCGGTGGGTTCTCGTCACTTTAAAGATCGGCGCGACGCAGCTTCGCTCGTTAAAGAAATCGCACCGAAATCGCCGTGTGGTTATTTGTGATTAGAATTCCTTTCGTGGTCGGCGAAAGAGCTATTCGGTATAATGTGAACATAGCCTAATTCATTTAATTAATGAGCACAAGAAACTTTCTGTCTTTATAAGGGAACCTTTCTTCTGTTGTTTTATAAGATAAACATACGCGGAAACCGAGTTAGCAGAGCAGAGATAAATAACGAGCCGTATAAATGTTCGTACGCCGGGGACGGGAGAGTTAAAAAGCAATGAGCAAAACAACAATTCTGCAGGTGCTTTCTCTCAATTTCTTTGATGTCTCTGAAAAAATACAACGCGAAATGACCAAACTGATTTCAACTTTTCTTGAGAACACGCGGCAAGGGGGTCCAGGCGATAATGGACCAGTCTATATTTATCACCGGAGAAGGGGGCAGGAGTAGGAGGATTTTGGGCTAAACACGGTGAAACATGGCCAACCCCCCTCTAAATGATATTAAACTGAAGTAATCACCCCTCAAACCCATATTTACCTTTCGACGTGTATATTTACTGTTTTAAACTTCATAAATCGAGGTTATAAATTGTAAGTACATACGATCTATTTAGGTTTCTGGGAAACTGCCCACCTACCCCTCCCCTAAGTCAATACAATACACTACAATACAAATTTTATGGTCAACTCCCCGTGGGGGCTTTTCAGAGACAAATATTCGTAGTACAGGCAATCAAAACAAACAAACAAACAGAACATACTCAAGAATTGTCGATAAACAATTACTAAGAAACAATTATTATAAAACTATTTGCATATAGGATTTATGCCATCACAAATTGATTATCAATAAAACTATTAAAAAAACTATTTACATATAAATTTAGGACATCAAAAATTGATTTAAAAGGAAGGATTTCATTTTACTTTTAAAAATGGTAAGAGATTCACTTAATTTAAAATGGGGTTTTAACGCATTCCACAATGTTACAGTTCTGTAATAAAAAGATCTTTGTCCCGACTTGGTTTTAAAAAGCGGTATATTAAGCTAGGAAGATGATCTGGTCGTCCGACCACTGATATTCCCTCTGGAGATAAAATTTGAACTGAGGTAGTTTGGTACCTGAGCTGTCATAGATTTAAAGGCAAGATGGCGTCTCTTAGATACAGGTGGGACTTAACTGGTATCCATCTCAGGTCTTTCAGGGCAGGGGACACGTGATCAAACTTCCTTGTCCCAGAAACTATGCGAGCAGCGAAATTCTGTACTCCTTGTAGTTTGCGTATATTGCTGGCAGAAGTATTCGACCAGACGGACGAGCAGTAATACAACTTAGTAAACACGAGGGAATTAATTATTGTAACAAGTATGTCTTTTCTAAATATATGTTTAACTCGGCTAATTTGCCCTAGGGCAGACATACAAGATGATGCTGTTTTAATTATGTTACGCGGGTAATCTTTTAGAGGACGGGTAGCTTGCGAACCAAACTGAACGCAGGGTTGTCGGAACAGCAACAAGAAGATTTATTCCAAAAATGAACGTAGTTTCCACGAAGTAAAACTCCACAACAGCACTTAACTCGATAAACTTACACGGCCTCCGCCAACTTGAATAAATTTACACGGCCTCTGCCAACTTGAATGAACACTGCTTCAGTCACACTTGACTAAACACGACCAACGTCGAACTCTCTTCGCTTGTGGTAAACTAGTTAAAACTTCGCTCGAAATCGCTTACTTATATACGTTTACAATAATATTCTAGAAGTTTCTAAATAGTCTAATTATAGAAAGATTACAAAAAGATTACAAAATATCCCACTTTAGAAACACTGACACAAGATCCTAAAATAAACAAATTACGAACTCTCGCGAAGCTTCTAGAAAGTCACGCTAGTCACGCAATACAGTTTTTCGTAACAAATTATGTGGTCGTTGAATGAGAGTTTACTATCAAACACTACACCCAGGTCCTTGACAGAATCGACGGGTAAAAGGTCTTTACCCAAGAGAGTAAGGCGAAATCCTGAAGTTTCGATATCATTTGCCGACTTCCATATACAATCAGTTTAGTCTTGTCCGGGTTCAGGAGTAGCCTATTATTAAAACACCAATTACGTAGTTTAATAAGATCATCGTTCATTGCGGCCATAGTCGGTTCACAGGCCTGCACTTGGAATGACATATTAAGCAATTTAGTGTCATTAACGTAGCAGTCCGTGGAACAGTGTTGTGGGATTGATGGCAAGTCATTGGTGTAAGCCGTGAAGAGCAACGGACCGAGGATGCTTCCTTGAGGAACACCGTATCTCATTAGCAGAGGTTCGGAAAGAGCAATATTTATACGCACAGCTTGGTACCTGTTTGACAAGTAGCTCTTGAACCACAGGATGGCAGAGGGTGACAAGCCAATATCTTGTAATTTTTCAAGCAGAATATCGTGGTTGACACTGTCGAATGCTTTGCTCATATCAAGGAGAACTACAGCTGATGCTTTCTTTTGGTCAATTGCGGTGAGAATGCAGTCAGAAGTGTAGATCAGTGAAGTCTCGGTGGAATGCCACATTTTATTACCACTTTGATGGGCGAAGAGGCGATCGTTCTCTACCAAGTAGGGCATAAGTTGATTTAAACAATACGCTCGCATAGTTTTGAAAGAACAAGTAGTAGGGATATAGGGCGGTAGTTATTTGGCTTTTCGTGATCGCCTTCTTTCAACACGGGGATCACTTCAGCTGTTTTCCACTCAATTGGAAAGGTATTAGTTGCGAAGGACTCTTTAATTATGGACGTGACGTCCATAAAAATAGCAGGAAGGCTATGCTTGATCACTCGAGTGCTAATTTTGTCAATCCCAGGGGCTTTGTCGCTTGGCATTGATGTAATTACCTTTTGGACTTCATCACAATTGACGGGTCTAAATGAAAATTGTTGTGAAGGGAGATAGCACCTCGGCACAAAGGATGATTGTGTGAGGTCAAAGCTGCATTCATTTGCCAACGAGTAAATTTTTTCAACTGTGTTTTGACCGATAGAGTTAAAGAATTCATTAAACTCTTTGGCCACTGCGTCATCGCTGTTGCTAAAAGACTTTTTCTTCACAGATTTTCTGGGGATACATGATCGTATCGTTTTCCAGACGCACCTTGGATTATTGGGATTGTTTCTAATCTGGTTTTCAACATGGTCCCGTTCAGCTAATCTTAATTCACGCTTAACTTCCCGCTTAAAATTCTTGTAGGCAGCCCAGTCCAAGGGATCGTTAGACTTCCTTGCGATCTTTCTCCAGTAATCTTTAGTTCTAATTGAGGAACGGATCTCATCGGTGACGCATGGGTTTGGTCGGCTTCGTAATTTAATTTTTTCAATAGGCGCATGGTCGTCTAGGAGTGGGTTGAACAATAGGCTGAAAGCATTTAGTTTATCATCTACGTCCTCAAAACAATCGATAACCGACCATGGAGCGCAGTTCAAATTGGCTAGAAAGGATTCAGGGACGAAGTCTTTATAACTTCTAGTAGTAACAACATTAATACTTACTTCTCACTAAGGGCAAAATGTTGGCTTAGGGGAGGAGTAGGTGGGCAGTACATCATGCTGGCATACGCATTTTCAATTACTTATGACAAACCTTTTTATTGGCTCAATTATGGGAGCAGAAGGGACTCCTTCAATTGCGAGTTCTTGGAAAGATTTAGGTCGTTAGTGGCCAATTTAGAGTCATACGAGAAATTATTTGAAACTGTTTGTGCACGCCAGTACAATGTGCGATACGAAGCGCAATTAGAATGACTTAATAAGAGTGTTACCTATGACAGAGCGCAAAAACCGCTGATTGGTGTTATAATATTGTAATTTTCACGCCCTGTGTTGTATTTCATTTGCACGTGCTGCTAGACACATTATATATTCAGTTTCGTTTGTACCTTCGGGGCACTTGATACAGATTAAAATATCGGTTCAGTAACCACTTCAACGTCTGTTATTACATGGTGGCAGCGGTGGCCGCTTCTGCTTCGTTTTTTTTCTCACCGAATACGTGATACAGCATGCCCGGTGGTGATACCTCTAATGGACAGTCTGGTGCGGTAGCGTCGCCGTCGTCGACTTTTCATCAGATTACTCCGCCGAAGTACCTTGATTTGAAACATAGCGGAGAAATTGCCGAAAACTGGAAGCTTTGGAAGGAGAAATATAATAATTATTTTGTCATTTCTCGTTTGGATCGGGAAACCCCGGAGTTTCAGTTGGCGATGTTCAAACATACGATCGGAGATGATGCGTTGAAAGTCATCAAAACATTCAACTACACCGAGGGGGAGAACTCGAGTGATTGGCGCGTTGTAATGGGAAAGATGGAGAAGCATTGCATCGGCGAGGTCAACGAAATTTACGAACGATACTGTTTTAATATGCGAGACAAGCTTCCAACGGAGTCGGTTGATAGTTTTGTTGCCGAGTTGAGGAATCTGGCCAAAACGTGTAATTTTTGCGATTGTTTGCGGGATAGTTTAATCCGTGATCGTATTGTGCTTGGAATTAAAAACGAGCAGACGACCAAGAAGTTGCTGAGAATGAGAGATCTTACTCTGAATCGTTGCATCGACGTGTGTCGCAGCGAGGAAGTTGCTGAGTTGTAAATGAAGTCGTTATCTGGGCCGGTGGATAACATTAATCAAGTCAAGTCAAGTTCTAAAAAGCCTCGAGCTCCAACGCCGGTGGACGGGCGGTCGGCGAAGAAAATTTCCTGCAAATTTTGTGGCTATGACCATCAACCTGATAGGAAGATGTGCCCCGCATGGGGAAAGAAGTGCAAGCGATGCAAGGAAAAGAATCATTTTGCCAAGAAGTGTAAGAAAGTTCCTGTCCATAATATTGAAAGCGAAGAGGAGTTAGAGGAGATCAGTGTTGTAAGAGTACAGGCTTTGAGAGGGAGAGCTGTGTATGCGAGAATGCTGGTTAGGCTGCAACCGGTGCAATTTCAAGTTGATTGTGGTGCAAGTGCAAATATTTTACCTCTGAAGTATGCTGAGGGCGAGGAACTCGACTCGTGTTCGCAAACTCTTGTCATGTGGAATGGAACTAAAGTGACGCCTGTCGGTTCCTGTGCGTTGCCTGTTGTGAATCCGAAAACTAATGAGAAGTACAAGGTCCGGTTTCTAGTCGTGAAAGAGGATTTGACCCCCCTGCTTGGCTTAAATGCAACGCAGAAAATGAAGCTGTTAACTGTACACAAGGAAAACTTCATTAATGTCGTGGAGAATGCAAATGATGATCTCACAGCTAATTACGCGGATGTCTTTGACAAAGGTCTCGGAACACTTCCAGGAAAAGTTCGCCTGCAAGTTGACCCAGATTGCAAGCCTGCTATTCTTCCGGCAAGAAAAGTCCCTGTGTCCGTTCGGGAGAAGTTCAAAGAAGAGCTCCAAAGGTTGGAACGTCTTAAAGTAATCGCTCCTGTTGACGAACCGACCGAGTGGGTTAGTCAGATTGTTGTAGCTGTAAAGAAGTCTGGCGAACTGCGTGTTTGTATTGACCCGCGACCACTTAATACTGTCTTGAAGAGGGAACGTTATCAAATTCCTGTCATTGATGATTTGTTGCCCGACTTGACAGATGCACGTGTGTTTACAAAGGTTGATTTAGCCTCTGCTTTTTGGCATCTGGAGTTAGACCGCGAGTCTAGTATGCTCACGACATTTGCTACGCCATATGGGCGATATCGTTGGCTCCGTTTGCCGTTTGGTCTCAGTGTTTCGAGTGAAATTTTTCAGAAACGTCTCCACCAAGAGTTACAAGGTCTCCTGGGTGTAAAGTGTATTGCAGATGATATTCTCATCCATGGCACGTGCGAGGCTGATCATGACAGCAATCTAGATGGATTCATGCGCAGATGTCAGCAGAAAGGTATTAAGCTCAATGCCGAGAAGTTAGAGTACAAGTGTAAAGAGGTTCCATTTCATGGGCACCTGCTAACCACAGAGGGTCTAAAGCCAGATCCAGAGAAAGTGAGAGCAATCGTCGAGATGCCACGTCCAAACAACCGAGACGATATTTTACGCCTGAATGGAATGGTCAATTATCTTAGCCGTTTTCTACCTCACTTATCTGATGTGATGAAGCCTCTACGAGATCTTACCCATAAAGATGCAGCATGGTGTTGGGATGATTTGCAAGAGAAGGCTTGGAATGATGTCAAGACATTGATTGCATCAGCACCCGTTCTCTAGCTTACTACAAGCCCACTGAAGTGCTTGAGATCCAGTGTGATAGCAGCCAGAGTGGTCTAGGTGCAGCTTTAATGCAGAATGGTCACCTAACTGCGTACGCTAGTAGAGCCTTAACAGAGACGGAAACTCGCTATGCGCAGATTGAAAAGGAGATGTTGGCAATCGTGTTTTCAGTAGAGAAGTTTAATGACTTTACCTTCGGTAGAAGAACTGTTGTCCATACTGATCATAAGCCACTTGAGTCAATTTTCATGAAGCCACTTCATCGCGCTCCTAAGAGGTTGCAAGGAATGTTGATCCGTTTGCAGAAGTACGATTTGGTGGTACAGTACGAGAAGGGAAGCAGAATGTTCTTGGCGGACACTCTCTCTAGAGCTTATCTTCCCTCGGATGCGCAGATTGAATCAGAGTTTGAGACAATCAACATGA
This sequence comes from Porites divaricata, assembly GCA_038088405.1. Lineage (NCBI taxonomy): Eukaryota > Metazoa > Cnidaria > Anthozoa > Scleractinia > Poritidae > Porites > Porites divaricata. Next base: position 4,919,371 of record JBBMOI010000018.1, read on the forward strand.
TGAATTACTTGCCAATATCTGAAGCCAGGCTACTGCAAATTCAGCGTGAGACAGAGCAGGATGAATCGCTTCAAGTTCTAAAGGCAGTGATTCAGCATGGCTGACCTGAAAATAAGAGTACTCTGCCGCTTCTAGCCTCTCCTTACTTCGATATGAGAGATGAGCTGTCCGTTCAGGATGGTCTGATTTTTAAGGGAGAAAGGGTAGTGGTACCCAAGGCTGCTAGGAGTGGTCTCCTAAAAAGTATTCACAATTCGCACCTTGGAGTTAATGGTTGCCTTAACAGAGCGCGTGAGTGTCTTTATTGGCCCGGGATGACAGGAGATATCAAGAACTATGTGTCAACATGTGAAGCCTGCAGAGAGTACGAACAGGGTCAAAGGAAGGAAACACTCACCAGCCACGAAGCACCTAGTCGGCCGTGGCAGTTCGTTGCAGCAGACCTATTTGAGCTAAATGGAAAAAGTTACCTTGTGACTGTGGACTATTTTAGCGATTTCTTCGAGCTCGACCATCTGAGAAGTACATCCTCTGTCTACGTCATCAAGAAGCTTAAAGGTCATTTCGCGAGACATGGCATTCCCGAGCAACTCGTTACTGATAACGGGCCACAGTTCGTCTCGCGCGATTTCCTGAAATTCTCTAAAGAGTGGGATTTTGAGCACAGAACCAGCAGTCCGTATCATAGTCAGTCGAATGGAAAGGCTGAGAGCGCCGTTAAGCAAGCGAAGAAGATTCTGTTAAAGTGCAGCAAGACTGGTTCAGACGCGTTTCTTGCTTTACTGGACCACAGAAACACACCGCCTGCGAGTATGCAAATCAGCCCAGCGCAGCGGCTGTTTAGCAGAAGGACAAGAAGTCTCCTCCCGATGACTGCTGCATTATTAAAGCCTTCTGTTTCAGACGAGGACGTGACACATACTAAGCTTCATCGCCGCCAACAGCAGCAAGCCAAGTACTACAACAGAGGCGCACGAGACCTCCAGCCCTTAGAGCCCGGAGATACCGTGCGAGTTGAGCCCTGGCGCGTGGGAAGAAAAGAGTGGCAAAAGGGTGTCGTAAAGAGTCGCATTGACAAAAGATCCTACGAGGTTGAGCTGCCTCAAGGATTCCTTCGACGAAATCGTGTTGAGTTACGCAAGTCCAATGAAGCGCCTATCAAAGTTGAAGATGACGACGTCATAGAGGCGTGTGAGTAGTCATCCACAGAGACACGCAAAGATACACGCGAACAGGCACCTCCAGATACACGCGTGGAAACATTCGACCAGCCGCACGATCCGTTGTCTTCGGTGCCGGACGCACCTAAGTCGCCCAATCCTTTACAGGCACCGAGAAGGTCTACGCGTGTCCGTCAGCCACCCAAGCGTCTACAGGACTATGTGCTTACTTAAGCCTAAGAACTCTTTCCAAAGAACTGAATTTCATTAATATATGCTAAATCGTTTGTTTTGGTTTTTTTCTGTTAAGTTGTTTTCTTATTTCTCTATAAAAGGGAGGGTGTTATAATATTGTAATTTTCACGCCCTGTGTTGTATTTCATTTGCACGTGCTGCTAGACACATTATATATTCAGTTTCGTCAGAAACCCATAAGTAAAGGGGTTGAAACGTGTAACTCACGTTCAATGCTCGTGAATATTCATTTTGACCATATTTGGAAATCTTATTGACGGATATCCACTTTCAACAAAATGGCTGCTGCGCGATCACCATGCAGATGTTTTAAGACAAGAGTTCTGCATTTCAAGGTTAAAAATACACCGTTAAGGACAACAAATGGAAAGAGAAAGTTCAAAAGAATGCTCAGCTTTCTTTTTGTGGAGAAAGGGAAGCTTCTTATCAAGAAATCGTCCTTCGAGGAATTCGACCTTGTTTTCTTCACGGCGGAGCCCATGGTCTGTTTTGAAATGCAACCAAGTCAGCGAAGTTTTTGCTGAATTTTCAGGTACATTTTACACTCTATGGCCAAGACAATTACGTTTTTGAAAGGGAATTTATGTATTTTTAAATGTTTCATAGAAACTACAAAATGTGCCCTGATTTGAGATGGATTTTGTGTTGAATTTTGCCTTGTGCTTAGCCGATGTCACTTGCGTGAACGGATCCACTATCCAGGTAGTGTTTTCCGAATTGCTTTAAAGGATTAACTTTTTGGACTTTGAATAAAAATTTTCAAGAAACGGTTTCTCTGTCTATTGTTTTTAGTTTGTTCATTCATAAAATTAGCTCAAAACACGATCGTGACTACAACATCTAAGTTTAATTTAAGCTTTTAAAATGCTTCTCACATTCATTACAAGCATCCCTTTTTGCGAAGATGTCAGGTTCAGGTTTTGGACACTTTCGATACGCAGCTAATGAATTTTATTCGAAAATATTTTTCACTGTTTATTCTAGACTTTTAACATAAGAATTTTAAAAGCCTATTTGCAGTATAAGTTTACTGTGCAGAGGGTCAACGAGGCATCGTTTTTTGAAGTGACAACTTCAAGAAGTTGCGAGGCCGTCAATGGGTTTCATAATGTTACGTTTGGCCCGGGCGGTAAGGCAATAATATCCTGCTCAGTGTTTCGGTAATATTCCTGGTTTCAACCTTTGAAAGCTTTCTCGGCTTTCGGGAGTTTTTCCCCCGTTTCTCGGCCATTTTTTTAAGTGGGCGCGGGAACCTGAAGGAAAATTACGTCACGTTGTTTACGAAGTTTGATTGGTCATTTATCTCTTCTTCTCGTTCCAAATATGGTACTTTCGAAATTGAATAATCACGAGCATCGGACAAAGCAAACATATGAGAGTTACACGTTTCAACCCCTTATGAGTTTCTGGTTTCGTTTGTACCTTCGGGGCACTTGATACAGATTAAAATGTCGGTTCAGTAACCACTTCAACGTCTGTTATTACAATTGGTTAGTGGATAATGACGTACTTTGGCCTGTTTTGCGTAACAGCGCCTGCGCAAACCCGAGAAAATTGAAAGATCGATCAAAACATGGCGGCTGAGCGTGAGAGAAGGATGCTAAACTACAAGGACCTACAAGACTGCTGTTCGTTGAAAAAGAAAGAATCAAATTTAGCAAGAAACCATAAATGAAAGTTATGAAACCTACTGTTTGATTGCCTTAAAAACTCTGTGCGTGAAGTTACTGAAAGCGCCGTTTGGGATGCCCACCGTATGTAAACATCGAGTGTTTATATTACAAATCCTTCGAGCATATTTCAGCTTTCAGCAAACTGACATCGGATTACTCCTTTGCTCACGGGAACCGCTACAGGGAACGTACTATTAATTATACCCAAAGGCTTTCAGCTTTGATTGTCCATATTTTGAAAATGCGTTTGACTGGCCAGAATCGTCTTGTTTCATGAATGAACTTCGTGTGGTCGAACAGCTTTCATAGCTTTGATTTCAAATTTAAGCGCCCCACTTTGCCTCCTTTTAATTCGGATTCACATTCGAGTTGTAGAGATCCAAAAGTTTCATATCGAGGTCATCATCATCGTCCTCGTCGTACACAGGCAAACAGGTGAGAAATCCAAACTCTTCAAGTTATTTGTTTGAGACATTTTACAGCATGCTACAAATAATGTTTTAGCATGTGGATGATTTTTTTCATGTATGAAGCTCATTTCTTTTGCTGTTTGTTATTAATTTGTAGTTACTAATTTTTATTTGTTCTGTCACAGTAGATTTTTCTTCTTTTTTTTTTCTTCAAAGCTAAGTATAATAAATAATAAAATAATTTCTTATAAACCAAACTGTACATCTACCATAATCATTTTATTACTTCTTTTGTTGTAGGAAACAGAAACCATTAACCTGATTTTTAAAAAGAGCTGAGGTTGTATAGAAGGGCAACTACCCTAATTCTCTTCAGATTAGATTTCTTGAGTGATGAAAATTATTTTTCATTGTTGTAAATGGAATGGAACAGTATATCTTCATTCATGCCAGGATCATGCTTATTGCAGAGTTGCTCTATTTCATTGGGATAAAATTAATACTTTTCGCCTTTTGTGTAATGATGGACCAATGACTTGTATTATTGAGATGTACAAGAGTGCTGAATATTGTCTCCATTTACACTGAGACATTATTGCTTGTCATTATGATAACCTGCTATCAGGTGTTTGTTTTTGTACTGGACAGTCTTTCTGCCAATCAAACATCACCCAGGGATGTGTATGCCTGGGGGGTTCTCCCATACATTACCTATACGGGGTATGTGCCGCCCAACGGGGTCGTGATTTTGAAGCTCCTGATTTAGAACGGGGTATCCATTTCAGAGGCGTTTTCTAGAACGGGGTATAATATTTAACAAGATGGGAAATAGAAAAAATTGTGGATCATGGCTTTATCTTCTGCTTAAAATTGTTGCTGATTATGAAGAAGCAGTTATTTGATGTATAAGTCGAACAAATAAAGAAATATCTTTTTAAAAAACAGGGCTATTTCAATTTACAAACTTTCTAGAACAGAGTATAAAAAATTGGCCCATTTCTAGAACGGGGTATCAATTTTAGGGGAATTTTTTTCGAACGGGGTGCCAATTTGGAGTCTCGGGCAGCATATACCCACCCAAAAAATGCCCAAGTGCCCCCCCCCCCCCCCCAGGTGTGTACGATACTTACTTATCACATAATTATAATCATTGCTTTCAAGTTTGTTTATCAAAGTATGCTACAGTAACCAAATGTGCTCCTTTGTCTCAAACATATATGACAAAATGAAAACTCACTCATAAAATGAACATGAAATTTAAATACCGTAAATCCTCTTTTACCTCCCCTCAAATAAGTTCCTCTTCCCCTGTAAAACTTCGTGTGGACCGATCCAGGATGGTCCATTCTTCAACTGGAGGTTCAGATTTGTTTATGATCCTCGGCTTTTCCACTTTGTATGCTAGTTCTTTATGGAAAACTGATACCATCGTCTTTGCTAAATTAATAAGCTCCCCCTCTCAAATAAGCCCCCCCTCAAGTGTGTTGTAAATAAATAAGTTCCCCTGGGGGCTTAATAAAGGATTTCAATAAACAAAACTTTTTGCCTGTCAATAAGTTAAATAGAACAATCTAAGATTTTGAACAAAAATTTTTTTCCTGGAAAGAGTTTCATTACCTTCTGCCTGAAGCTATATTTAACATATATGTTGCGGTTAATTTTTCATCTCAGGTAATTTTTATTCTTCCTTTTGTTTCGACTTTATTAGCATACATTACCTGAGTTAAAAAAATTAACTACAACAAATACAAGCTTCAAGTTTATTAACATGACATTGCCAGGCTTTCAGTCCAGGCCAAAGAATATTTTGGTCAAGCATGCAGTAAATGCCTGCATAAGTGCACTCGGGGTACTCAAACCATACAGGATTTACGTTGCACTTTCTTGTAATCTCTTAATTTTTTAATAAATTTGCATATTGCTGATTTTAGTTCTCCACCAAAAGCTTCTTATGCTGTATGACTTTGTTGGTTAACTGCCCGAGCTTATCTCTATTATCCCACATGGAGCATCATCTCTTTGAAGTTATTGTCGTCAACTAATGGTTGGGTGCAGGTCGTACTGTACACTACTCTGAAAGATGGTGAACAGTGCAACTCCATGGGAAATTCATTGGTTTAGTTATTGTTTGTCATGGGGTCAATACAATAAAACTTTCACAAGCGAAAATAACTACCGGTGAAGTTATTATTTTGGGCTCTGAAAACAGTAGCCACACTTGTGTATTTTTTTATACTTAATTTTTCACTGGTTGCATTGCCTAAGTAATAGGAAAACAACACGTTTGGGATGCCACTTACTGTAACCAACCCATCTCAACATTTAATGCTTAACTATAAACCCATTCCCCTTGAAATCTTGTTCCACTACTCACTTACACTTCCTTTTATCTAATACTATGATCCAACAAGCTTTCCCAAAACATTTCCTATCAATGGGAGGAGGGGAAGCGAAAAATAAACGTCAAGACTGCTGTGTCACTTTTAAACCTAAAAACTAGCTTGAAATTTGCTTTCTGAGCATGATCAAATGTTGGAAGCTGATACTTTGCACCTGGAACAGAAGGCTCTGCGAAGTGCTCAACTCACGAACAGCATTTTGGCTTGTTGTAGCGAGGCAGTGACCAGAAAACAGTTTGATTAGGATCAACAAAACAATTTTCTGCCAAATTCCCAGGGGTAAATGAGTTAAAAATTATGACTGAGCATGCAACATATTTTGAGAAGGCTGATCACTGCACCTTTACATTGTTTGAGAAACAGCAGATCATTATTGTGGCCAGGGAAATGGAAAAGGTTATTTCATATGTTAATGACTTCCTGTTCCACCTCAGTGTCTTAGGTTGTGTCTTAGTGTCTCCATTAAACTTAGGTTGAAAAAGTGAACTTTTATTTGGAGGAAGGGAGGAGGGTGGATGGTGAAATGTGTTTTAAAAGATAGTCTGGATCATAATAGTAAAGTTAAAACCACAAGCACCCACCTTCAAGTTTCTTGTGGACTTTTTTATTTTATTTTTTTTCCAACCTTTTGTAAATTTTTTTTTTGGAAGGATCCCCCCCACCCCCTCTGCTTCCTTTCATCGCATAGTAATATAATTTTACTTCCCTCCCCGCCCACCAACTTTAAGTTGTCATAATAATTTAAATTTTTCGATATATTTTATTTGTAACAGAGATACAGATTTACATGGCGTTTTGTAGAACCTTAAAAAATTTCCCTAGCCCCCACCCCCCAATACTCCCTAAATCTTGACCGGGTCCTTAGTTCTCAGCAAATGCCTTTGCTGCTGTTTGAAACTAAAAGAATGCCTTTTCCAGCTGCACTGTAGCCGTGATTTCGCTGAGAAAACAACGTGAGCAATCACAACGATTCAGTGTCACCAAGGTGTTTTTATATTTAGCGCCTTAAAAAACACAATTAATGTTCATCGACCGAACTTTACTACTTAAAGAAAATCTGTAGATAACCACTTTGACAGGTGAGATTACAAAGTTCTAGATTTCAATTTTCGTGAAAACCAGTTGCATATCGAATTCCTTACACTGTCAGTAGAAACAAAAATTGCGAAGCAACGCGGTAAATGACGTAAATATACTTGTAGTTCTTCCAACTTCGCCTTGAACAAGCCTTCCTTGTCATTCTTAAGTCATGAAACAATAGTCCACTTTTAAAGAGCTATAAAAAATTTTCATAGAAACGAAAAAAAAGTCATATTTGATATGTTTTACAAAAACTATTTACCTCCAACATTTCTCTTTCCTGACCTTAAAGAGTAAGCGACCACCTTAAGAAACGCAAAAAACCTGCCCTCCTTCGAAAGAACAAGCTTCAAAATAGGCTCCGAAGCTGGTCACAAACATCGCTGCTTTAGAGAGCCTGTTTAAGTCCGATCTTTTCGCTAGCGTCGCCAAGACATGGCTGAATGCTGACAGATTCCGTTTAACGATGTTGAAAAATTGTCAGGGTGAGGACAGAGGCTTGGCAGCGCCCGCAGTGACGTGTTAGATTCTGATTAGTCCTCCGCCATTTTGAAAATCGAAAGGCGGGAAGACAAGAAACAGAGGCGAGAGCTCTAGTGCGCATGTCCAGCGGTTTTTGCGCTCTGTCGTTACCTATACATTTCAAATGTTATAATGATGGCACCGCTGGACATACTTGCTAAAAATCATCCTGACAAACATAAATGCAGGTTGTGACGCCTTAAGAGCAACAGGACATCCAAGGAACCACGGGGCACCCAAAGATTGGTGTGCTGCTCTCCTGGGGGCCCGAAGCAATAACTTTGTGATTAAGAATTAACACATGATAAGGAATAATTGTAAGCCAAATATCTTGGGATCGTTAATAAAGGCAGAAATAGGACACCAAGCAGTGGAATTGTACTGAAAACCTTCTTTGATACAAGAGTCGCCATGAAAATCGTACCATGCTCAGCGGCACGCCCCCGATAGAGCAAATAAGGGAGTGTCCGCCCCGCCCGGGATGGAAGCTGGCTAACACTGCTCTGAAAGCTGTCAAGGTTACCACAGACGCTTCGTGGAGGGCTCCCAATAGTGTTTTTCAATACCGTCATCCTGACCCAAATTTTCGTTCAATCCCGTAATCCCGATGATTATTTTTGGCATTCCGCATCCCTTGTACTATCAATCCCGAGTCCCGTCCCTAGTTTGTTTTTCAATCGCGAATCCCGGAATTCAAATAAAGCGAATAGCGTAATATATTCAGTAGAAGCATCCGGTTACTAATATGGGTATAATTCCGGGTGAAAACCCCTTTCCATGCTTGAAAGGTCACCAGCCTTCATAAGGAAATGCCAAATTGGCAGTAAGTTTTTATAGCTTCTTGCCTTATGTGTAGCTTGCAAGTCATTGGCATTTTCCCACGAACGTCCTCAAATACTGTGTATTTCGTCTAAGTTGTCAAGGGGAATAGTAACTGTTAGTATAGAAGAGCCCTGACGCTGGGAAGTGAATCTTTCGACCGTGTTTGTCTGCTGTCTTCTGGAAGCTACATGTCCGTTGTTTCAGTCACTTAGAGGATTCCTAACTGAACTGAACTTAGCAAACGACACAAAGTCACTGCAGTCGAACTCCAGGATAGGGGTAAGTGCAAATTTTTTCTGTTGATTGTTTGGTAAATGTATTATTCATGTATTATTGCCGGTCGATGTAACAATTCCTTATTTCCGGGTATACATGTAGGCAGTAAACCCTGTCACGTACTTTATCGAAATATAAAAATACACACATTTTTATGATTTGCCTCTTTCAGTGTGTGATTCATTTTGTTCAGCTCAATTCCACAGTTAGAAAAACCACTTCAAAGTTTAGAGTTGGATGTAATTGGCTGTACTTTTACCCGGGTATTTAAATATTATGTCACGCTTAAGAATTTTACTCACACCGATAGTCAATCTAACCAACTACCTACCAGAAATAAAGTTTAGGCTTGGAGAGCCACAGATTTAAGACAAACGTAGGAATTTTACCATGAGACAAAAATAGCGTAAATTGCACATTATAAGGAAATTTCTTTACATGAATGAATTCTCTGCTCCAGTGATAATCATTATCGCCGCTATAATACGTCATCTCACGAAGTGTAATTGTACCCGGGTCAAAGCTTCTATGGGCGGCCAACTTCGGGAAGTGGCCATTAGTAGCATAAATGATACCTGAACACTTACGAAAGCTTGCATATTGTTCACAAACACTGTTTATGGGGGAAAATTGTTCGATAATTTTTTAAAAATTATTGAATGATGCTGAGTATCATTTGAAAGAATTTCGCAGATCGAGGAACCCATGGGTGCAGGTACTGATAGGCTGGCTCCTAAGGTTTCTTACAGTGCAACAAAACTTTGCAAATTATTCTGGTGCTGTAGCTAGTTGTCTAGAAAACAAATATTAAACTAATCACTGTAAACTGTCGGACTCACTGGTGGCGAAAACATATCTGTGTTTTTGGCTTCACAACCTATGACAATAGGTCATAAGTCACGTGACGTGATCATACTAAAAAAAACCCTAGGGGAAGCTTAAGCAACGACGACGAGGGCAGTGAAAACGTCGTCAAAAATACAAATTTGCGTCCTTTCAAACTTTATCGCGTCTAGTAGAGCCCGTTCAATTTGTCAAATGTAGGAGATTTTTCCCGGGGTTGAATTCTTAAGCGAACAATTCTTGAAAGAACCGTTTGGACAAACAGCAGCGAGGGAAGGTGTAGATATTAAAGGATCAGCAATACAGATGTATAAGACCGTATAACACTTAAAATTGAAGGCAAGGCTGATCGGACACCTATGGATGAGTAATTTATTTGCCCAATATTTCGGTTAGACAAAACTAACCTTCGTAAGGGGCCGATCGTTTATTACGTCCCGGGGGGGGGGGGGGGGCTAGATCAAGCTAATATAATTGTAAATCAGGGTTCAAAAAAGAAAGGAAAATTTTAAATTCGTCGTCGGATGTTCACGTCCTTTATAAAACGGCGTCGCATTACGTGGTTTCACGTCGAAGTCGTGCAGTGGACGTCAAAGAAATGTACTAAAAAGCGTCATGCACGTGCAGAGCTGCTGGTTTCCAAATAAAACCAATTGTTTTTTTGATGTTATCGTTGTCGCCGTCGTCGTGGTTGATTAAACTCCCTAATCTCGTTCCCGGAGGCCTCGGTCTTTCACCAAGACGACTACTGCGGCCTCTGGGAACCTGCAAACAAGGCTCTGGCAAAACCAACATCTCAGAAGTCTTTTTCTCGGTAGTTACGTGCGAAAACTTTGTAAATAATTAAAACTTAGGAGTCCTTACATAATAAGTGGATTTCGTTGCCTTGTAACTAGGATTGTAGTTGACAGTGAACTAGTGTTTTGACAACCTGTGCAAACAGATTGAGTACAGCTACCCCCTCCCCTCAAACAAAATCGGAAATTTTTTAGGGGAGGGGTGGTTGTGCACAGGCTACAGACGTCTTGTGAAAAAAGTAATATTAACTGCTACGAACTCATTTTCTTGTTATCACAGACCACTCCAAACAAATGGGCCTTGATCTAAGTGAACAGATTACTGAGCGCGAAATACATGACTATCACATACCTGAAGACGTCGGGGTCCATTGGAGGGATCTTGCACGAGCCCTAAAATTTTTCCAACACGTTATTAAGACCATCAAAGAGGAAAATGGCAACAATCCCAAGGAGTGTTGCACGGACCTTCTGGTTCGATGGATGGGGCGAGAAGGAAGGGATGCAACAGCTGGAATATTGGCGGACTCTTTAAGAAGTATAGGACTCAAGAATGTGGCTGACAGATTGATTTGCCCAAGCAAAGATCCAATCCAGGTAAACGGATGTGGTGGGAACGTTAGAATAAAGTTTAATGCAGCGTCTTACGTAGCTTTAATACACCAATACTTTTACTGGTGCCGCGCTAGGAATAAACCGTAAATGACCTAATGAACGCCCACTTCCAAATAAACGCTCCCCCTAAGCTGTTAAAATTGAGTGTATATTTTGACTCCCCTAACACGAGATAATCAATGTGAAAACCTTTAATTAGGATGCGTCAGTCAGTCACCTGATGCAGATATCCTTCTAGCAAAATACTCACATATGTTCTAAGCTAGAACTTGTACCACGCCAGATACGAAAAACCACCAAAATACCACCCTTGAGAAGTGGCCAAAAAATGTGTGAAAAAGTATTCCCCTACTAATGCAGATGTACGTAAAACCACGGGGAAAGGGATCAAGGAAAATAAATTACCATGTTACATAGACTACTCCAAGATTATATCAGTGGAAAAGGGTGCGGGTCTAAATACCTAAATTCATAAACTACTGATACCGAAATAAGAAACGTTATTCCAAAACATTTACAGATCTGAAGACGTAACAAAAGAAAACGAAAACTATCAGACGGACTGAGTTGGTCAAAGTAGAATGGCACAGGTCTCCCGCCAAAACCATAAATAGCCCGGTACTATCCCAGGAACACTAGCGCGCCGCTATACCGTGACGTCAGAATATTAATTTCTGACTAATTCGTTCTCATGTCTCTCAATCGTCAGAAATTACATTAGGCGCCCCTCTATAAAAAAAAAAGACGCTCCGTGTCTTAAATAGACGCCCCCCTCTCTAATAGACGCCCCCTATGAGAACTACTCCAAAATACTAGGAATTAGCAAAGAGAAGCAAAATCATTCCATTTATTCAGTTTCTTGATTGAATAATAAGGCTTTTGTATTTCATCTTGTTTTATGTCAAGTTAATCGGTTGAAAGCAAGCATAGACTGATGATGGCAACACAATAACTCTGAGCGAAGATTCTGACATCGATGTCGGGATTTGAAAGAGCGATACGAATCTCTAGACCGCCTAGACGTGTCAATTAATGGAAGAGATTTTCCGCCATTTTAGTTTTGCCGAAAGCATGCATATTAGGTTTGTTGAGCTTGTTACTTTTATGGGAATAAACGCCTCTCTCTTTTAAACGCCCCCGCTTAATTCCCGGGCGTTTATTAGGTCATTTAGTGTATAGCTGCTATCCTGAGGATAATTATTGGGGAAACAAATTTCACTATCAGTTGACTATCCTTTGGAAAGAGATTTATCCAGTGAATATAGCATTTTCAACCTTTTGAAAACAAAAGGACCATGCAGATCCAAGAGGTTAACCTGGCATACCTACATTTTACGTACATAGTTTTTATTGTGTTTTAAAGGTAAAAGTACAATTAATTGTAACATGCCTGCGGATAATCTAGGCGGGTCGTGGCAGCAAAGGGGTAGAAAACAGGAGCACCCAACAAGAATATAGTTCAAAACAACTTAAACATAGCATAGTTAAACGTATTCTGGTATTTAAACTGTAGGTATAGGCATATTTTTATCCCCTAAAAATTTTTAATCTGTTCGGATTTCCTACCTGAAAGTCTAGTGATCCGAACATTATTGGGAGTACCTATTCGAAAATTTCAGCCAGAAAAAAGGTTCCCGAAAATTCTAGGTGACCTTTTTAGGGTAAAAATCCGCTAAAAATGGGCAATTATTAATGTGCCGCTAGCTGCGAGTCGCCAAGGTTTCAAGTTGCACATGGTTTATTTCGTCCAAAATGTACAGAAATACAGAAGATATAAGAATTCGAAATCTACGTAAAGATATCAACAGGAACTACAATCAGTCAAGAAATGTTTAAAGCAAAGCGTAAATAAGAATAATTAATTATTCACGTGCCCGTTGGTGTCTCTCAAGTTTCGCAACTAGTAGTAATGATCTTAATACTAATCAACGATTGTTACGTCATGACATTAGTCGATTATATCACGCATGAATTTCGTGTTATACCGAAACAATTAATACTACAATTTTTAGATGTTCGAAAATCCTAGGAGAGGCGGGCAAGCAAGAAAATTTACAAAAAAATGTTCCGAAAATTCTAGATCTCAAATCGTCTTCCGAACAGATATTTTCCGAAATTGACGTTGGGTGCCCCTAAGAAAAGTATAACATAGGTGCTATCCAACGTTTGAACAACCCAGACCAGATATATAACGCTATTGGTTTCCCGAATACTTATCCACCTGATGGCGATCGATCCGAGTATTGGTAGATAGTGGTACAACTGGGCCTGGTTTATTTCGGTCCTACGCAAATGAAACTTTAGTGTTTTATTTCTGCGTTAAAAATCCCTCCGCTTTCTTGTGAAATTTAAAACCGTGGCGTCTTTGCCGATATTTTATGTTGTATCAAAGTCGAAGTCCTTCTTTGTAAAATCCTTATTTAGAATATCTGGCGCATTCTTTCAGATCAAGGGATTCCAGGAGTTTCGTGAGATGAAAGATCAGTTATCCAGCTTGGAAACAAAGGTATTAAAAATATATAACAACGTAAAAAGTGTGCTCTTGCATGTAAACTGAAACGTCCACGTGACCTTCGGAGAAAAATCGTCTACATGTTAATGCATTTCTTATTGCTTTGACCACAGGTTACTAGCATGAGTACCATAATTAAGGAATTAGAAGAAGAGGTAAGCTACAAATATCCATGAGCCTAAAGTTCGAATCTCGGTTTCGAATCTGAAAGTGGCTTTAAATAGAAAAGTATCGTATCAATAGATACAGCAATTAGTGAAAACAACCGGCATTAGTAAAACTGATTTTTGCGCCTCGGAGTGTTTATTGCTGCTTATATCACATTAATATTCACTTCATGCCAACAGCGTAAAAGCTTTAAATGAAATGGAAATTAAGTAGCGCGGATGCCAGTTTAAACGCAAAAAGACGATGACAAACAATCGCAAGAACGAAACCTTGCGACATTCGTTTTACAATAATTTTAAAAAATATTTCGCACATTAATAGGCAATTTCCGAGTTCCCCCAGACCACTGTATGAAGTTAAGTGCTCAGCCTTTGATATGGAAATGATTTGTCATTCTCATACAAATAAAACTCATTTTCACAAGAAAGGTAGTGCACTTGGCCTCATTTTGAAAGTGAGGGTTTTTGGAACTCAGAAGGGGCCTATTGGTCTGTTGACAAACTTAAAGCATGGGGCACACATACACCACTCACAACCAGGCCAGTGTTTCACGCATGCGCACAGCAATATTACCCGGGCAGTGGAAGCCATGGACAGCTGTTTCGCCCTTATTGGGGCTCATCAGCATGATTGCAGTCGGATGTTTGAACGAGCGAATCCAAGGCGAGTGCAAAGCACTCCTTTAAGCGTCAGCTCCACACAACGCTTGTGGGAGCTGTTGGCTAGGAACCGCACGGCAGTTCTCCAACGGCGTGCCCGTTCATAGACCCGACGGCTATGCCATGCTGATGTGTGCAAGCGTGAGGTACTGGCCAGGCCGTGGGTTGGTTTATGTGTGCCCCTTTTCTAAAGTTTGTCTTATTTTTTTGTTGGTATTATTTTGCCCACAGAACCAGGAATTGCGTGCTAGACTAGGATTGGAAGCCGCAGGGCTTCATGAACAGGTAGTAAATCACGTGCTCAGTCTTTCTTGAAGGAGTTCTTCAAGCCCATGTTATCTCTTCTCCTTAGTTTATGGTAAACGGAGCTTATGCGTGGCTCGGACCGAGCTCTGCACACAATGTTCCCAGCGAGGGGGGAGGAGCATTGCTTGGAGCGGCTGCGAAGGATACGTACTGGTCATAACTGACTGTTGCACGGAAATACCTTCCCATAAGGCAATTTACAACAGAAACCACTCGTCCGAGTATTAGATCACGCCATCTAAACAGAGTGTATAAAGGGGGTGTGAGAATGATCCTCTCAGTACCATTTCCGCATCTCATATCATTTTATTAACGAATTAAACAGTCTTTTATAAGTGTTAAGCTACTTTTATACTGAGCTTTTCGATAACACCAACAGCGGCAACAATAACAACACGACATTTTCTGCCGCAAGTATAATTTTGGACCGTGGGCAGTTCCCGTATTTGGTTGAACACCGTTCAGTTCCTCAAAACACAAAAAGCTTAAATATCTTTATAATAATTATCATTAACATTATCGTTGTAATTATTATTATTATTATTATTGTCATTATTTTTATTTCTTGTTTTGTTAACTGGCTCTGAATCTCATACCAATTTTCTTGTCAAGAGAGAGAGTCATAACTCATAACCGATTATTATAATTATTATTATTATTATTCATTTTCGAAACAAGGAAAAGCTACTTTGTGGAACATAGTCTTATTGGTATACCATGTGAGAAACGGAAGATGAGCCAATCATTTTCCCTTTGGCCTAACTAGTCCTCCCTCAAATAGCCAAAGTTCAAACAATTCTTATGTTAATTAACCTCAGTTTGCACCGCTGTTTATTCCATGTATTCTTTTTTCTCTTTATGGCCATTGCAGTATGTGGTATACGCAGAAGAACCTGATCAAGCTGCTCGAGAGCGTCCAGTCAGTGATAAGTTAAAAGATGTAGACGATCGGCTTAAGACATATGTGATATCACCCTTGGAGGTGTCAGAAGTACAACAAGATCAGCTAGATATACCAGTCAAAATAGATTTGTTAACAAAGATTTCCAGGCGTTTGCAAGAGCTATACAGCGCGATGCAAGCTTTGGTTGGGGAAGCTTGCCAATGCAGCGAAGACCTGAAGAGAGACTACTACGATCTGGCCAATAATGGGCTCAGAGCAGCACACAATGACGTTATACACAGGGTCAATGATCTAAAATCTTTGAAAAAGAAAATGACTGAGGAAGAAAAAGGGAATTTTCAAAGGCTACAAACATATCAGAGTAACCGACAAAGGCAGGTCGAGCTGCTAGATAACCTGTGGAGAAGTCTCTTCAAATCCGTAAGTCACTCTGGTTTTATTTGCCATTCTGCAGAAGAGAGGTCGAATTCAAAGCTAAAGTGAACCGTGAGCTAAGGCTACTATTAAGAAGCAAGACTTTGGTCCAGAAAAAATATTTTTTCGCTGTTTCTAATACGTCAATAAATTATCATAATTTTTGCAACCAATAGCAAAGGAAAATCGAAATTATTTTCCCAAGCTTTCAATAGATAACAGTCTTGTTCACGGAATCATAAAATCACCTTAGCTCATACCTTAGCCTCAGAAAGATTTATATAAAATGCGGAAAACGCAGAAGTAGATTGGGAAACTCATATCAAGCGCGTGGTTTTATTTTAACTGTGCCAAGTTTGGGCTCACGAGACAAAAACAGGTGTTGACGACGATGGTATGAATAAGTGGCAAAAAGCTGTCTCATATCTATCCTCTGATGTAGTGTTACAAGTAATGCAGAGTCCAAGGCCGAGCTTAGTCAATTTCCTGGGTCGACCCAAACATCCATGTCAGCAATCAACTGTTAACCAGAAGTTGGTTTTTTTTTTCATGATTTGCAGCCCGAACCCCTCCCCAAGACTCCAGTGTCTCAACCTCTTGCCGCGAGTGAGAAGCCACGCGACAGTAAAAAAGTAAGTAACTGTTCTCTATTTTGTTATCAATTTTCCACCAGAGGTTCCAAGTTAAAAGAACTAGCAGTTCCTTTTTAAGAGGTATAAAAATTTTTATTGTTTATTACGAAGTGTGGTGTGAAATTTTTGTTGTTAAATTTTGTAGAACTTAGTGCTTTTGAGTAAGGCCCCGTGTATATGGAGAAACGTCTTCCCTGAAAAGAGATTCACCCTCCCCTTCCAGCCATTACTTCCCAACGGTATAGATCCTGCCGTTTTGATTATAGGTTTTTATTACCGTGGATTCTTTCTGTCTTCTACGTTACCTCTTCAGTTTTGGTTAAGTTGCTAAATGCTGTTCATTTGAAAACTGAATTTCTCTGACACAAATATAACTCTCTAAGGTAGTGTGATAATAGAACTATAAGTGACTGTACTTAAATTTTAATTTTATTGGCTATGTGTAGAAGCTTTCAAGACATTCAGACCCAGGAGCAAGGCCAAAACAACTGAAATCAGGCGGAGACGTAGCAAGTGCTGAAGGACCCCTACCTAGCAAAGATGAAGGAGTAGATGTGTGCTTAAATGTAGGTATTCCAAATTCGCACTCGGCTATAGTATTTCATTTACTTTTTACTTGTTATGTGTAATTAAATTCAGCGTCCTGACTAAAAATATTGAGGAAATAAATCGCGATTACTCTGGTCCATCCACCATCGATCCGTCCCTTTACATTTGGACGGTAAATATTCTGGGGGGCGGGGGGCGGGGGACTAATGAATTATTGTTTAAGACCTACGCTATTTACAAGAATTTCGCGAAAGTAAAATAGCTTGGTTTTTACTTATGCGAGGCGTCTTTATCTTGCAGTTCACGCAACAGAAATCAGCAATTGGAACCGTTAAAAGCTTGCTAACAAGGAAGGACAATGATGAAAAACAGTGTTCCATCGTTTCGTACACTCCAAGAAGGGATTGCTAGTTGCCTTGACGAACAAGGCAGGAATAACTGTCACAGAAGAAAATTGTGTCGTGGAAGTAAAAAAACTAAAGAAGCAATTTCAAAAAGCACTCTGCAAACACAGTAGGCTATCATTGCTCATGGAGACAAGGGCTAATTTTTTCCAGGGGTATAGAAGATTGTCTTGGTGTATTATAGGATACCATATCATAGTATGACATGGTATCGCATATCACGGCAGTATATAGAGCAAAGTATGGCCTAGAGCGTAGTATAGCATAACATAGTATAGTTCAGTAAAGTACTGTACTGTACAATGTAGTGTTTTAGTACAGTGTAGTACATAGCCTGTTCCAGGCTCTCGATCAGATAGTGGGGGAGACGCTAGACTTGCCACAAGTCCACTGCGTGAACGCCGACGGGCTTTGAGAAAGTCTAGGGTAACGCATTAGTGAAAGGTACCCGAAAACATGAGAGTGTGATCTGGGAAAAGGGGGCGGTGGCTCTTCCCAGTTTCCTCCGGTTTTATTTTCGTGTTCGTGCTTTAGCAAATTTCGCGGTCCCGACTATCTCGGAGCCTGGAACAGGCTATATAGTGTAGACCCCAGTGTAGTGCAGTGCAGTGTATTGTAGCCGTGTAGTGTAGTGTAGTGTAGTGTGGTGTACAGCCCAGTGTAGTGTAGTGTAGCCGTGTACTGTAGTGTAGTGTAGTGTAGTGTACAGCCCCGTGTAGTGTAGCCGTGT